>QNGE01000586.1:90721-176692 GCA_008508345.1 Paragonimus westermani
CAAAGCCTCAGCAAACTGGAGGATACGTTTCCGGTGACTTCGAAAAATCACAGAGAATGCGTCACAAACCTTGACTCTGTGTCCTGTTTGGATTAGGTGTCTCGCTATTGATGATGTCGGGTGCCGTCCGTCGGTCTCAATGCATGCGCCTGGTGTTTCTAGTTGTGTTTCCAGCCACTTGATACGAGAAGCCAACTGACTTAAAAGTTAGACAATTGGTGAACACATCGTGAAGATCAGGACACGAACCGAAAAGAAACCGGTTGACTAGTTTAGCACAGATATTGAGTTAGTCGGAAGTGACTAAGTTATTAATGAGTCCACTTGAACTGGAGAAGTGTTGGGACGAGTTACTTGAGACAATAAAACCTTTCGCTAAAAGCTCGTGAAAAGCTCTGCATACACCTGATTGGACGATGAATCATCCATCCGCTATGAATGGGAAAATAAGGGGAGACTGAAGACCTCCAAGTGTAGCACAGTGTAGAACGATTGTACAACATGTTTCGAACTTACACGAAGAACCAACGAAATCATGCTCGTTATCCTTAATAGCCTACAAAGTGTAGTGGTTTAATGCAATTGATCCAGTCAGTTGTGTTTGTAACGCACCGTGCTGTTGACACCATTTGGGTTTTCGTTTGTGTAAGTCGTGTGCATGTCTTACTGGGTCTTTGGCTCACGTTTGTTTCTGTTAACTCCTTTTACAGGACTATCGTTGAAACGCCGTACTTCTGAGGAACGCTGTCCCCCGGTGTCTCCATGTTGCACAAATTGGGTTTACGAGTGTATCGGGTACACAAAGCCAGAACGTCCGGCCTGCCTGTTACATTTTGGCGACCCTGTCAGGATGGTTTTCGTAAGCTTGTGCCGATGTGACCAACTGATGCTTAAACCATTACGAACTCCTGGTTATCACAGTTTGGTTTGATCAGGAATCCCTGAGTCCGCAAGTTGCAATCACACACACATTTCACGTACGCACATACACAACGCAACCTCTGCGCACGTACCCAATGTTCTGTGACACCACTGGCACTGGCCGGTTCACGTAGGCCTTGTAACACTGGGGACAGTGTTCATCTGAGGAGGGTGCATTGGAAGGCAGCGTGTCGTTGACGCCATTTTAGTTTTCGTTTGTGTAAGTCGTGTGCATGTCTTACTGGGTCTTTGGCTCACGTTTGTTTCTGTTATCTCCTTTTACAGGACTATCGTTGGAACACCGAACTTCTGAGGAACGCTGTCCCCCAGTGTCTCCACGTTGCACAAAGTGGGTTTACGAGAACGTCCGGCTTATCTGTTACATGTTCTACTCGATTCGTTTGACAAAGCTGTTCTAAAACTAACTACTGATGCAATGATGAGAAAGAGTAAATGTGTATTTCAAACGACGGACAAAAGATCACCGTTGATTTATTAGGGAAATATCAAAAGATTGTCAGCGAGTAAAATTGGGATATATTCAACAAGTTCCGAATTTCGTATGATGATCGATTTAACGGATACTTGATTCGAGCAACTGCTAACTTCATTACATACAAACACAATATCTGGACAGTTTGATTTTTAGTTTGACAGCAACTGAGGTATTTTGACCATTTTTGTCATCTTTTGTTGGTTCATCTTTTGGACCTGAAGCTTGGTTGCTATCATTGAAATTTTAGTGTGTAACCGTAAACTTAGCCGCATTG
Source organism: Paragonimus westermani (assembly GCA_008508345.1). NCBI lineage: Eukaryota > Metazoa > Platyhelminthes > Trematoda > Plagiorchiida > Troglotrematidae > Paragonimus > Paragonimus westermani. Next base: position 92,413 of record QNGE01000586.1, read on the forward strand.
ATAGATGACTGGCCGAACACGGTAGAAATGGACTAGAGCTCAGACCAATAGCCTAGTTTCTCTTCAGGGATAACATCGTGAAGTTCTCACATTTTCAGGAAACGCATGGTGTAGATGGCAATCGAATATTTACAATACTGCTGATAACTAACGGGAGACTTATGTTGGAAAAATCCCACAAAACACATTATCACTTCATCCATTGTCTGTTGGTTTCAGTTTTTAAGTGTATAGAAAGTTCTCTCTATTTCGAACTTTGCTACACATTCAGCATGTCTTTTACAAAAGCTTTTGTTCATTCAACTTCAGTCTGGTTTGTTTATTGTTGCTGATGCTTCTAGCCGTACCGATACCCTCTATACTCGGACATGATTCACCCGTGTGTTTTGTCCAATCAAATGTGCTACCACTGAAAGCTATGTTTGCTGTGCACTGAAGTGTGCGATAAAGTATTCCATAAGAACAGAGTCATCCGTTTCGAAGAGTGCCAGACAAACTCTAAAAATGATCCAAAAGACAGAATGAATGCAACCGTGAAAGAGGTAGGTAAGTTGTGGGATAAATGTGTTCATCACTTTGCTCAGTTCAATGTGTGTGGATGGATGCTCAACGAGTAGGCAGGCGTGTTTTGGGGTTCAGGAAACGTTGCTTTGCGGACTGGAAAGAGGAACAGCAAAATTGAATAGTCAGTAATGGATGAAATAGAACGGACCTAACGATTTGGAGAAAAACTGAAAGAAAGTGTTTCTATTCAAACCGAATGAAAAGAGTGAAGCCTCACTCACTTTCTGAGCACAATAATCAGCTCATCATACACGAGATCACATAAAACATGTGCAAATAAGCATATGATACCTTTCGGACATGTCAACTGGATTGAGCAGTAAACTGGTGAACTCCGAAAAAGCAGGCATTTTGGAACTCCAGGAACCATGCGAACAACATATTCACATTCAGCTATGTCACTCACACATGAGACTCCATGCGGTTCTCTTCCGCAATACTTTAAAAAACACACCCAGGAAGGGGCATTGCAATCAGGTCGACTCAATGAACAGATTGGTGATTCGTATGATATACAACATTTTCCTATGGGCAGCCATTTTAATATTTCGATTCCCCAATTGTCATAGTTGACAAACTAGCTACTTTCTAGTATGAAAGTATAAGTTGTACAAGTTTAAAGTAACTGGCAAAACAAGCCCCTTCGTTTCTCTGTCGCCCGGTCATAGATTCTTAGATCGTCACAAGTGATAGAACGATCTTCGCTTGTGTGATCCCGTCTCTATATTTGAAAAATTCTCTGTATCCGTCATCGAAGTTCTTATACATGCTTGTAATATATCAGTGAAAATAGGTCACGCGGTGATAATTCAACTGAATTACATCTGGGAGAGAGTGTTTAGCAAAGCTCACTACTTGATTTTCTTGTCTTCTGTTACGGAATCTATCTCATAACAGCATCCCCTATCATTTAATAGTTACGAACTATAAGCCGAAATCGAAAAAATGATCCTGTAAATGCTGAGTGTCCGGTTAATATTCAATATGGAATTCTAGTTCCTCGATTTTGGAACATGAACGATAGGACGTAGGATGATTTGAGCCACGTCACCTTGGTTCAGTCCGTCTTTATGCTGATTCTTCCAGACTGAGTCAGGTTTGTCCACAATGTTGTACATGCTATACTGATAGAAATGTACCAAAAAATGTTTATACCCGTTTCAATATGCTTGTCTTGTAATCTGTTTATGGTCAGTAACAAGTTTCCTGCATATTTTCCGATACTAGTCTCGTGTTTATCAATTGTGACAAAGCCCCGTTTAGATAGTTGGTTAATGTTTAATTTACTGAATTTGGCCATGGACTAAATGATTACGTTCTACCAGACTGCAATCGTTTCCGCCGTTTGTGGACATGGGGATATCGTAATGACAAGATGATAGTGGGTCGTGTTACCTAACTTCTAAGCCCCAGACACACTCCAGTGTAGAATTCGACCTTTTCTGCACTCAAACTGAGATCGTACACCTGCAACAATCGCTCTAAGCGGTGTTTTATGACCAATACCCACAAGCGAATGTTGCTGAGCACATATATGCAGTAATTCAGTTGGGTCTGATCTAAGGTCACTATCGCAGTGACTAACACAGTTGCCCCATGTAAGAATGAGACCCGAGTCTGGTGCTTCTTTACCACATAAGTTGGCTGGAATACGAAAGCAGCGTTCAGCTGAGTGAAGAACAGCTCGCGTCAATTGCGACATACTTGACACCATTCGTGGACTGGTATTGGGTTCATTGTATACAACCGCAAAAAATGGGTTTATTTTAACGGTCGTCATCATACGGTCAGGGGAATGTGTAATTAAATGTGTGCTATATTGTGATGGGCACGGGTATTCTAACACTCGCTGGAATAACTCAACGCGGCCATGAGGTTTGTCCATAGCAGTGGTCCTAGTGCTGTTAAAAGCTGTGGCTGCAACCGCCACAAATTCCAACAGCCACTCGTCCACGTCCCCATCTGCAAGTGGGTTTGGCCACAGCAGCGTCATTGCGTTGTGTTCGGGGTCACGGCACCAGAGTAGCAAAAGAGTCGTTCAATAAAGCACAGTCTTTATTGTCCACCTCATTCGCTCCCACGCCACATGCGGGCTCATGTTTTTGAACCGGAATTCCGGTCCACAACACACCGCGGTTCCCACGCACTCATCAAGTACAGTTGCCATTCGGCTGACATTCCTCGTCCGTTCGTCCGATTTCGTTGAGCAATGCCTCGTTTGGGGCCTGTGTTGTCCGTTTGACGTGGGCTTTTGGACATACCTCATCGCCGCGTCAAGCTATTCCACTGAGTGTTAGAATACTGGTGCTCATCACAATATGCACCGATAAGCAGGCGTGTACGTCAGTAGGCAGTGAGATGAAAACAGTCGATAAAGGCGAGATGCAGCGGATACTTTAATAATCCATTCATAGTCTTCCTGACAAAACGTGTCAGATATTGCATCACCTGTCCCTGCGGCGTTCTGATCAGTGTAATTCAGGATCTTCTAATCTGGTCGTTAGTTCAAATCGGGTGTTCACGCTTGGTTGGCCTTCCTAGAGTAGTTGGTGTTCTAATCGCCTCTCTTGTTCACCCTTCTTCGCTACAGTTGCGTGTGCGACAGATCAGAGTTGGACCTAGTCTGGATGTCCATGTATTACTTTGTCATCCTTACAAGTTGAAACGGTGTTCTCCGTCTCCTATTCGGCCTCAAGTAAATAGGCTTCCCAACTTCGAAATTTCTGGATTTTACTTCCACATCTTTCCAAATGTGTACTTCCATTTGTTCAACACGCACTCCAAGGGAGACGTATCTGGCTCATCAAGGTGAAGTTCATGTGTGCTGAATCGCACAATCTAAAAACAGCCATTTTTATGGGAGTAATGCATATGCCTTCAGTGGTATGGCAGGAGCTTCATGTGCTTGGTCCATCTATTTGGTTAGACTCGCCGTCCAACCTGAGGTGACTTCGAAAAATATCGCTTACAAGGTGCACTGGGCAATCCGGCCGAATGGGCATCATTCAAACAACGTACACATCAAAGTCCTAGCCGCTGATCGCCAGTGAGACTCGGTCTCTGTGTTTGGCCGTAATTCCTTATTTATCAGGCTGTTCGGCCAGAGGTTCAGAGTAGGAACTACAGCTCACACCTTTCGTTTCATTTCGGTCAGCCACCCAATTCCCTGTTCACACAGCGTCATTATTTTCGATTTCTTTCTGAATTACTGTCGATTCAAACGAGGCCCATATCGTGTTACATTGCATACCAGTTTTGTAATGTACTGTATTGCATTGTTAATACCTGTACAAACCATTACCTAATGACTTGAATGACATAGGAAGTTGGTCGTTTCCATTAACCACAGGTGCAACGAGTAAATTAAAATGAATCGCACTGTGCAATGCCAGAAAATTAGTCTAGTAATCTGAAATGTTCGAACGATTTCTAACCTAATCCTCACAGACAACCGAATGTTTCCTCCATCGGTGTACGCCGATCTGTCTTTGTTTTGAAGTTCACTTTCATCCTGTAATAGCTTCATGGGTGTGACGTGAAATACCGAAGGCAGAAGATAGTCAAAGTTTAGTGCATCAGGTAAACTTACAGCCAAGGCAATTGCCAAAGGGATTCCTCACTGATACATCATGAGTGCGAAGTTTGGGCTAACCGTCAGTATTTGTAGACTGGTCAGGACTAAGACACGGAGTGGGAAGCATACTACTTAAGCTGTGGTTACCGAAGGCACTTACGATACACTGCTCTGGGTACGACAGCCAACCATTCGACTTGTCAGTAGGTCACATGAATACAGATCGGGGATGATTCACACACACACACAGAGAGAGAGAGAGAGAAACGTATGTCATTACAGCTGTGTGTGCGCGCGCGTTTTTTACCCCCTATACACTCGTGTGTGTGTGTGTGTGTATGAGAGAGTGTGCGTCCTTTACAATGTGCACCAACACAGTTAAGATGGAGAGTGAGAGGTACTAATTTCAAGACGTCCATTCACTTCTAAAGTTTGACTAAACTCGGCCATACACACCTCACGAAGAGAACGATAAATTGGACAGGCAAAGTAATTCTGCTCCCTAAACGGGCCGGTTCAGGCCGGGCCGGAGTAACCATGCTTATTGAGATTGGTAGCTGATTCACTCGTGCCCGGGTGCGACCTTGACTTGTTGTCCAAAATGAGTGGGGGAATTGGGATCTGTGGTCCAGTCCAATATCCAGTACGTTCGCGCACGGTTTTCGTTCTTCGCTGGTATGGAGGAATACGGGGTCGGGGTGGTGGTGATCGGGCGAACGGGCAGACGGGTGATTGGTGCACCCTAATGTGGAGTGGATGGAACGGCTAAAGCAAAACAACTAACTACCAAATGGTCGGGAATGCGTTCGCACCCAAAGACAAATAAACCTTTGCTTTTCAATCCGGCCAACGTATGCCCATTTGGCAGCCGGTCCCGTACTTGCTCACTCACGCTAGAGAGAACTCAGGCTGATACTATATCGTAGCACTGAAAATGAGCGTTATAGCCAAATTTGATTCTCATCCTTACGTTCTGGGGGGAATTGATGGCCCACACTGTTCATTACAGCAATCGCAAATTTTGATTTGTGATTGTGTGGGTGAGGTATTTCAGTTATTTGTTGTGGGTTTGGCTACTACTGTGCCGGTGGTAATTAGCGTAAAAAATGTAGAGGATCGAACAATTTACCGACAAGCTCATTCCTACTTCCCACGTTATCATCAAGTTGGTCTCCGAAGTTAGGTACACATCAAAATGCATTTGTTGTATGCATACACCGGTGAGAATGCATTCTGACTATACTATAACGTCACGAAATCTGTAGCCAAGTTGAAGTGTCAATGAGGCGAAAGGTTTAATGCTTGTCAAGCTCAACAATACCGTAAGCAAACCGATCAGTCTAGATGACACCGCAAAGACTCTGTTTATTGGAGCAATAGAGTACTGGTGATACGAACGGTTGAATGATATTGACTGCCATGCTAAGGGACTAGCACACAAAACCATGATAATTTGAAGATTACTGTCTGCAGTTTCTGGTCTGCTCGTAAGCTCATTTCATAGATCAGAAAATAATTGCTGGTCACCTGACACACATCTGCTTCCAATTAACCTTTTCACGTATTCGTCCGACGTAATCGCTTGTCAGCACTGTAATTCATCGAGGCTTCGTTGAGCAGGTGTCTACAACAACCATTATTCAACCCGAAATTTTCCGGTACTTGATACTTTTTTGTTCAATACTCAAATGTCACTCATTTTTCGAGGAAAACAGCATACAAAGTGTTACCTTGAAACACCTACTTGTTCCTATGTTACGTTTTGGTAGATCAGTGTAACGAACATCTGGTTCAGGAAGCGGAACGATGCTGGTGATTCTGACTGTATTCGTAAACAGTTTGTACGCAGTTGGTTATTTGGTTTGTTGATGGCATTAGATAGATGGCATATTTCTGATTACGAAATGAGATCGGGTTGAAATCTTTTTTTGCAACAAGTTAGTCGATTAGATCCGAAGTTCAAACAGACAATAGAAATGAAGCTGTTAATGGCCAGTTGTTATTTTTCAATTGTCTACCTCATGGGAAAGAACAATATCTCAAAATTGCCGACCACATAACACTCATATTTATAAGTCTGTTCAATTTAATCAGATCCATGTTACTATTGTAAGCCTAATGTTCTACAGAACTTTTTGTATCGAATTTGAGGTACAATCGTGAAAATCCGACCCAACCCTATTCCCCCGAGTGTTTATCCCCGTACATTCATCTTCCCCTGTTTCTGACCATTGAATGAACCTTGACCTAGACGTTTTTGTTTCATCGCATCAGTTTGATAGTTGTGCGAATAGCCAGTTGTCGGTTACTGTACTTTGCTTGAGTGTTGCGTGCATTAACCTTTTCTGAAGCCCGGCTCGTCCCGTTGTTTTTGAACGTGTTGACTGCTCGGAAGAGCTCTTTTGAGTACGACTGCCTTACTATGTGATTAAAGTTAGTCTTTAGCCAAACTGTAATTCATTTCCTGGAAATGATCCGTCGATCGAAACTGCTGAGGTTGTCTAATTATTCACTTGGATAATTTGTTAAATAGTAACGTGGCATTGCGATCCGGTCTTGTTTTGAATGTTTGGGATCATTTGTCGCTATGCGTTACTCAACTTTTTAAAGGAAGATCGTACACTTTGTATCCATGTGCACATACCGGTAAGCAAAAACTAACACCACAAATAAGCAATAATTACACAAAAGGACAAAGGTTATCTTAAACAGCTTCTTGAAAGATATTAGAAAGACACTGTGGTAACTCAAGCGACTAGGACAGCCAGTTGCACACCACAATACATCCAAAACTGGGGCCTGATGGTTGGGAATAGTGGTGGTGTTGTTTGTAGCTCGGGTTGATTGTTTTGGTATTGATATGTTCGCCGAGCTTGGCATTTCGGTTGCAAACGTTTCATCACCAAGCGAGGTATCCTGATCACTCTGATTCAACTGGTCGGGTTGTCGTCAGCCAAGAGAGTGTTTCTTGAATAAAACACGTGGAAAATGTATTGTGATTGATACAGCACTGTTTCACATCGCCAAATCAATTGCCTTACGTATTTGCTATCTATAAAAGTACTTATAGTTTGAAGTCAAACAAATATTTTCACGGTTCCCGGTCTTCTGCTTCTGTTTCGTCCAGGCTAACTTTAGGCCCGTACCAGTTCAGTACTTATTGTTAATCTGTTGTTGGTTTTATGGTTGTAGACTGACATCATATTGGAAAACCAAATCTCCAAGATAATCAGTCCGCAGCTGAAAAATGGGCGGAGCATTTCTGGCCGTAGTGCACCATCCGGTAGAAAGGCGAACGGGATTAGTCAACCTTTTTTGATCAGTTTTGGCAAGCGTGACCGGAACTCTATGTTGCAGAGCCTGGTCTTCTCGGAGATTCCAACCAAGGTCTCTTCGGAAACCCAAGTGTTATTTCACAGGCGTAGAGTAAACGACCCATAAAGATAGAACCAGCCTAGAGTATGCACAAACAATTTTTTGTAACCGGTTAACATTCACATCCGTAGCGCAGCATACCGTCACTGTGGACAGCAGACGCAGTTAATTCACTGTGTCGAAGGATATGCTCGATTCTGTATGCCGAGTGCTATCCTGAAACCAACCAGTGCACAGATTCTCGGCGTTAGCGGTTACAACCTGGTTCTTCTCAGTGAGGTCACATTACTCACATACACTCGGAAAGGACCGTTTCTAGTTTTCTGCGAAACCCCATCCATCCTGGGCTTGAAGACGATCTGGGCAATCCATCACTCCGCATCACTGCATAGGACAAGCAAACAAACACCACATACAGAAACTAGCTGTGCATTGGTCCGCCGATTCCCGTGAGATGACAGTGCAGCCTAGTGGCCCTCTGCCATCTGTAAACGCTGTGTTGTCTTTTGGCCAGTGGCTGGATTGTTCAAAGTGCTACAGAAAATGTTGCGGTGCGTTGTCAACAGCCGCTTAGGCATCTCCGATTGTGATTGCCGTTACAAGTTATGAAATAGCACCGGGGATTTGTGGCGATTAGCGGAGGTGTTTAGCGACACAGGGGGACCAGATGATTTTATGAAGGCGATGTACAAAACAAACACTTCTGCACACTTGACTTGGCAGGCGCATATCTTCAGATTCCATTGGCAACCATCAACACACCCTGGGGTCTGCTTCAATATAATTTGGGGATGCACTGCATGTGAATTCCAGCAACTTTTAGATATCAGCCAACAAGATGATCAATGAAGTTGTGGGATGCTAAGGTACAAAAACGACACGATCATAGTCGGAACGACAAAACAGGAGGATGGCCATCACTTCACGTGCATGCCCAAGAAGATTGCTTTAAGGAACATGTTAACCAAATCCTCAAAACGCATTTTCAGTAACACGGAACTGGAATTCCTCGGCTTCACACTGAATTCTAATGACTATCGACGGGATGCACGTAACTTTAAACCGCTGTCTGACATGTAGAAGGATCACGGATATCTAAGATCCAAAATTGGCCGCCTACAGAACTATGCCAAATTTATCTCAAGCTTCGCGAATTAAGTCCAGTTACTGTTTCTCGATCAGCCTTGCATAGTGTGGAATCAGAAATGAGAATGTGAGAAAGTCAGTCGTTGCATTTTACAGTCAACACTGAAGTTCGTTGTGGGTTACACGGTCACCATAAAAGTACACCGCGTTGACTATCGATACTTCTGCTATCGGAATCGGAGCTGTGCTGGAACAAGGAGAGGTCTCTGGCCAGCTGTACCTTCCACATGTCCAGTGCCACAGGACGAGTGTACCTGAAAACGAACAAAGAAGATCTAGCTGTCTTGTGGGTTGCTGGACGACTACACGGTTAATGGTTTCTCGAAGGCTTAATAGTCTGAAATCAGGTGGAAGAATTACCTGTATTTTTTGCATCAAGTGGAATTCTCTTCGTCCAATCTGATAGCTTGATTAGAAATACATCACTGAGCAAGGTCATTCTGGACGATCTGCAAAAATGCCACATAGAATAAGAATTCAGATGGATTGATGGTCCACGGGCTCAGCCAAGAGTTGAGAGGCGTGTATCTAAAAAGTCATTACATGAACAAAATACCGGACTCCATGACGTTTGTATACCACTGATGTTTCTTGATCGTCAGGGCAGTCATCTTTCATTTGGGCTGTTTGAAAACACTTCTTTCCCCCGTCACCTCATTTCATGATTACCTCAGTCTGGCCAGCACAATTCCCTATTGGCTGTGCCATTCTCTTTCGTTCGTTTACACAAACAACTCTGCCTGTAGAACAAGTCTGTACAATTTGCAGTCCAATGTAGCTGAATTAAGAACGCGTACTACCTTTGTTGAGTGTCATATGGAATTTCACAAACAACTTGCATAAAAACGTCTTGGAGACAACAGTCGTCCTTTTTTCTCAGATCTACATCAGTCTCCATCCGGTCCCGTGATAACGTTCATATATAAGATCCTGAATGCGCCCCTCCCTCCCAAAAGCATTATTCTTTGGTGTTCCCTTGTCCAGCAAGAAAGTTCGTTAACGCAGAACCCACATGTGTATAGCCAAATCCCCAGATCGAATGAGTATATATTAACGCGCACTTTTGTTGCCCTGTTCACACGTTGTGAAATTCATATTCATTCGGTAACATTTCTGTTTTAACCGTCGTAGTTCCTACCAATTATTTCGTATTATTGTTAAACGAGTAATGGTACACGTAACTGCGGTTAAACCCTGTCTCTGAGTACAAAGCGAGTTCTTCGTTGGTGTGCGCTGTCTGTTTGGACGTAAGTAACACGAGTCATCGACGACTGTTGACTTTTGTGACTTAGACGAGTGAGAAATGAACTGAAAAACGAGGCTGTAGAAACAATGAAGTCGAAGATGACAAGCTGCATTGCTATTCTGTTTGTTAATGACTGCTTTTATCTTAATAAGCTGCGGGGGTGATTGGTTGTCAAGTTCACTTGGCTGGTAGTAAAACAAACTGTGGAGTTCCGAATTTCGTCCTGCCTGTGCGTCGACCAAACCGTCTGTCGCACTCCGGTTTGCAATCATACAAGGCATAACCCTCAGTCCAGTTGGTGCTCTCTCTATCGTCCGGCTCGTCACTGAGCAGATGAACGTAGTTGTGGATACTTAGAGTCCAGGCGTGTTGCCACCAGCACCAGAGTAGCTGTCAAATGGCGGTCATACGTGTTTGTCATACGATGCTACGTACAACTGTACAACTGTTTGTGGGACCGTGCGTTTGTTATCAGCTGGCTGGTCAACCAACCTCATTTGAATACATAGAACTAAGATTCTATCGTTTCTGTGGTCAACACCCTGTAACTCAATAGTGAGTAGAGGTTTTCGAACAGGTTGGAGAAGCGAGCTGTTAGCGTACACTTTGAATTATCCGGTGTGTGTGATCGGCGATCTGTTGATGAGGGCTTGATCATTTTGTCCATAATGTGAATTGCTTTGAATGCAAGAATAAGGAGTGTAGCTATTCCATTTGACCAAATGGACTGCGTTGTGAACACACTTGAAGTTCAATGGTTAATCTGAGAGGAATTAGTAAATACAGTTGTTATGAATGGGTTAACGATTGACTTCTCAATTCCATGTTTCAGGACTTCGTTTCTCAACCAGCTACTGCCGATAGGTGATGGTTTAATTAACACAGAGCTAAAGAGAGTGGGAAGGAGCATCTGGTTCGTGTACAGCACCTATTCTTCCGGAAGCTAGTTTGGTACACACTTAAGTGAGCTAATGAACGCGCAACCAGTAGTGAACCCTATTCGTGGAAATAGTACTGTTGTTCACCTAACTTTAATAGCGGCATCATTCTGATGACTGGAAATTTTCTGATGATCTTTTTAGCATGACTGAAATCGTTTATGAATTCCCATGAAAAACGCTAACGTTCTTTTTTATACATTTATTCATTTAGGAATAATATATTTGAAAATTTCTCAATCATATGTCTACTTATGATGTTTTGAATGTTGTCCTTGTTAAGTAACGAGTACTGTGTACACACTCATTCGTTAGTAATCAAAAACGATTGAAGACGACTCACTTCCACATCCTCTGTTTAGCCGGTATCAGGAAGCAGTTGGATGTTTCGGATATATGCCGAACGTGTTAACTGAATGATGCACTTTGCACCATGAATCAGACTTATATCCTAAGTACCTAGAACCACTGATGATATCTTCATGACGAGCGATAAAACACTTACAATCTTGACGAACATCCGTACACTTAAACCGTCAACTCGAACAACGAAACCAACAAACGTAGCAGCAAGACCCAATAATATTTACACCTATCTCTTGTGCGAGACAATGACTAGAATGTTTCATTATGTTCTTTTCTGACGTGCAATCAATCCTTCGACAATGTTGCTCAAGATTCGGTAATGCACAAAATTCCATGATACCCATAGTTTCAAGACTTCAAAAGGCACATTGGTTTGAATTGTGAGACGTCTAGCAAATCATTCAAACGATCCGCCAATTGGACTGTTTGCAAACTGATAAACCTAATCCATTAGCTACAGTCACCTTCGGTCAGAGATAACAACTTACTGACGTTAACTTGAGCTGTATTAATTAGGTAGTGTGCAACTGTGGCGAAAGTTACATCGACAGAACCGATAGGCGCCTGAAATCTAAGGTAAAAGAACATTGATAAAAATGGGTTCAGAATGTGACTACACAGCATGGTTCCTTCGTCCGGGGTTCATGCAAACTTGCGGCTTTGTCTAACGCCAGACACATATTGGCCACCGGTCATTGGATTAATCTCGAATCGTTAATATAACATAATAATTATAATGTGTTACACCGGTCCTCGCTTTCTGCGTGTTGCTAAGGCGATCGCAAATGGCTGTCTGAAGCCAACAACATGCGTGCAGAACCAGTTACCCACAAGCCCTAGGATTCCATGGACTTGTCATCCATCCCATCTGCCTAATGTTGGTTTGTCCTTAGCTCACTCCACTAACCTTCTATTCGGCCTCAGTTTGTGTTGTTTGGTAAGGACTAGCCAACACGAAAGGCCAGTACCTACCCGGTACCGTACTTTAATTGCAAGGTTCTTTCCGAGAGGGGCTGACTGAACGGTCTGTGCGAATGCGACGGTTGTGATCACTTGTGACTGACGTTCGATTCATAAATACCCCCACTTTTTGATGTTATGTGCACGCTCAACAACCAGACTTTCATTGCTCGAGATGTATAAAGCGCACTTTCAGTTTCAAGTCCACGGAATGGTCGGCTTGTGTTATGGCGAAAACGGCTTTATTTTGCCCATATATAGTGCAAACGAACAAGTGGACCCTGTTACTTTTGGGTGAGCAAGGTGTGTATGTATGTCTGCACACGTCTTCGTGATCAGTGCCACTAAGACTGAGCTTTAGTAAAGATAACTACTACACATGTACGTGACGGTCAGAACGAGGAATTGATCTCGGATGCGACACATATTTGCTTGGCCGCAAACAGGTCGAAACCGAGTCAGGTCAGTTAGGTTAGGCCGGCCCTACAGGATATGCATATGAGGTGACACGGTCACATACACGCGCGAGGTGTCAAGTAACAGCTGAGGACCTAGGAGACAAGCAACCGGAATTAAGTTTATCGCTGAAGAAGACACTTGTTTAGGGGGGATCAATGAAATAGTTATGATTTGGATTTGGTGCAGTTAATGACGTTCCCCATTTTCTCATGTTGTTCCTACTTCCATCTGTTTACCAACAGAGCTAGAAACACGTTACTTACAAACACCCCATGATACTGTAAACATATCCATTGGGAACAATGATCCCGCAACAAACAGGCGGAACAGCCTGTCCAGCGCTTTCAATTGCTTACTCCAAAGTAAGCATGACCTGTGCAAACGAATTTTACGCTCGAAAAATCAGTCAATATTGTCTGATCAATGTAGTCCTGTTGAACGCGAGTGTCGTACGGTAAGAGTTAAGCGACAGCCCAGTAAACTACTTGTCTACATCAACCCAATGATCTGCTGATCAGAGTTGCTGCATGATCTATGAAGTGGGGTCTCCAATTCTGTGTTGTGCTTGACTATGCGATCACGTCAACCACTGGACTGTTTTGAGAAGTGTTCAACCAGGAGTTGATATACGCTTCAGGTCGCTTCGTTCATGTAAGTGTCACTACAACTACAAATGAGCTTGCAGGCTACTTGAAAGACAGAATGATCTGCTATATTACGTAGTTTCTTTGCACAAATTACTGGTAGGGTCTAAGTTAACAAACGTAGTTCACTGGATGGACATGTGCACTCTTGATCGATTGAATTTTATGACGAACGGTAATGACCATGTAACTCCCTTTGAATTGTCAGATGAGACATACTTTTTTTAGGAACTAAGTACACTAGGTCCCTTCCTATGTTACCCTAAACGTCATTACATTTTGTGAGTCGCCGTTTATCATCCGCGTTTCGTGGGTGAGACGTCCTACGTCCTTCGGACGGTCACTGTATCATTTTCGCCTGGTAAGGCTGAACACGTGGATTAATCCACGTTTGTGATCCACTAACGCGAAACTTCACAGACTATTCAGTTGATGTTGTTTCTGAGTCTATTTTACACCTGAGCGTTCTACCCGGTTGTCCTGTTATAAAACCGCTTTCAAAGGGCCATCCATCATTCGATAGTACTACAAAAGGTAAGTTGGTAGTCAGTAGCCGAATGAGATGGCTTAGTTATGAATAAGCAGCCAACATCAATAAACTATCTGTTTTGTGAACCCACTGAAATTTAACTAAGAACGTTCGTTAATTCAAAAAAGCTAATGGGCCAGCAGGCGCAAGTGCCTAACGAACACAACTGATAAGTTTGATTAGCCATTAAGCGAGTTTCCAGTAGGCGGAATTATTCACGGACGATGTAGGTCTTAATACAACGTCATTTTCATGAATCTTCGATGGTCCTCCAAGATTGTTCCTCTTGGTTTCAGTTGCCCCTGTAAAACAGATCCATGTGACAAAAGTCACTGTGGCTTCCAGGCTGGCAATTTTGTAGTCACTTCATTGTTCCCACATTCCGTGAGTTCAACTTGATCTGTCTACATTTCACTCACAAAGTCAAGCTTTACTAAGATAGATTCCAGAAAACCAATGACTTCCATGTTCCATAATTACTCAATGGTTTCATATTGTCAATGTACCAAGCAACACTGGTGGAAAAATGGTCAACAGTCTGTGCGAAATAAGAACCAAATGTGATTTCAACCACTTCGTATCCTTACAAACATAAGAGGAGGTTCGAGCAGTTGATAGTACAAGTTTAAAAATTGAACACGCTTCTGCAACTTGGTGACGTTATTTAGGGTATCGCGCGTGTTTATCACACGAATAGCACTTCAAGTTGTATTGAGTTACACAATTTAAAACTTGTGCCCCATGTCTTCTGCGAAATCGACCAGAACACATTTAGTTTTGGTTTGTCTTTGTTAGTTCGGAAGTAGTCTAGCATTTGGATGACGTAACTTCTCAGATTGTCACATTAGAAAACAAACATTAGGCTCGTTTTTCTCTGTCTGATCAGAAGACGTCAACAGTACACTTTCTTGTCAAAGCCAAGATTTGAACACCGGCCACGCTTTCCCGCGGTAAACGTGATAACCATTGTACCCCTGATTTCACATCAGGCACGACCAGGCTATCTGGCCTAACAGCTCGGTCACAGTCGCAGACGAGTGATATCTCGGTTGTCCGATAGCAACCACATCTGTCACTTTAAAAAATATGTTACCGACATGATCTAAGAACAATGATACTTGAGTTGAGGGCTCCTTTTTGAAAGCTAGGAGGTTTGCGTATGAAAACTGAGTTCAGTCGTGAGTAGTGTTCATTCAAAATTCGTAAGATAGTTTTCCCGCTTGTTTTCGGGCTTCGGTTAACTTTTAGGCAGATGATTTTCATGTACAAAGTGATGTTTGCTCGGTTGCAATCAACTGTAATCCAGTCCGATAAAATCCTCAATAGTTCTAACTAAATTGCTATGCGTTGTCTCCCCGGTTCTCTCTCCAGATCTCCCTTTCTTAAGTGTTCTGAGTCCTTATTAGGGATTTCTACTGTAGAAACTTTTTTTTATGATAAAAAACGTTTATAACGGCAGATATGATGTACCTGTGTTATGTCACTGTAATGACATTATTTTATCGAGCCTCAACGGTACAGAGACGACGGACACCAGCTAGCTCGAAATGTGATCACCTAAGATCACGCAGGAGAGAAAGCGAACAAGAACGAGAAATTCAGCTGCATGCATAAATGTGTCAGACAGTCAAGCGAACTGTGGGTTGATCTACTGCAAACCTGGTTAACCTAGCAAACAGGTGGATTAGATATACAACAGAAAGCAAATCAGAGCTGTTTCATTAATCCAGCGTTGCCAACTGATTTCACAGACTCGATCTAGCAACATTTAACAGGTGTCAGCTATCTGGACTAGTTTCGCTGCATATACTATGTAACACGCTGTGCTGAAGCAATAGTTAAGTGGGAAACACCCAGTCTTGGAAGGTGTTCAGTGTGGTGTCAGTAGATGATAGTTGTGTCCCGATAGTGAGTGGGCTGACCCGATCGTTGAAGGCGAACACGGAGAGAGTAGTGCATAGGAGTGTCCCTGGTTAAGGGCAGCACGGATGCAGAATAGCATGTTTGCAATTTTCAACGACCTACTGATTTGCCTGCCTAGGCTTTGACGACGATGGTTAGCTGAGCGCGCCGAACGACGACTATGTTTTATTTCGGTAGTCACCTGAGCATTTTATGGAAATACTGGACTCGGGACGAAAATCGACCACACGTCCACACAGGTAAGCGTACTGGTATGGGCCAAAACGTCAGTTGAATCGTCCAAAATCCCGGTTTTGTATGAATGAAACTTTTATGACTTGCTCTGAGGCAACGTTTTTTCAGGAACACAGTAGACTGACACACATCTATGCCCATCACGTGACAGAATTTTTTTTTGACGGAATGCAACTTGCCATGTCTCACGTGACTGTCTGTCTAGCGCAAAGGCGCCATCTTCTCAAGGTGGGGTAAATTCAGAGGACTGGTCATGGTTCAACAAACCCAACAGTGAACAAGTGTGAATGTTAGATACACTCACCTGAATCCTGGCCTCGCCGTAAGTGGTTACTGAACATCGGTTGATCTTTCTGACAAGTAAACGTTGAATGCGATTTCTCATTAGAGATGAAAAAACTTTTCGATTCGTTGAAAATGCTTTCCAATTAGATGAGTATGTGAAGAGTTGATTGATAACACTGAACAGTTCTTGATGTACTGTGTGTAGACAACCCCGAAGTGCCGTCAGTCGAGAACATCAAACCTTCATTGTGTGTTCAGAAACAATTCTTGTTGACATTCTTGTTGGTGCGGCAGTGGCGATAGGCACTCGTCCGTGTATGCATAAGTTGTAACCTTATCAGTCTCCCACTGTGTATTTATGCGCTTTTATAACCACGTTGCATGCACATGCACGTGTACATTCTGTGTTCATGAGAATTTTATGTAGAACAGTTCACTCTACCTTATAAAGGAGGTTTATCGATCTGGGGAAATTGTTCCGAAAGTCAATACGGGGAACTTTTTTGCTGACTGTTCATCCCTTCATGTAAATAACGAACTTCTATCTTATATTCTTCTGTTGAGTAGCCAGGGATCACGTTGAATAATAACATCACGTGGTCATTTCGTAATAAGGTTTTCATATCAGAGTGATAATATTGCTGTGTGCGGCGTTTAAACTCTTTTACACTGTCTCGTCTCTTTCATTCAGTTGATTTAGTAATGTATGGCTATACTACTCACCGTTTGTCTTTGCAGATATTTTGCCCAGTAATATCATACTTCTTGTCGAACTCTCAAAGTATCTACCAAATTGTAATGGGACTCCTGTGAATGGAGTTGTTTCCCCCCCAACAAGTTAGAACATGCAAATACTCTGTGGCTAAATACTATTTGCCATACATCATCTTCTTTATTCGGACCACTCTGAATGCATTTCTAGTTCCGGATATAAGCGTATGATTACAAGCCCCCAGTTTCACACTTGTTCTACTATCCTTTACTTAGTTCGATTCTCATGTATCCGTATTGTCAAAGCACCTTTGAGACTGAAGCAATAATCATTCTAGATTGAGATCGATTTTGGTCGTTCACAGAACAGCCCATGATTTGGTATGACTATTATTACCTCTTCGGGAATCGTTGCTGAATGAAGATGTAAGAATGTAAAGGGCTGAAAATTCATCTTACGATTTTCACAAAACCTTTTATTGATTTGCCTCGATTTGACTTGAACTGCACAACAATTGGTT
The DNA here is from genome assembly GCA_008508345.1 of Paragonimus westermani. Lineage (NCBI taxonomy): Eukaryota > Metazoa > Platyhelminthes > Trematoda > Plagiorchiida > Troglotrematidae > Paragonimus > Paragonimus westermani. The sequence continues at coordinate 109,888 of QNGE01000586.1, forward strand.
ACAACACCATTCACCGAGAGCAAGTGTTCATGTTGAATTAATCTCACGAGGCAGCCGATTGTGACTGAATACTACATAGCTCATGATAACGTCACAACATGAAAGTTGACGTTGTTATGCACATAACTGAAGTAAACGAAATGCTGACAATCAGAGTTTTCTACCTGACACGAAGAGCAAAAGTGTGCTTAGTATCAGGGAACACATCTGTGTAGAGTTTACTTTCGTTCTGTATGACAAACAGAACGGTGACGTATAAACATAAAATGGATTAGCAAACTGTCTGGTAAATTAAGTTGACACGCATTTTGTCAGAGTTCAGTTGAAGTGATAAAAGTGGCCCGGAGATTTTTGGTTAGAGCTTCCTCGTGAGCGTCTTGATACACTGACAAAATATACAGATAAACAGATAAGTATTAGTTAGCTCCGTTAAATTTGAAAATGAAATTTTCTAGATATCAACGAATGTGTTCGACTGACTACACGGAGACCAGCAGAACACCGAATGAGTAAGTATAAATCAATACGAACCCCAATAAATCCCATAACCACACTTAGATCATTGTAAATTGGAAGCAAAAGAAGATTTCTACACGCTACACAAAAGTAAATCGGTGTGGATGGACTCAGTTCAGGTGAAGACAGAGAGGACTTGCGCCAATAGCATTGTGGCAGTCTGCTTGGAACATAATCCCAATACAGGCCAGATCAAATAGACCAGAGCGACAGCCTACTACAGTCGACTTGCTCGTGGTTGTCCATCCTTATCAAATCAGGCCAAAATCCAGAACATCAGGCTTGGTTCCATCAAATATCCAAACTCTCCTGAAATGAACGATCCTCCTGTGTGAGCCCGTCACTGGGTAGACAAAGGTGGGAGAGACCTACGTACATAAGCCGAGTGGCAATGTGGATAGGACGGTAGAACAGCAATGTTCCAGCTGGTTCGAACAAAGTGTATGTCCAGTCTATTCACGGACGTAACTCTGAAGCTGGTTCGTGTTATCCCACCTTCAAGACTCCCCCCCACTGTTCCTTAAAACCCACGATCTGGCCACCACCTGGAACGGATTAGACAGTAAATGTCAAACGCTTAGTAAAGCTGTTCACTTCACCCGTTTCACAATGTTCCCTGGTTGCCCCCCCTACCCTACCTCCGGGTAGCGCTATGCCGAAGGCATCATCTTCGATGCTCCATTCCATTGGGACATCAACACATACTTTGTGAAAGGGCAATGTACAGCTTTAATCAGTTTATCCGGAATCAGCACAGTAGTGGTGCGTTGATAAATGTAGCTGAGCACAGGCTTGTACTCAAATGTAGCGTACACCTGAACCCGACTGAACGATTTTTTTTAATGGAAATTTAAGCCGCTAATCTAAGTATCCAGTTTCAGCACATATCAATGCAAATAATAGTTCTTCCTCTGAAATATAACACGGATCTGGTATTCACCGATTTCATAACCTGTGACCACGTCGACTGTATTTTTTTTGTTGACAATGGCATAGCTGTTCTATAATAGGATTTCTGCTAAAATTGCTGCTCGCACCTGGGTGACAGTCTGTCATGTGAGACACGGCTGGTGTTCCCATAGCCATCACTCACAATTCTGGACAAGATGAGTTAAATGAGCCACTGGTCCAGTGCTAGGCCCAAATCACGTAGAGTCGCAAATCGATCACCGCTCACACTTAACAGCAACCTCCACAGTCAGACAAATTTGATAGGCCAGTTGCTTTCGGAAGCAACCGTTATAGATGCCAGCTTTGTTCCTGTTAAGGTTCAACAGTGATGGGTGTTACTGTCATTGCTGCGAGTTAGGTTTCAGCTCGCGTGTTTTCTCGGAGAGCGAGTTGATCGCTGCGTCTCTGGCCACGCAATGGATGTAACCAAGTTGTAACGTCTAAACATTCACACACACTCGTTCTTGATTAAGGCTGAGGTTACCCGACTGTCTGTGGTCCTAATATCAGAGCATCTCAGTTATGCAGAAATAAACTTTAGTGGGCTTTTCAAGAAATTTGTGGTTGTCAACGTATGTGTGAGTAAGTCGTGCGTTTTTCCTCAGACCCAGTAAATTAAATGCTCTGCAGAACAATGTTTACAAATATTAGTAGTCAGGTGAACATTGCTTGCACGCCATTAGTGTTTTCACATTCAGACTGACATTGCCCACCAAACCTTTCTGGAAGAACAGCCGGAACTGGAGGTTCGTTTTTGTGGGACACACTCCGCAACTAATAACGTTATTATACACTGGTATGTGACCACAAGCCTACTTGTATACCAGCCAACATTCTCAAATATTCATTAGGTACTAGGACCTGAAATCGCTAGCTACCGTTGTGCTTCCGGTTGATTAATCGATCGAACAGTCGACGGTTTCACGAACCACCACGAGGACACGCGCAATACACCTCATCGCATCTAGAAATATTTTAGTCACAAGGGAACTGGGGGAAGGGTAGTCTTTATTGGCTGTGGCTACGAGAGCACAAAATGATTATCCTTAACCGTTTGCAACAGCTCCATATCAGTACTCTACGATGGACATCACCCTTGTTTGAAGTTATCAAATAACAATACTTTGACTGAGATTTAATAGAAAAAAAATTCGCTTCACAAGCCGATGCACCTGTTCAAACTATCACCGGTCCTATGACTGTCGCCTGTGACGGGGCACTACTAGCCAGTGATCCGGGAAGGATTGTGATTATAACAGAGTTTGAATATGTTACACATTAGTTACTTTGATCACTTCGTTCGAGGCAATGCTCACAATACTGGTGGTCCAAGGGGACAAGAGCCTCGGTCCGGAAACTACAAATTAGCCAGTTCGAACCACATTCGATCTGTCTCAACTTGACAAAGAGGAAACTGATAATAAAACCTCGATTTAATGGCAATCATCACGAAGTAATACACTTGACGGTTGTGAGTTGGGAAAACAAAATTACTCATCTGTTTGGTGGCACAATACTGTGGTCACATGAATTTTGTGGACCGTCAACATTTCAAGTCTTCTGCGATTCACCGTTCCGACTATTCAGTTCCACTTATCACTCACCGAATCGATTACTCATCTAAATAAGCTTCATGCTCTGTGTGTATCTCTCACATACTGGGTTATTTCTGACTGTACACTTGTCGCATTGGGATTGAAGAGAAAATGAAAATTTTTGGGAAACTGAATGACTACAAGAGAAGGATTGGATGAACGCCAATACCGTTTACCCGTCGCTGTCAGATAGGACTGGAGGTATTTCGGGCAGACAGTAGTTCCTTAACCCAAGTGGGGCCAGAACGTATATTCTATTGCTGAAATCGAATACTGGTGAAAATCGACTATCTTGACGAAGTGTCAACTATTGTGTTCGACGGATGAAATCTTATTAGGAAAGAAAACTATTAGCACCAAACAACAGCTATAGGGAAAAAAAACTATCCAGTTTAATCCGGGAGAAGAAACAATCAGCTTTGATTGACCCACGAAACTGGTACAGGTAGTCTGTTCCTGACGTTCATTCCTAAAATTCACAAAGACTGAACGTTCACGTGTACAGCGCGTCATTTTACGTCAAGAACTGATGGGGGCTGTTGAAAGAAATCAAATCCCAACTGACAACATACCATTTAAAGGACATTTTTGTTTCCGTCGACGCAGATGAAGAGCGCATTGCTACGAAAAATGGTTGATTATCCCTTCAATCACATTGGTAGCCATCAGTTCAAGATTGGCATTGCAATCGACAAACCAAAACAAGGATTATTATGCTCCTTAAATATTTAATTTCGGTATAATGAAGAACTCCACGGGTTACTATTGCTGTGAACCAAGAACGTGAATGACACACGGCTTATATAATCAGAAATCACTGTCAGTACCACCACAAAATTTCCTTTGTATATAACAATAGTCCCGGAATGCCATGGTTGCCATTGTCAAACTGATGCACCATTTCTCGCCTGAGTGCACTCCAGTGTTCTTTCTCGTATCTTTCTCCGGTTACCTCAGGCACACGCCTCTGCCCGATAACTCACGAATAGGATATAGCGCAATCGCTTTTCCTCGCTTCCTTTGGGTTGATAACCAGATGTTTATGGCTAAACTTCACGTTATTGCTAATTGCAATCTTCACAGGTGCTACATGGACAGCATATTTTGTCTGATAACCCCCAATGGTGATACTCAAGCACGACTGGCTGATTTCACTTGTGCACATCCCAAATTTCTGTTCACTGTGGCAACAGAATAAAGTAACAAAAACGATCTTTTCTAAGTGTTGCCATGCCCCGCAGAATCAATGGATTGGTGCAGAAGATCGATTTACAACCGAAATACAAGGACTGGCCAGTACAGACCACTTTCTCAGCTAGATTCCAATGAAACACAATCGGAACTTGGTTTGTTGCCTAACCGGTAGAACGTAAAATAGCTGGACGCTAAATACACCACAGAAAGAAATTCAGCTAGTCTGAGACAAGTTGAGCCTCATAGGTCTTTAGATAGGAATGTGCAATCACAGATGAAGCATGAAAGAGTCCAGATAGCTGACAAGGAGCTTATTTTTATCAGTCCATCGTATCTGGATGAAGCTAGCAGTGAGATTATCAGTCACCAAATTTCGAATGCATTTGAGAGTGTCTATCCCGCGGCACGGTCCAACTTATTGTTCAATACCTTTCCTGTACTAGTTCCATATCTCAAAGATACTCTGCCTAGGTTTTCTTCGTCATCCCAGCTTTATTTTCTCACCTCTTACAGTCAAGCCCGTTATTTCAAGAAGATCGCAAAAGAACTGTTTGGAAGGAATGCGTGAAAACCTCCGGAAATGGTCTTACATCGGCTTAGGAAAATCTCCTCCCAACGCAATTATTTCTCGCAGGATTGACACTGGTCATCAAATATAGTCGGATGAAGCAGTTCGAATCGGCTACTAGGTGTATCGAACCCGCTACAGAGCTATCAGGTTACAACTGTGATCAACGGCGGTAGCTGTTGTCATCAGATCCTGCGACCTATATCTGTTTATGCGCAGTTCCCCCATCCCTCAAGGTTACTTAGCCCTACGCCAAATTTAGTGCGAATGAAGTTGAACAGTTTGGGTGTAGTGTTTAACATGTTATTGATAAACAGATTGAGAAAAACACAAAGTTACCAGCAAGTTGTAATACTCTGCGTTTCAACCACCTTGGATGGCCTTTCTCAGGAGTGTTGTAATCGAAACATAGAGTATTACAATTTGCTCGTAACGTTGTGTTATTCTCAACTTGTTTATCAATAGCCCTACGCCACTTGAAACTCGAGCAGTCATGAGTCGCTTGACAATGACATGCTCGCGTCCCGTGACCATCAATTGTGACACTATCTAGGGTTCACAAGCTCTCCTACCCTCGTCCAGTGTAGTGTGCCCCTTTCCACCTAGTCGAATTGTTTTGATTGTCATGGATGGCTCGCGGAAACGATGGAATTGCAAACCCTTATGAAAATGACGGAAAACTGCTGCATGTACAACTGCCTCCTTTCAATTGACACAACTTACATTTTCCGAGAAACCTTGGTGGTCCAGGCACCGACCACCAGTTATGGGCTGATACCCGGATTACTATGGCTCTGCCTGTCTAGGTTTGGACGGTCTCTGAAGCCACCCATTCACCTGTAATCCAAAGACTCAGTCCTGATCATGAGCGACTTGAAATGTAAGTTGTTTTTGTCTGGGGGGTAAAACTATGCTTCCTCCCTACCCAGAACGCTCCCGACGGGCTCTTCCCCAAGTTCTATTCTTACTACCTGAGAACTGAGGGTTGACTCATTTAGGTCTGGATGAGGTGGATGTTTCACACACATGCTACACATTCGTTTGACAGAAACACTTCGTCTAACAAGTACGATATCCACTTACAATGGTGTGAAAATTCAGACCCCAACAGACGTATAACGTGCGTGTGCCTGTGTGCTTTAATGAGCCCAAACACGTGCCCTTATTTCGTCCCCCTTAGTCCGCCACGCACGTGACTGTAACTATGGCCCACTTGGGCTTCACAACTGAGACATTTAGCCATCAAGACTGTGGTGGCTAACTGACGGAGGACTTCATTGTTGATGAATAACAAGCGTACACAAACAATCACACTAGTTTTCGGAAGGACCTCACATTGTATGGGGGCAAAGGCAGAAACTAAAGCGATGTGTCCGAAATCTACTCTCCATCGCGGTCGCCGGCCTTCGTGTGGGCCCGTCGATTCGTCTTCCGTTGGCCGTACAGTCATCCCTACTCGACCCAAGCAACCACGTTTTTTATCGGAGTCTGGCCGACCGTGTGCACTACACGCTCGATTGCAGATGCACCGTGTGTACGCACGCCCGTTTGTGTCTATATGTGTGCATACGCGTGTGCGATACAGCCCTATGACTCAGCCACAGCGTCACATGGAGCCAACCTGCGCGTTGGCTCTCTTTTTTGGACACCGGCCGATAGACTGCAGCCTGCTGAACCTAGGGGATTGTCGGCTTGTCGGTCATGGGCGCAGACACTAGGTCGTGCGTACGACTCGCCATTTCGTTTCGCGTGTTTTCGTGGCGTTTCAATGGCCGAGGTTGTCCGAATTTTCGGAAATCGTCATTCTAACTGGATCACTGAAAACTTGCACGAACTTAGGTATTCTAGCCGGAATCAGGTAGGTAACATTAGCCCATGCGGTTGAGTGGCTAGACAAAACCAAAGTTTGGAGATACGGTAACGCTGTCCAGCATGCAGGTGTTTTGCTCAATTTCGGCTTGGGCGATTGTCGAATCCATGACCCAACTCACGTGGGTTGTGTTTTTCACCCTCCGTCTATTTCCTCGATCCACAGCTAGGTTGCAATGTGGGGTTGTGGCCCAGATATAACCCACACGAATGTCCTGGAATGTGCCTTGACACTGTAAAGGGAGAGTGCTGCGAACGGAGGAACTGTCAGCCAATAGCTGTTCCCAATGCAAGCAACCGTAATTTTGCAGGCTTTTTTCATCAAACTACAGATTTTGCAATCGTTTGTTAGACGTTTCTAGTCACTTTCACGTGTTGCGCACATATTCTAAGCCGTATCGTTTAGATTCTCAACAGTATACGCCATTTATCAGCCTTGCAACCTTCGTTCTAAAGCACACCAACATCTAGTTTAGATAAGTACGTTTTGTCTTGAAAACCAGCCTCACTAATCAAAAATATTTGGAGGCAGCTACACTTTTTATCTTGATAAACCAACTCAGAACAACTACGTTAACCTCAATCTACACGAATCAGACTACTTTCATTTTACCGCACTGTTAAGGATTACGTAAGCACATGATGTTGAATGTTGTGCTGGTGTTTGTTTGGATCCCAGTCGATGCATTCTAAGGGTGTGTAGGTTTGCACATTCTTCGCTTGATATCAATGCGCAAAATGACTGAGTCACCTCCCACCCATTTTCCCCATTTCACTATTTGGACTTCTCTAAGAGGCCCGGTGTTGTTGACGAAATTTCACTGTGGCTAATCTGTGTGGAATTTAAGGAATACATGAGCATACATTCCTAGAACTATCAAATGTCACCTATCCGTTCTAAGACAGTGTGTCAGTTTACCTTGAACAAACTGAGTATGCCTACTATTTGAGCAGTGACTCCGCCATGTTGTGACTTTTCCCAATGTGTACGAACTGAATAGTCTACGGGTGCTTATCGTCTAGCAAGGAGACAGATGGAGATGGAAACCAACCTGAGTCCAGTTTGAATACAGGGGTCAGCAAAGTAGAATGACTATATCACTGGGTTTGTTTCTCGTATCGGATTTCCACCATTCACAGCGTCATCTTGCATTTCATTAACGATGATGCACCAAATCAGTCTGTTTCCACTTCGATTTATGCACTAATCGGATGAAGACCAACTGGATTTTGAGCAGGATTCCGGATGATAATCTGACCAAACTCGACCCAATACAAGAGCAGATCATTACTTACTGTCTAAGTGTTTAAATGAAAGAAACTCATGAACCAATATTCCATGTTACCTGTCAGGTGACGAACAAACACATCTGACTGTTTTCTGAAGCACTTGCAATACATCGTATGAGACCACCATTATATGTCCAAAAACAGGTGATTATGAATCTATGGCTACCTTGAGAGTAAGTTACATAGACTGAGTGTTCTTCCAATCCCTATTTATCTTTCATTTCTATGTCATATGACTTCTTCCGCTTTTTCGCAATCCGCATCCGTATCCATGATCCTTATTCGATCGCGTGACTGACTGATTATTGATCACTTTAAAATTGTGTCCGTAGGCGCCCATACCTCGAACTGTTTGTACATCATTTCATTTTTGTAACTGAAAGGAGCAAACGAAATGATGCTTAAGCGTACATCTTAGGTGACAGTCTTTGAGTCTTTTAGCTATTCAGTCACATTGACTCTAAAGTGTCTTTCAAGATGCATTTGTTTTCTGTCCGACAGCGAATAGGAGAGGTCTTTTTGTTTCACACTTATCGTGGTAATAACTCCTAAGTTCATACGCCCAAGGGTTCCCCAGTTTTATGTTAACGTGAATCGGAAGTCACATTGAGAAGACGGTGAATCTGTAAACAAACTTTATTTATTGATTTACTCACCGTTCACAACAGACGTCAAAGTAACAATTAAGGGGTGCTAGGGAGTTGGAAGTGAGAGCACCTTGAGCACAACCGCACGACAGCCACCAGAGGCGGTGAATGTCGACAGAAATTCCAGTCGACCTTCAGAATTCAAACAAACGTCAAACTGGTTGAACGGCTTTCCCAACGGTACTAGCTAAACTGTTGTTATCCTAGTGAATGTGGCCTATAGTAGTAGAGATGGCGCGGATTCATTATACAGCTACGAGTAAAACAGTGACACCTACGCCCACACTAACTTTGATGCTAGTGGTTTGTAGTACGTTTACATTCGCAAGGTAATGTGAACCGGCGCGGTGGTAGTGACAAGGTGACTCTCACGTTGCAGGGAGTTTAGGATTTTGGGGACGTCGAAGATGACCTCATTAATGAGCCGAGGCGCCATTCCGACTGCCTACCAATCCTGCATGAGTAATGCCAAAGGTAGGACATGAAGAAGATGATTACCGTGAAATAAAGGCATCTTGAGTGTTCAGGTAATGCATAACCTTGTCTGTTGCAAGTTCTTAAACGGACTCAAAGGGTCATGTGGGTTCCGTGCGAATAAGGTATGTTGCTGTTTATGGCTACATTCCATTCGAGCAAGTTTGCACAAAAATGGTACTTGGTAGATAACATCATGCCACCTCATGTGACGGGCGCCTAGTTGATCTTTTAGATAGTGTATCATAGTAACCAGGACACTTCTATCCGGACTAGACTGTACTGCACACTAAAAAGATTATATCGAACAGACGAACTTAGCTAACAAAAACAGTAGCAGTTTGATAGGCGATTGAGCAAACTGCAAGTCATATTATCTGCTTTTCCATTTGTATAATATGCTCTGATGAGATCATCGTACTAATTCCGTATGGACATAGTAAGGTTCATCGTTTGAGTGACATACAATCCATAGACCCAGTAGTACAGACAAATCAGCAATCAACCGAAATGGGTCAGCATTGGATACGGTACAAATGAAAGGCTACAATAAGCGGGGAACTTTGTTTCTGGTGTTTCAGACCTGACATAAAAGAAGGCTTTGCAATAAAAAATCGCGGGAAAAGCTACGAAAGATGAAGCCACATTTCATATATTAGGCGTCAAAATGAACGAAATGAGTCACGTAAGCCAAATGCCATTCGAATTTGAAGGTCAAGGTTGCCATTGTTACCGATTAAAACAAAAGATAACTAATGTGCACAAACTTCAAAGGGAATTAGGCTATGATGTTCTTACAACACGAACTACAAGCGGCAACACAAAATGATAAAGCACGACAAACAACTTCAGCACTCGAATGTCGGCAGTTTTACCGATGGTAACGTACACATGAGTCTAAATCGAATTAACCAAACTTGCCGCCTATAATGACTTTCTCTCAATATTTGATGTTTAGTTGCAAATATTGTATAAACCCATACCTGTTTTGTTTTAGTTAGGATTGTGAATTCTGTCCGCAACTGTCGTTTGGATATACAACTGGTCGTTGTGTTGTGAGTTAGCATGTGATCCTTCCCCCGTAGCTCCAACAACCATTGCTAGGCGAACAGTTATTGGTGCACACCATCATTTCAGTTGCAAATCTGTAATGGCACTGTACTGTGTCTTGTTGGCTGATGGATTTGCACTGTTGCCTGGATCGATGATCTTCTGTCGCGCATTCTCATTCTGGTGCTTGGTGACGGCATGGTGCTACCAAGACATTTAAGTCATTTGTGTATGATATCTGAACTGAAGGGATCTTAGACCAATGTTGAACAAACTTAATAACGTTAATTACGTTATCACTCACCTTTATCTAACTCAATGAAAAGTCGCTAGTCGGACACGACCGTTGTTGTAAAATGTACTCGCTAGATTTGATGTTGGATACTTCGGAGAGGATTATCGATCGCTATTTCTTATTGGGACACGATCACCGACCACAGAAGTCCGCTGACAGTGCTCAGTTTACTCCTCAGATCAAGGGTGTTAAAACAGCAATCAACATTAAACAGTGTCAAACGAGTTTTAACATTATATTTTAAGTCACGCTGTGTACTACTGGAGCGCATATTTAGATCCGATTTTTGACAGTCCATGCCAATGGGGTGTTTTATGGATCACAGTTGCATATGATCACTTCAGCACCTGAGTGTAGTTTGTTTTCAGCAACGACCAGCTTTATTCCCGCATACACGATGACTGTTACAAGCACGGCGTTTACTGTGCACCTGATAAGTCCCTCATCCAAAATGTGAATTAACATATTTCCTCAAGTGTTGGCCTACAGGCATTTGATCTGTAACAGGGAAAACGAACAAGTGTAGCGACCACTCGTGTACAATAAGATGACCCAATAATGGCAAGAGGTAGCCTGTGACTCTGATTGTGTACAGTATTCCATCCAAGGAGATGCATCTTTCAGGGCTAGTAAACGGGTTTAATCTCTAGAAATGTTGTTTCTTGAGAGGGTCAGCACTTCAACCCATGGGATCCGTTTAATGTGACTGAGGTGTAATGTGTAAGGTGTAATGTGTAGGTGGTCAGAACGGCCAAACTAGTCTTGGACCCATGACGAATACTGAGACCCCAGCAAAATGGTTCCAAATGTATCGAAGCACTATCAGTCTTATGAAAGAAAGTGCTTTATTCAGTGCCCTTAATTTGCACTTGTACGAAGATTACATGTCGATACAATTATAAACTGATATTATCTACACCATACAGTGGTGATAGACAAGTTAGTCGGCATTAAATCATCCAGTGCCGTATAGCACTGTGAGTACACACTGGCTGACGTGCAGTCGAGCTGTCCAGGTTCAGACACAATCAAACTTGTGATTGTTCGAAACTAGGACACCTGTATCTAACAGAATAATATTCGAAGTACTACATTATTTAGGCTGAGAAAGAAACTGCCACCTCAGTATAAGGATGAATATTGCCTTTTAGAAAAGAACATCGGTCTACTTAGTTACTAGTTTAAGGAGCTCCCATAAGCTAGCCAAGCTTAGTTTGCCTCTTTGAGTTTTCAAGCAGACATCTCACATTGCAATTGCTTCAACTGATTAGCTAATTCCAGGCGTTCGTATACCACAACCAGTTAGGTAATATCTTCTACCTACTCACATTTGGAACGAAATACGTTTAGAGGTCATCACCGACACGACTCAGGAAACGTTTGATGGAAGCGGTCGCTTTGTTGTGGTTTAAGGGACAGAAATTACCACAGACTGATCCTCGTTCAAGATTCTCTAATTGGGCGTAGACTAGGCGTAAACTTTGCAAGGCTGTTCCTGAAGGTTGCTTGCGAAGGGAGTCATGCAATTCAATGCTTGGCTCTGAGATTAATTTATAGACAAGGTGAACAGTACAACATGATCGTTGAACATTTCCCCCCGGGGAGGTCAGAATTAGTCGAAGTCCAAGAATCTGCTTTCCATATGGTTGTTGTAGTCTTTTTTCTTTAATTACAGTAGCCACTGTAAATATGTCCCGTACATCGACAAGATAATCTTTTTTAGAGGGTATCCCAGAGAACCACTGTAACCAGTTAGCTATTTAGGGAATCTATTTCGAGTCGTGGTAGCAAGACTAGGTGGTCTGTAGCCTGACATTTCGAGAAATGTCTAGCGGACAATACTCATCACCTCCGGACTCACTCAGTTATCAACTGTTTTCCTTCGAAGTTCCAGCTTCCAATACTAAATGTCTTGGGCAGGCTGGGTGGGGGTAACACTGTCCACCGGATAAGCTGATGTATATCCAGTATTGATCATAAAAATGATCCATTCACAATACGTTGGAAGATTTGGGAAAATCATCTCCCACCATGATTACGAACATTACCTTGTCTTCTTTGCAATAAAGTAATCAAGCGGCTTTTAAGTTTAGGAGGCAATCGAAAGGCGTTTTTCCAAAAATAAAACGGAAAACAGAATGAAAGTGTCTCAACATGTGTTAGTAACTTCATTTCGGGTTATGGATAAAATAGTACGGAATACCAGGACACAAGGCCGACAATTTTTTAGTCAGGTTTGACGTGCATAACATGAAAAGTTGGTCAATGGTCAATGCTTTTCAGAAGGACGGCCGATCAGACCAACTGTCGTTCGTGGTGTATGAATGTGCAAGAGTGGGTGTATTTTTGGCAAAGTAACCAGATCCATTTGACTGGAACTGAATCGTAAACAAACGTGAGTGATCAGTCGGTCGGACGATAAGCGACACAGAGATGCCAACGGCATTGCACAATTTCACCCATCTAGTGAGAACCCCGATACTAACTTGAAGAGGCTGCCCACCGGTGTTTGACCAACGACTGTTTACGCATGGCATGAACTAGTTCTGGCCAAACGTCTGAGAGGTAAGACGGGAATCAGCGTCCGTCAACTCGGCCGCAATCTGGCGGAATTCGCAGAAAGACTTTTCCGATGAGTTGATATTTTTTATTCAACCTATTGTTTTAGAAATGTGTCTGTATAACAAGCTTGTCGATAAATGTGTTTTGATCTCGCGAAAACAGGCTACTATACTGGTATTGCAACTATGCGTCCATTTTGTCGTCCATAGTAGACGCAACGCAACCATAAAACTTTCTTCTTCATTCGATTTTTACCAGTTCAAACTGTACTAACCTGCTACAGTGTTTACTGCATTGTTCAATATCGTTCGTTCGTTTATACACTGTAACTGAAAGATATCATTCTTGCACGCTTTTGTTATGAATACCCAACAATGAAAATCTATTTTATGTGTAAAACTGTTTGAAATAACTGTAGTGTTGGTAATATCACGCTTGCCTGTTCGTCTCTGTCTGTCGTTCACAGTCTGTGTGTTTGCGTTCGCGACGGATAAGAGCAAACGAAATGTTAACAAATCGCCCTAGTGAAATGGCCCAAGGAAAGTGAGTATTTCAAGGTCAGTCGACTGTACCAGTATTCATACTGCGTGGCAGCGTGTACAGTTACACTCAGAACGAATTATAACGAATACGGTATACTACTGTAGCACATCTCTCGTGATAAATCAACGTGTTCAAGGCTGTATACATCGGGATAGATAGCTTAGTGTGAAACACATTTATTGTTTCGAACTAACCCAAAATATACGTTTTATCGATTGAAGTCAATCAATGAGAAAAACGCAAGAAAGGGAGATAAGTAGCTAATCGCGGGCAATGTGAGCGACCATTTGCCTGTGTGCGTGGGTTCATTTACGTGACCAGTTCCAAGACCGAACTGTTACAGTTTGGGAGACGCTAAAAATATCTATGTACATATGAGTCAGTGCTGAACGTTTCGAAAGAAGGCCCGAAGAGTATTTCAGGGGGCCTCCGTAAAAAGATTAATAAAAGCTAGAAACAACAAGAAGCTAAAGGAGAATAGAACCAAGTGGAAGGATATTCTAATACTGATAAGTATTGATGAGTAGCTTGGAAAATATGGAAATTTAGAAGAGATCCAGCTGTGAAAAATCTGGACTTTGGCTGGATCCGAACCATCGATCGAGATCACATATCCAAATGCGACGAATGCTCTACTATATGGTTTCTTCCTTTGGTTCCAATCCAGCCGAAGTTCGGACTTTTCACAATTGGATCTCTTCTAAATTATCAGATCGGCAATACAGTGTTAATGTTCATCCGCGGCTTTTGCGAATTCCAACGTGAACTGATCGAGAATTCCAGTTTGGACAGACGAACTCCCTGATTATTAGGTGGATTCCATGTGACACAATTGGTTAGGTGAGTAACTGTGACCAAATGTGAAAGTTCTGAGTTTCCGGGGTGGCTTCGTAGCTCAGCTGGTAGAGCACTTGCCGTGTTTGAGTATGCTGTTTCTGTCGCTGGTTCGATTCTAGCCGAAGTCCATATTTTTGGTGATTGGATTCCTCCTAAATAAAACGATACCTGGGTTGTAGAAAACACAATGGAAGCACACTTCAAAATACATGAAATAATGGCTGATTAGAAGCAACTGTGCATGACCAAGTTTAGCTACGCCTTTCTGGAATGGTTCGGATGATGAAGCTATCTGCAGACTCGATCTGGCTCACTGCGTGTGTGCATCGAACTTGCTGTTGAATGCATCAGCTAATTACATTGGGCGTACTGGACATCTGGTAAGTTTTATCTGAAGGCGAGCGCTTGATTTCATATCGTAGCTTCTTTGAGTTACCTCTGAGGTAGTTGGACGAGTTGTAATGGATAGAGCGATTGATAGCGAATCTCACGTGCAACTCTAACGTGCAAGCAATACGTGGGTGAGCGATACAGTTTATGCAACCTGCAATGAGAAACTATGCGGTTTGACCCGGTTCTTTTTCCGACTGTGGTAATGCTGCTCATGAGACAATGGGCGACAACCGTGAATATTTACTCGAATGTGGGAGCTTACTATTGTGTATAAACTAACCGAATAGCTGTGGTAATAAAATGCCTCAAACAGCCTGGTAAGCAATCTAAGTCGAGAATCAATTTTGTTGGTTATTAAAATGCAATCCGGACAGACCGTGCTTGTCTGAAACAGTCTTTCTCTGATTTTGGTAGTAAAAGGGATTACTCGGCTTTTGGCCTCAAGGATACTAAAACATGCTAGTTTGATCATCAAGTTGTGTGTCTGACCGAACTACATATAGAACGGAATGCAAGACTGATGGAACGGTTAGTGATTTTTCGAGGCGAATGAGGATCAGGTCAAAGATTTTCGATTCGTTGCAGTAGGGTGTTGGGAAGCCCTACACTTTGTGGCCGCGCGGCTCCTCTATCACACCCCAATGTTCTCCCCGTCGGTATACGTGCATCACAGTGGAAAACAACGGTAATCAGTCGAGCCTGATGTTGAGTTTGAAACTACGCTGCATACACTTGTGTCAAAAACAGTTTCACTTACGTCATTTTAAACCCTACTCTCCCAACTGTGGGAAAACTAATTCTTGATTATTCGAGTCAAATGGTAGATTGACACTTTACAATAAGTATGGTACCTGAACTGGATCTCAGTCGTTCACCCAGCAGAGGGTTACTGTTCAAGTCTTTGAGATGAATGAGCCAGGTGAGGACCCATCACACCACATTACTAAACAAGAACTAGACAAGCTGCATTTGGTAACTGGGGTTGTGTAATCAAACGAAACAGCAACAACCACACAAACTGTAGCAAAATGATGACTTTACTTTCGTAAAAAGCTCGTAATAGCATTATTCATACGAAACAAATGCAATCAGAGAACAGTAGGCTGAATCACACTTGAGTAATCTTGGTGTTGAATGAACTGCGCCCAAAATATCCGCGATCACATCACATAGCTATCTTGTGTTCCGGCTTTGTACAATCTATTCCAACCTCTCTATCCCAACATCTCGGTTGAGCGTACTTTCTATAGAAATCAGTGGCACTCTGGAACTCGGATTCCTCTACTCTTGCCTCAAACCGCCCACCAATTCAGCTGTCAAGACGTACAGTTGTATGAAGTCCAGGGAAGTCATGGGAAGTTTAAAGATTAGTGAAAACTGAGAATGTTTATCTGTACGTGAATCTGGATGGTGGACGGTTTAGAAGGAAGAGACAAGTCGGAAAGAAGTTTCAGTTTCAGGTCAGCATTAGACAGATTACGAAAAAGTCTAAGTACATTTAGCGATCAGATAAGTTGCCGCTGAGGTTCTTTGGAATTGAGATTAGGATTGCAAGCTGCCCATTCAAATAAACTTAGCCACTCCTTTGGATCGTACGATGTACCCGTTGAAACGGTGACCCGCTGAGAAATTCCGGTTTCCTGTCGGTGTCGGGAGACGACGGGCCGGAATATGATGGTCCAGATCTTGTACACTGTTTGGTACGACTAGTTTGCTGACAAATTTTGAAAACGTCTTCCAGATCATCACCAATTGTACATCTTCAGTGGTTTGGTCTAAGAATATTTTGAAACAGTTTGTTCCCTTGATGAACTTGAATAAAACAGTGAGAAGGCGTAATTCGTGTGATGTTCTCCGGAGTAACATTCCGTACATTCTGATTACACATGGACATGTAAATAATTTTAAATGGGTCAAAATTCCACAGAGCGGAAGTCGTGGCTTAAGGGATTAAACAGACAGACATCAATTGTGATTTTCATTTGTGGTGTCTATCTGTTTAATCCCTTAAGCCATGACTTCCGCTCTGTGGAAAAATATTTTCTCCATCCGAAGGTCATGTTCATAACTTATTCACTTATCAGGCCTACCCAAATGAATGTTTTCCCATCCCGGAAGCAGACGTGAAGAAGAAGGATAAGTTTATACCTTTCTTGGCAATGCTGTATCAGCAGAAAGTTCATTAGAACGATTTGATGCACATATCTTAGGCTTCAGCCACGGAGCACTGTTCAGTGTCCATCTTGTGGAACCATTGTGCTTAGGTGACAGATTGAACTTTAAAATGTTTCTCGAAATAACGGCTAATCACAATACTCATCTCATGACTGGTCTTGATAGTACCGTTCCACACATCTTTCGTCTCATACTTACGGTGTCTCGTGTTATCGAATAGCACAAGGCATTATCACTGGGGTCTTGTGACAGCCTGTTGTATGTTTGGGTGAATCCATTGGGACACTAAAACCAATTAGCCTAGTTCCCCGTGGAGTGGCATAGACAGAACAAATGCCAAATGATATATAAGTTTGGTAACAATTGCCCGTTGTCCATACCACTGGTAGTGAGGTCTGTTGGCCAGGTGATGAGACACATCCTGTTCTCAAAGCGCATGCTGTCTACCTGACCAACCAACAGTTGGTGAGCTCATCAACATGAAAATGCCACAAAAAATTAGAATGAGTCTACAATTTTGTGACATCCATTTAACAGGTATACTTTTTGTGCACGATCCATTTTTTGCAAAACCTAGCGGAACAGAATTTAACCCACACTTTTTTCAAAAACAGGAAACAGAAGACGAGCGGTGACCTACGATATGGATTAAATTACGAAATGAAACGTCAGCATATTTTATGTCGAATAGATAGATATCGGACATGAACAGTTTTATGCTTTGAATAGGAAATCAAAGAAACCTATAGGATCTATTGTTCCAAGAATGTTGAAGAACAGGGTGGTGGTGGTGATGCTAATGTAGAACACTAGAAACGTTTCTTGGTGGCCAACAGGATCAATCCACTATCTTCGTGCATACTTTTAATTACTGTCGGTCAATTCAGATCACAGACATGGAGCCGGATAACCAATTCAGAGAGGCGATTGTTCCAACACTCGATGGAATATCTGGATACGGTCGCGAAATATATATATGGTCGAAGTCTATAGCGGATGAGGTGTTGACAACACAGGTGACCAAACGAGTCATCACCTAAAGGATTCAGGTCAATGAGCGAGAAACAGCAAGCAAAAATCCACGACAGATAGCGTCAGCGAAGCGCACGGAATCAGTCGGGGGTGCACAAGCCATTCAAACAGAAACCTCACAACGTTGTGGATTGGAATTTCGGTACATAAGCTCGAGCGTGTAAATAGAGTGGAGATGTACATACTGGACGATGAAGACCTTGTTTTTTGGAGCGGTTTCTGCTAGTTTTCCCGAGACATGGTAACGTGTTTTCCCGCCCAATATAGCTCTTGACTGTGCCTCATTAAGCTAAGGTGCGTTCACTCTTGGGACTATTCATAGGAAGCCACATGTAACTGAATAGTGCTGAAACAAAGTAAATCTCATTTCTGTAATACAGCCTATAGGATCAAAAATGTAACCTTGTTTAGAAATATAGAGTAACGATTACGCAATGAACTATAGACAATACAAATCCGAAATCTCTGGAATGTCCGGACAACTTTAACAAATATTTTGGCAATAACAGAAATGTTCTGAAGATGGCCAGTCGAGGTTTACTGAGATGTTGATGCAGAACTTGAACACTCAGACTGCATCTGTTACTTCAAATGAAAGCTGGTGTAGTGGTCAGTCTTGTCAACAAGTTTGTATGCAATCCTTCACCAAGCGTAGCGTTCGGGGCTTGGTTGATCAAATGAGGAAGTGGACAATGCTAAGTTACTGTGCCGTACACAAAATTGGATAAGTTCTGTGCAAATTTATCACTACAAAACACCAAATTCCAATATTTTCATTCTTCTCAGCAATTTTCATGGTCTGCTTTCTGAAAGAGTTAGCACAATCAAGTTGAACGCGCCTGAGGAGGAGCTCTCTTTTTCTCTGTTTGTTTCCCTGTCTATATAGGTTTCATAGGATTCATAAGAAACATACAGGTTAAGGGAAACTGAGAAGGCCCATATACATCTGAATCTGAGTTGGACGGTTCACAAAGATTAGACAAGTCTGAGGGTTTTTTTCAGTTTCAAAGGGTCAGTAGTAGGAAGGTTGTGATAAAGAAACTCGGGAGATAATGAACAGAATAACAATCCAACCATTGTCTTTCAAGCCTGCAACAAACACACTGTAACATCTAGGAGATAGCAGTATGCTAGCACTAACAATCAGGGATCAGAAATATCTCCATAATGTTCCTGATAATCAGGGTATTTAAATGCTCGACTTGGCTTGTAATGACCAAAGTCAATGTATCACGTATCCCCCTAGTATCGTGAGCTGTCTGGAGACTGATTGACAAACTCCTACTGATTCGTATAAAGCATACTTCTAAGAGGGGATTGGGTAAGGAGCTGAGAGTATTCAAAGATTTACACTGATCAGTAGCTTTGAACAGTTTTGGATATCGCACAAAGACAGAAGCCGGTACTTTGTTGCAGCTGGATGGTGCGTCTGTATTTAGTTCCCCCCTTAAGAGTTCAATGCATTAAGGTGCATTTGTAGTTGTGCCTCATGAAGTGTACCATGTTCAAGAGTAAGACACTACTTAACGAGTTACCTACTCTTCGAATACAGTGGAGCTGTACGCCTCTATATCGATTTCTCTACTTATATTCACTGACTTCATCAAAATGTGTCCTTGTCCATTACTGATCCAGAGGGTTATTTTCGTCCAACTATATAGTCACGGAAGCTTCACAACACTGCAGAGTTTCTTGTTTGAATTATTATTTACTTGTTTCGTTTGTTCGAGATTGAATACAACCACCTAATGTCATGCATCCAACACCTTGGGTACGTTCACGACAATGACGATCGAAGATTGAGCTCAGCGTGCATAGAAGCAATCAAAATGGGGTACAATCTTCAGTGAAGATGTTGAGGAGCACACAGCGATGGGAAAACGACATCAGAGCTCAAAACAATGTTAGATCACAATTCAGCAGTGTTCTTGATCATAGTGACGAAACAGAGGCTTAAATAGTTATGACCGTCTGCCCGTATTCAATAGCTTAGTTACAAAGTGCTGACGAACAAACCGATTGGAATTACGAAGGTTACTAGACATGATAATCGAGCTATTTTGGAGTAATCAGTAATATTAAGAACAATGCCAAGTCGTGGAGGCTTTCGCTGGATATAAATCGAACGGCACTCACAACTGACTGCAACTTTCTCATTACCATTAACACATTTTTAGCCAACCTCTCCTGAAAAAGTACTGCGATCGCGTTGCACTCTTGCCACTGTTAGTCATTAGTGTATATTCTTCCTATGATTGTGAGTTGAACTCCGGTCATGCTTTCACGAGGTAACCATGTTAAACACCGTGCCATTGATCTTAAGTTAGGCACAAATGAGTCGTCATATGTCAGTGAATATGGCTGAACGTTTATATATGATACTTCTGTCGAGCCTAATGTGAGGTCACTGACGCTGTGGTCAACAAGATTGCCCCATGAAGGCGAGACCGTAATTCTAGTCTAGGTTAGCCGTGTCTAGGGTGTGTACTACTTACGAGCTGTAACAAGACTGAAACCTGAGTTTGGTGATTCTTTTCGGAAGTGGATTGACCTCCGAACAAATCGAGACACCCACTATTCGTTCAGAATCTATCAGTAAGCAACTGACTACCCGGTTACTACAGTAAAACAAAAACAATGGAGCGTAAGTGAGAATAACGTACCAGCGACTAGGAAGGCCTGGGGTATACAAGCAAAAATAACGGATGGGATAAGGTTGGATATGATGTTCACGTGTTGTCTCTCCAGTCACTCAAAGGATGCCTGTTCCACATGACACTGGTGTTTCACGTTCACGCTTAGAATTTCTGAGGCATTGGAGTAATTGATTTTTCGGGCCAAACCCATTCTCCGGGACCTCATAGTGACCTGTGTTGTGCTAACTAACGAGACACTCTTTGTTCCTCATTGGTTTGCTGGCGATTTTGTCCCTGTTTACTTTGCCGTCAACAGATCGGTCATTTACTGACGAACAGCTACACTCACTTGATATGGAGTGTCGTAGTTTTGGGACTGTAATCACTTTGGTTTTACGATGCGTGCGATCAACTGTTTGTCAGATTCCAATCTTTTTCAGCGAGACTACAGATTTTTCAGCAAGGCTATAGGATCACTGGATGGATCTATTCATGCACCCATCGCAGGACAGAACAATTTCTCCCTGTTCAATAAGACGGGAGGATCTTCAGTCACTTGTCAATGAAGGAGTTCAGTGGAAATGGTATCCCAAATATCGATATGCTTTCGACTGAATGATATCATCACATACTTCAGATTGACGCTCTTTGAACTGTCGTTCGGACTTGTGATTGCCTCGGACTTTTCTAACTAAAGTACTGGTGCTGCAGTTCTGTATACATCCCCGCAAAGTACCGTGAAAGTCATCATCTATGCTGCTAGGTCTCTCACACTAGACAAGGGGCACTACGACCAAGTCGGTTGTTTGTTTGCAAGGTGTAGGCATCTTGATGCTGAATGTTTGATTAAGGACGTGGTCATTTTCAGTAGTTAGGTCCCTTCCCGTCCCCTTCTTTTTTCCTTCTATCCTATATTTAGGGTTTGCTTTTTCTTCATGGTTGTGTGGCAGTTAAGCATTGGTGTGAACCACTGATGTATTGCTGTCTATGATGATGATGATGATAATGACGACCAAGTCGAATAGAAAGTCACATACGTTACCCCTGAAATAAAAGGTTTCACAAGAAGGTCTACGAGCTGTATTTACTCATGCTAACCGCTCACAAGTCTTTGTTTGTGTGTGTGTGTGTCAACTTTTATATAATTCAAGCACATCCGCAGTGATAGTTCCGGCCCGGATAAGATACAGCACATAGGTGTGTTGCTGTGCCATTCCCACCTCATTTCTCTTCTCTTTCGAATTAGTTGAAATCTTAGAAAACACTTCGGTGAGTACCCAATTAATGTATTCCATGGATGTTGATTCCCTTTTTACAAATGTTCCCCTTCGTGAGACAGTTGATTTTTTATGTGATTTTATCTCGAGTCAGAACTGTGATATAGGTGTTCCACTTGAATACCTTAAAGATCTCATTTTGTTATGCACAGAAAATGTTCGTTTCGATTTTGAGGGACTTGCATACAAACAGATAGACGGTGTTGCCATGGGTAGTCCGTTGGGCCCAACACTAGCAGATATCTTCTTAGGAATGATTGAGCGGCGAGTCCCGGATTATATAGCCGATTCGTTATTGTACAAAAGATACGTTGATGATATTTTAATTTTTACTGACGCTATTCATTTTGACTTGTTCTTTAACTTTCTCAATAATATTCACCCAAACCTATCTTTATCTCACGAAGTGGAATCGAACAATAGTTTACCTTTTTTGGATGTACTTATTACTAGACGCGCGGATGGTACGTTACAACGCTCAGTTCACCGCAAAGCAACTTGGGGTGGTCAATATATGCAGTTTTCAAGTTTTGCTCCTATTGCATACAAACGGGGTTTAGTTAAGACACTGTTTCAGAGAGCCAAACGTATTTGTACTCCGGACACTCTGAAGACAGAACAGGAGTTGTTGAGGCGAACTTTACTAACAAATGGATACCCCGACAAATTCATTGATGCACATAATACGGTGAAGAAGAGCTCTGAGCCTGTACTGACGGTTCAAAAGAAGGATGTTTGCCTATTCTTGCCATTCAAGGGTGATCATCTATCCAATGACATAAAGCACAAATTAAAATCAGCCCTAGCTCGAACGTATGCGGCTGCGCAGTTGCGCTTATTTCATACCACTAGTGGACCAGTTCTCCGAAAACGCAAAAGTAGTTTGTCAAACTGTTCTGTCTCCCATGTTGTGTACCAGTTCACTTGCAGTTGCAGTGACGTTTACATAGGCAGAACAGACCGACAACTATCACAGCGAGTCGCGGAACACATCCCGAAGTGGTTGAAACATCAGATGACGCACCAGTCCCAAATTGACGCATTGACTACTCGAAATCCAACGTCATCGATTGCAAAACATCTCATGACAACAGGTCATCAAGTTGACCCGGTTAACTCATTCAAGATACTGTTGCGCAACCGAAATCCGAAGTTACTAGCCTTTTGCGAAGCGATTCTCATTCGAACTTACCAACCGACGTTATGTGCACAGAAGTGGTTGAAACAACCGGTCGGGTTGCCATGGTCATGATTACATAATAACTGGTGTGCTTGTATGTGTGTCTAGTCCCTGTGTGTCGTTAAATATTTGTTGTATATAACTGGCATGTTTTACGTTTGCGACTGATGAGAGTAAATGAAATGTTAACATATCGCAATATATGTCTTCTTTCTGCTCTGATGAAAAAAAAATAGAAGACGTACTGGTGAGTTTTCATGGTAAGCCAAACCAATATGAAAATGGCTTACAATGGATCAGACAATAAACGAACACAGGCAATATGTGAGAATAATTTAGGCGAATCCGAGGAGAATGGAAACGAAATGTCTATTCGTGATTGTAAACTGTAGATGGAAACTTGACATTTAAAACTCTGGTGAATGCAGCTGCTGTGACTTCTCTCCACTGAAAGGATTCATCGATCGCAGTGTGGGTAGGTACTTCGTGAGAATGTGACTGCATCTCTCAGGTGACCGCTGGTCCACAACCTCTCTCCTTTTCCGAGCGGAAATAACGTCAATGACAGGATTACAATCGCATCTTTAACTAAAGTCTTAACTGGACCCTTCAGATGATTAGCCGTTAGGTACGGTTCGTTTAAGAGATACACACGGTTGTTTGACCATCCGTTGAGAGTCATATACCGGTGAAAGCATATTCAGGTTTTGTGGTCACTCGCACCATAATCAGTTGCTCTGAAGCGTGCTCTATGTTTCCACTTGTACTGTCGTCTCGTTGTTGTACTCCGACTGCACTGATTGCTTTGACCTATGACGTTCAGTAGTTTTCTCAGCTCTCGGTCAGACACGCTGAATTCTATAAGTTTCCTCGCTAAGATTAGGTGCTGAACAGGTGTGTACCAACAGTACCCAAAGGATGTACTTTATCTCCCTTGACATTTAGAAAGGTATGATTATGTGTGTACTAGAGCGATCTCGTTTGCAGTTTGATTTGACACGATACCGTGAAGTGCGGATGAAATCAATACTATTTTCACCGCAAAAAGTTGTAAACGTGGTAGAAGTAAGTTGAGCTTCTTTGTCCATCATCATAATTCCTCGCTTTCCCAAACGGTTAAGTAATTTCTTTGGACGAGTAACTATAGGCTGCTTTGTGTGATGGACTGTCAGGAATACCTCGGGCTAATTAGTGAGAGCCTTAACACCAATCTGGTATGTTTGTTAAGTGAAGGACTTCCAAGGTGCAAATATAAACGACCCTATGGTTGCTGCGCTGTTGGGCGCAATTGGTTAGTAAGTTAGCGGCTACCTGACATCTGGAGCAAAGTTGTGTGATACTCAGAATTAGGGACTTCGAAGAGCCCTAGGAATCGTACGTGAATTGAAACCTCCCACGCAAGTAAATAAGGAGAAGACCTGGTACTGATAGTAGCAAGCAATTGTTATTCATGAATTGAGACACCGAATTTATGGATGTACAACAGTATTAAAGAAATCACAACCTGTCATTGGCTGATCTCATTAGCACATGCAACATCATAAACTGTATGTTAATTGGTGGAATACAGAACAGATGAATTGGCGAATAACGGGAGGCACAACACTGAGACCGTTCGTCCAATCCTGATGTTGTATCATTAACGCGATATTTGGATTGGTCGTTTGTCAGATCTTCTGTTGTGTCGGGGTTTGGATAATTGGTCAGTCGAGATTTCCACCACAACCTTCCCCTCTTCTGGAAGCCTCCGCATTCATATTTGCCACTCGTTCTGATCTTCTCAGGGCATCGAACTATTGCAGCACAGGGTGTTCTGTTTCCACCATGGCCACTTTTTCAGTGTTTCGAAACTGGATTTGGTCAGTGTGTCTCCGAAGAATGGTGGCATCGTGCAGGTCAGTAATTTCTACCATTGTGCCGCCTAGCTGGCGAGTGATCAATCCTTTGGCACGTCGCAAATCGTTTCCACAAAAATTTGTCACATCCGTTGAATCTACACACTGAAGTGATGCTCTTAGTGGCCTTGATTTAAATAGCATCGCTGGGCTCTCCTTCGTTGTACAATAGACTGCGTTCTTGTACCGAAGCAGAAAATTATCGAGAAACACATCCAGTTCAGCATAAGTTTTAGGATTAGTGGGACTCACGGCACTTTTGAGCGTTTTCACCAGATTTTCTGCGGTCCCGTTTGAACGTGGATGCCAAGGCGCTGTTCGAAAGTGACGACACCTCATGCTGTCAAGCCACTGTTTCATTTCAGAGGAACAAAATTGTGATCCGTTGTCTGTCACCAGGACATGGGGAATGCCTTCACGACTAAAACATTTACGAAATGCTTGCATGGTAAATGCCGTGGAAGGTGAGGTTGTAATAAATACTTCTGGCCACCGTGAGTATGAATCTATCAACATCAAAATGTGATAGTTACCAATAAGTGGTCCACAATAGTCTGCATGCACTCGTTGCCATGGTAGGTAGGTGTCCGGCCAAGGTGTCCAATTCTTCGGCCTTGTCTTTATTTTGTGAAGGCAGGAGTGGCAGTTCATTGCAATGCTCTTGATATCCGAGTTTATCTCCAGCCACCAACACATTTGTCAAGCCAGGGATTTCATTTTCTTCACACCCAGATGACCTATATGCAAGTCGTCTATTACCGCCTTTCGTAGCGGTGGTGGAATGACCAGTTGATCTTTCCGACACAGCACACCATCAGGTTGTATTGACAACTCCTCTCGGTTCTGGAATAGTGCTGGCAGTTTCTTCTTAATATTTGACGACCAACCCTTGGTCATCGCGGCAATTACCTTGCCATAATAGTTTTTAGTTGTCTTGATCAAGTCCTCTCGGCTTATTGGAATAGGTGGCGAAGCAAACAAACAAGCTTCAGCAGCTGAAAAACTGGAATACCGTGATAAAAAATCCGCCCGAGGAACCTGTTTACCAGGACGATGAACGATGTCATAGTCGTATGCTGCTAGAACTAGACTCCATCGATGTATCATTGCCGCTGATGATTTGGCAATTGATTTGTGGGGGTCAAATAAATACTGTACAGCTTGGTGATAAGTAACAATTTTGAATCTAACACCAAACAAATATTTATGCAGCCTCCTGACAGCCCAGTAGACTGCTAACGCCTTCTTATGTGTTTGTGAATATCCTTGCTCAGCCTTGTTCAACAAACGTGATATGCAAATGATCGGATATCCCTCCTGTTCCAACACAGCACCAATGCCAACACTGGAGGTGTCTGTGATCAGCGTGGTAACTTTAGACATAGTAAATGGGGTTAACGTCGGTCTTTTGATCACAACTTTCATTAATTCTCGCAGAAGAATTTCGTCTTTTTGAGTCCAAGACCATGTTTCTGCTGACTGAACTGCAAACAGTGGTTGTGCTTTCGTCGAAAAGTTTGGGATAAAACGAGAATAGTACTGCAAACATCCCATTATTGATCACAGCTCATCCTGATCTCTTGGTGATGTAACGGTAACCAAGGCTTTGTACCTGTCAGGGTCCGGCCTGTATCCTTTATCACATATGGTGAAACCAAGAAAACTCAACTCTCGCACTTGGAACACGCACTTGGAAGGCTTTATGGCTATGTTCCTATCTCTGAATCGTTCCAGAAGTGAAAGCAACTCTTATCGTGCTCCTCTGCACTGTCGGCGTATATGATTACATCATCTTCATAAGCGCGTACTCCTGGTAAATCGGTAATTACTTCATCAATAGCAGCCTGGAATATCCCGGCTGATACGTGTAATCGAAACGGTAAAAAAGTGTCGTGAAATAATCCCCAAGGGGGTGTTAAACGTAGCGATCGCCTTAGAATCATACTCCAGTGGAATTTGTAAGTATGCGTTTGTTAGGTCAATTTTAGAAAACACTTTACTACCGTGTAGGGCTTTCATAGAATTCTCCGGCTCCTCAATTGTTGCTGCGCACTTTTTCAGTCTTGCATTCAGCGTTAATCTATAGTCACCACAAATCCCCCGTGATTTACCATCTTCTTTCATAACCATAACGATTGGTGTGGCCTATGCTGACGAGTTAACCTGCGAGATTATGCCGTCCTCCTTCAATCTGTTGAGAGCATTATTCACATCTTCTCTCATTCCATAAGGTATTATTCGACGCTTTAGAAAAATCGGGTCCCCTTGCGCCTCCAGTTTTGCTGGCTCGACTTTCATCCCTCCTGAAAGTTGTGAACACTGAACAATCAGATTACGTGACTGGGCTTGGTACTCTTCACTCGGACCATTTTTGTGATTAGTATTTAGAGAAGGAGCACAGTTGAGCTGCTTTAAAGCTTTTAACTCCAGAATAGCTAGACTTCCTTCCGACACCGAGAAACGCAATGGAATCAGCTCATTATCATGACCGAAAATCATTATATCAGCTTCACCTAGCAAAGCTAACCGATGACCAGTAACTCCGCGTATTTCCATCGTTGATGGCCTCAGTTGAGCATCAGGGGCCATGCGATCTAATAGCGGTTTGGAAATAATGAATTCGCTACTTCCTGTGTCCACAATGAATTCATACTTACATCCCGACTTGAACTTGAGGCATCTATAAATAAATTGCTCAGCACTGGATTTTATTTGCAATGAATAAACAGCAGTGGATGGTTCTATAGTACTTGTTTCTCTAACTTGACTCAGGTGACATTTCTGACTTCTACATACCTTCTTGATATGACCGCTTTAATGACATATAGCATTACGAAATCGGCAAGATGATCGTAAGTGTAACTCACCGCACGAGAAACACTTGTTAAATTTCTTTGAACCGGGATCGATGATGGGTGCATAAGAAGTCCTGTTCACTGGTTGACTTCGGGTGGCAGTATGCGCTTTCGTCTTCTGAAATAATGTCACGTTCGGATCAGCCGTAGCGGCATTGACGTCATCCTTCTGCTCGCAGATGTCTCGGGCCTCTTGGAAAGTCACATCTTGTTTGACCAGCAATCTACGCTAAATATCAGTGTCATTGAAGGCAGCAATCAATCGATCACGTAGATGCTCCTCCAGCTTGTCACCAAAGTTGCAACGAGCAGCTTGTTTTTGCAATTCTAGAATGAACTTACGGAAGCTCGTGTTTGTTGATCGCACTAATGAATCGATCTTCAACCGTTCTGTGGCCTGGAAACTGACTGGAAGCACGTGCTTTAACAGCAGTTTCTCTAGTTCATCGAACTGCAACGAGACTGGGGCATTCGGATAGGCCAGATTCTTCAGTAACGAATACAATTCACGACCACCAGCGGTAACGAAGAAAGCTGATTGGTTTTCCTTCTTCACATCACGACGAATGCTGCACCACAATTCAAATCTTTCGACCCATTCCTTGATTTCACTCGCACCAGAATGAAGACTTAATTGCTCAATTGCAGGCAGTTCCATTCCGCGACGACAATTTGTGATACTCGGAATTAGGGACTTCGAAGAGCCCTAGGAATCGTACGTGAATTGAAACCTCCCACGCAAGTAAATAAGGAGAAGACCTGGTACTGATAGTAGCAAGCAATTGTTATTCATGAATTGAGACACCGAATTTATGGATGTACAACAGTATTAAAGAAATCACAACCTGTCATTGGCTGATCTCATTAGCACATGCAACATCATAAACTGTATGTTAATTGGTGGAATACAGAACAGATGAATTGGCGAATAACGGGAGGCACAACACTGAGACCGTTCGTCCAATCCTGATGTTGTATCATTAACGCGATATTTGGATTGGTCGTTTGTCAGATCTTCTGTTGTGTCAGGGTTTGGATAATTGGTCAGTCGAGATTTCCACCACAAATTGATACTGCTGTTCCAATCTAGCATTAATTTGGTGTCACTATACGTAACTTTGTGCAAATATTTTCATCTGATGAGCCATGGCAACCCGAGATGAGGTGACACAAAATTTTATTTTCGGACTCTAAAAGTGGATACTTTGATTGAGGTTTTTGTTGATCCTGACAGAAACCGATACCTTGACACATTTGTGGACAAGTATAAATAGACGTGAAAAAGGCAAATGAAACGATAAAAACAATCGCAAATAAAAGTCAACAACCTCATGCGTGATTGACGTTGGCACGCTGTCATATCCAAGAGCATTTTCAACCAGCGATGTTGACGGTCGCGCGGCCTTCAACCATGTAGGTGATACCCATCATCGATCCTCAGCTGGACAGTTCTCGTTACGTTTCCGGCGTTGACTGCTTCCAGTTGTCAGTAACCGTAATGACCAGTGTGCGATGCCGTAGATGATCCTTGATATGCTTTGTCAGATCAGCTTATGCCTCATATTTTTTTATCCGCCTAATGACCCGTCGCGAACTCGGTGATTTCCCAAACACACACCGTCGGATTTTCGTGCTGAATACACACCCAGGCCCTCAAACGGAGCGGAGGCCTGTAATAAACCTCAATTTAACCACTCATATGTACCATTCTCATGTTAGGAATTTCTACTGCGGAAGTGTAATCCTATAATTCTCGCTCCTAGTAAGCCTGAGCAAATCATCTGTTTGAGTTAAGCTACCTCAGATTATTAAGGATTTATCGTGGGCCGAAGTTTTACCATGTGTGCGGTTATCTGATAAAACAGTCCGAACAACACTATTGTCCCACCGGAAGAAACATTTGAGGAGATTTCATTCGGGCGAATGGCAGTAGCAGAGCGATTCTCGTTCATTCATATGTTCGGCATTCGGTTCTTACATATATCACTCCCCCAATTAGGCGAGTAGTGTTAGTTTTAAAGTATGGTCTATAGAATAGCTTTAGACGTGACACTTTGTTGAACTATTCAGCAGATACTGTTTTGGGGGTCGGCAATGAGTGTGACTGCTTGTCATCAAGTGGCTGGACCGATAAGATGGTGTTTTTGTTACAGGCTGCTTAAAGCAACGTTAGCACAATGTATTGCTCCATCGTCCAAGGACCTTCTCGTTTTCGTTGGGTCGATTCAATTTTAGTGATACAATCTGCCCACACGGTGTTTGGATAGGATTTTATGACTGTACCAGGCGACGACGGTGGCGTATGGGCCTGACGGGCTCATTGTACGAAACTGATTATCGGAGTGACTTTCTGCCATGCCCTTACCGTTTGCCATGTGGAGATAAGGTTGTTCCATAGGTCCCGTCCAGCCGACATAATTGCAGCTAGGTCTGATGATGCCACCCCATAGTCACACATTCATTTGATGTCACACTGATAAAACCAAGTGTGTATATGTGTGATTGGGTACTGATCCAGACATTAGCTCTTCGGTGTAGAACTGAACTGTCAGTCAAAAATACATTGAAAACAGTTAGACTGATATAAACTGGATTGCTCAGGAGAGTGTAACGTCTGGAGCGCAGGAAGGACTTATTACTCAACACTTTAAGCCCTTGATTGAGCGGAGTGTTCACGAGCTGCAGTACGAGGATATGAATAAACTCGGAACGCTCTGCATGTGATATGTGGTTAACTCTTCTCTCCGATGGTTTCATCAAAACATTCGTGTTCAATAAAGATTTAACCCACCTTCTGTAATTTGGAGAAGGTTTAACCCTAATTCTTTGGCTTGGACAGAAGTAATGGGAACAAGTATCATTGAACCGAAGTTCCTTAACGACACCCTCATCTCTGTCACTGAAGAAGGCGCCTCGGGTATTGAATCAGATCGGAATTCGAAAATCCCTCTGTCAGTGCCGCTCATCTGCAGTACACAAGTATCTCGATCTTGTCTCCACCAAAGCCACTGTAATTTCTCTTCAAAAAAACGCGCCTATCACGATGGGGGAAGACTTGATGACCTCAAAATGATCATTATACGACATTACTGCCTAATGACTACAGATACTTTGTTGACGCCTATGGGTCTTGTTTTTCAGTAGGCAGAACAAAAGATAGGCAAGGTGAACTTCTGTTAAAACAAAACCTACCAATTCACTTCCCACGTGTCATTTTACTAGTGGCTAAATTTGGCCGAAAATGGAACACGCAGATGATAAACTGCGACTGGCTTCTGTCACGCTAAGTTTTGATTAGTTGACTAAGGTCTTCGAAATGAACTTGATCAGACCGTCTTGGCTGGGATTAAATATTGTTGATACAAAGAGAAGACAGCCAGAAACTGTCAATTTATTATGTTCTGTACTCGCAGGCGTTTACGAGAGGGCACATTGTTGTCGTCTTATCAACTGCATTTCAGCTTGTTCTTCCTCAGTTTTATTAAACTCGCCAATATCGGGAAAAATCAGGCTTGTTTTTCACTCTGTCCTCTTTCCGCTAACTGTTTTCTCGTTAAAACATCAGTGAAGATGTACGGAGATGCACGACCAATCAAGTGCCGCAGACCATGCAATTATGATTCAGACGGTAATGATGTTATCGATTGCCAGATTTATGGTCCCTGTGCTCACCCCGACTTTCTGACCAAAAAGGTGTACCGGTATCAACATTCACTATTCACGGTGTCGTTCGGTACTGCTGGATGATATTCTACACGATCTGCTCGTTCGTATCCGCGGCGTGAGATAAGTAGATAAGACTCACCCGACTGACTGGATTGCAGCAAACAAGCATGACGCGATACGTGCCCCAAATGTACACATACGTCTCAGCTTACGGGTGTCGGTTATAAATGACAACACCATTTGTGTAATGGTTCCCAAATCAAAACTGTTTTCGGATGCATCTAGCTACCATCGACTTCTGAATGCGTCGTATCCTCACCAGAATCCAACACTACCAAACACGACTGGCTTTCCATAAAGTGAATTAGACGTGTGGAATTAGTCATCTAGATGACTTAGCTGGACTCAGCCTGGCTTATTAATATTGCGCTGTGGAGTGACAACGAACACAGTAGTTTCTTTCCAGGAAATGCTCTAAGATAGTTAATTTGCTAAGTAGTTTCTGAGCTCCCACATAAATTTTTGACTCATATGATAGAGCGCTTGTTATGTTTGGACAAGCTGCGTTTGCCTCTGGTTCGAATTCAGCCGAATTCTTACAGTAAGGTAGTTGGTAATTATCTAATTAGTCCGGTAACTACTGCTGATGTTGACAAACCTCCTTTTTTGGAAAACTGTGGACAAACATGATCATTCGGATTGCCACTGCGAGCTTTTCAAAAATTTCGGTGGTGACCAACACAGTAAACTGCGTTAAAAGATTCCCACCACATGACCAAGTGCTCACAAGGTCCGGTTTTTCGCAAGTACCGGCCATGGACTTGTAGGTCGTCGGTGACCTCATATTCTATTTGTGTTTGGATAACCCTTACCCCCGTCCACACAAACGTGCCTAACATGTACAAACCGTCGATGGTCACTGTTGACGACCAGCAGGACCGGAGCCATCAACAACCTACTGCGTGAATGACCCGAAATCTCAACTGTGTGCGCACATGTACGCTGTATCGGGTATCGGAAGAACTCAGATGTACTCGGTTGCCTGACTGTCGCACGGGTGTAAGGCAAATGGCGGTCAAGTGAGATAAGCGTTGCGGGGGACAAACAAAGATCCAGGGTGAGTAGAGAACATCTCCAAAACTTGAAGAGTGCGTCCTCATTTGGTTCAACATCACTTTATTAACACACAATTTGAATCAAGAGTTGTTCACGAAGTCGCTAACTTAGTGTATCACATTTCAATCGTAGGTGTAGTTCAGTAATTGTATGACTAGTCAGGAAGAGATTTGGAAATGCTCGTATTTTTCCAAGATATAAGATGGATTGCACGTACGTACGGTGGCTCATCAATGATTCATAGTGGAAAATTCTCGAAACTAGTGTTGGTGACAAAATCTTGGACACCATGCTCCTCTTCTTTTGGAAATCTCACGTAACTCCCTTGTGTTCGCACAACAAGTATGTTCACATTCACACAAGTTTCAGAAACTGATTAGCTCTCGTTTTTTCGTTTCGGTGGTATGAACACACTCGATCTGTCAAACCAATGTTTTCTTTCGACCTCAAGGACAGTAAAACATGCAGAGTCGCGGCTCGTACAACGCACGACTTAAATTGCTCCAATTGGAGTCTTTTCTATTGACTGTCTGAGTTTCTAACAAGAACGTATTGAGAAATTTAAAACACTGAGTTCCCTTGATCCAGTTCACCAATAGCGATAGAAGACATACATCGCGAGATGTCAACATTTCGTTTACTCTCTTCGGTCACGAACGTAAAACATTAGAATACATAGGACATGGGGTTAGCAACACAATCAAAAGCATTCAACCATTGGGTTTACATGAAACAAAGACTGTCGTCAGTTCCTGTTGCTAACCCCATGTCCTATATATTCTAATGTTTTGCGTTCGTGACTGAAAAGAGTAAACGAAATGTTAACATCTCGCGATGTATGTCTTCTATCGCTATTGGTGAAGAACGTATTGGTCAGGAAAAGCTCACAGCGTTTTCTGATGGTAGCTGGCATTCTGTTTTGAAGTCCACAGCCTGTCATATTGCAATACAAAACCTAAACCACAGTACAGATGCGCAACTCAAGGTCGAACTGTGGGTTTGGTGCATGTGCCCATAAACACATCCTATTACGAGGAACGCAGACCAGATGGTGAATTATCCGGCTCCATCTCTCCCGTCTAAACATCTATTCGTCCAGTCGCGTTTGCCAGGATGGGACCATGTAAGCTGCAAAGTTCAACAAGATGAATTAGCCAGAATGAATACTTGAACATTCTCGTATTAACTCAATCCACTTATTGTGATTACACATATAAAAACAAAGTGCCTGTTTCCGTGTACCATCTTTGTGGAGCCAGGTTTTACTGGGCCTTCATTCGAAAGTGTGTGCCTACACCAACTAATCTAAGGAATTCTAGAGATTAAACCGGGTACTCAACAGCGAACCACTCTCACACCCGCTGTGACCCGTCTACTGGATGAATTTTAAAGAATTCAGGCCGCGGCCAGTCATTAATTTTTCCTTGTGCACCTCTTCCCGAGACGTCCAGAAACGTTGAGCGTGTACAATTGAACTACTTTGGCCTCCCCCTTTCCTAAACGGGTTAAATTAGTGTTTTACCAATCACTTACAGGCTATATGACATTCATTCGTCTGACTTCGTGGACCCAACCTCTTTTCTTATCAAAACAATGGTAGATTATAAATATTAATAGACAAGACAGAGGAAGGGTATGGAAATTATTACGTCATACCAGCTCTGCTATCTCATGCAACTCTTTGCGAACAACTGGATTATGTTTGAACCTCAGGGTGCCTGAGTTAGAAAAGGAATGCTATCAGTATCCACAAGTACGGATAGCCCACACATGGTTTTCAACTCATATAAATATTTGTACACCAGTGGAGTCAGATGTGTAAATCACCGAGTAATCAAGGTAACTGAGTTCTCCCGACAAAAGATGGAACCAGAGGAAATGGAGCCGAACTTTCACACATAACGCAGGTGAATCCGAAAATCCGAATGCGACAAAAACGTCAAAGCGGCTATTAAAACACTCACCTGGGCAGACGATTCAATGCACATATAGAATGTAAATTTAGAATGATCAATGTGTTTCGTTCCAGATAGTTTCTGGTAGAAAGGACTGCGGGGATGTTTGGCTCATTCGTGATGAAAAACAAGTCGCAAACAAGATTGTTTTTAGTGTCTCGTCATACATCGTATGTGTATGGGTTCATCAACAGGGTGGTGGGTAATGCATCAGTTGAACAAGAGATTTTACTCATGAGTGTTTTTGTTGGGTTCGACTCGTGAGGTCGTGCCACATAAAACTAACCAATGGACTGTACAAAGTTCGTAGGAAGATAACCACATCTACATAATGCATCTATCCCGGATATGGACGTACGGCCATGACAAACTTATTGCGTTGCCTAGACGTTTTTTTGAGTGCATAATGAAGGCAAATGTAAATGACTTGCAATAGCCTCTGCGACTGTCAGTTTGTGACCTTTGACCTGCTTCGATCACGCCCCCAGCACTTGGTAAATTGGCATGAATCATTTGGACGGATTGATCGGAGAGTTCGATTTAGCCTCTCTCACCGACCGCAGAAGAACAGACCTTTATCAATCGTCAGGTTAACCACATCGAATTATGCCCTCGAATGCGTTCAAGTAATCGACGTGTTGTACCACTTATGTAGGTTGTATCACAGGAACAAGCGAAACGGTAACCACGGTATAAGGCAACTTCAACGAGAAATGTATTTTTTGTCTAAAGACGCAAAACTGATGTGGATTTAAACTGAACAGGCAAGTGAGCTGTGAAATAGATTTTATTAATCGCTATACTGAGTTTCTTGATTGTGTTTTCATCAGATTCATAAGGATGTGTATGTGAAATGCTACTGCAGGTGTAATGACACAGTACGTCCCTTTATCCCTTCGGAAGAGGCAAAGTTGTTGCTTTGGTAGGGGTATTAACAGTGGACAAACTGACTTTACTCCAAAGACACAATCGACTTAAGCATGCGCACATGGTTACTTTATCATATACATATTAAAATGGGCTGTCCAGCGTCCTCAGCTTGCAGCCTCCTGTAATAATCACACAACACTCCTGCAGTACTCATATTTACGTATTGCAATCGCCCAGCAGTATGATTACACAGGGACTGGTGTACTATTAGGTTGCGCGGATAACGACCGTTCCAATCTAGGAACTCTCGACTAAATGAAAAGCATCTCACAATTTTTCGCCTAGCATATGGACAGCAAGTGAGAAAACATTCCGTTTTAGGGGATTTCATTGAGCTAGTAGCATGAGCTTACTGCCGCTGGCGTTTGTTAACCAGAACTAAAATGTGACTGAGTGGACAGAACTGAGAATGGCTTGACTTAAGTTTAACATGACCAGACAAGACAGTCGACGGTATTGTGAAACAGAGAGCATGACAAGCATGTAGGCTGACGCGCGAGCGAACCGAAACAATAATTTTGGCATACAAATGAGGGTCACCCTGTTTGGACTTTTCCCATGGTGAACGAATGGTCGTATGTCCACAGTTTTTCCGTACAGCCGTATAAATTGCACAGCTTAGAAGGGATCCAACTTTAATCAGTCTAGATTTTGGCTGCATTGGATCAAGTAACAAGAATCAGAATATCCGCATCCTACAATCGCCGTATCAGATAAAATACGAAAGCAGTTCGAGAACTTGAGAAGTTTCACGTTTGGTCTTTGTCGCCCACCTGTCCCACTGTGTCACGAGCAGTCCACCAAATGTGCTAGGAGGGTGACGGCTTCAGCAGGATTTTCCGAGTTATTCATATTGTAATCCATCAACACCACCACTGAACACTGCTATGTTGCTATATTGTTGACGCTGGGCTTTTCCCCGAGCTTGCTGACTGGTTTGTGAACGTTTCATCATCATGTCAGGGAACGTCGTCAGCACAGCTTCAGTGCACCATGAGCTCATCCTCACACGTAGCTACATTGATGGAGTTAGATAACTGCGTAAAGAAACGTTTGCCAGCCAACCGGCGGGTTCGAAGAACAAACCAATACCAACATCGTTTACCTACCCAGCTATAAGTACGTTCAGTCATCACCCGCTAATTACTGTTTCAAGAAGCTCACAAAACTAGTCAAATATGGTTTGCTTCCTTCTGTTTTCAGGTGAAAAAGACTTTAACTAACTTGCTTTAATAATTCAAAGCGCTCAGATTCTTGAGGGAATCTTTAATATATTTTGGAGCTCTACATGTACTAAAGGTCATATCAGAAATACATCGTTCACAGTCCCATTAATCATTCCGAGGGAAGTTGGTTTACTATGACTCGGAAAATAAACGCAATGCCTAATAAGTCATTGGTTAGGCTGATCTGTTGGATATAAATCGGGTCTTAGCTTACCAGAGCAATGCGTGGTGATGGAAGTTCCCTCTGTATTCACAGACACGTAGTCCGTGCAAGGAATGGCTGATGAAGTAACCATTGTGAACTATTCTGCACCGCTCCATAGACCATGCAGTTCGGGCTGATTTAACGCAGAGAATTGTTTCTATTCTATGGTAGCGACTTAAGAAAGCAGTAGGGAGCATAATTTGAACTAAAAACACACTGTCATGATAGAGCTCTTGTTGCGATCGACAGAATCAACGCATGGTTGTGGTTTACGTGACCGCCTTACACATAATCGAAATGGTTGGCGACATTCGTTTCAAATCTACCTATCACAGTGACCGAAACGAAAGGATACCTGTGAATAATACACACTACGAGTTTGAACAAAACTGTTAGAACACGAAAACTGGTAGATGCAAGCATTTCGTATTGACTCGTCAGTACCAAATTTGCAATAACATGAAACGAGTTTTTTATATCGAGCAGTTAGGGAGCAGGGTTGATAGTCAATCGGTGGTTTAGGAAAGGTCACTACGTCCAGGGAAGGGTCAAGTTTACGAGCAATTGTTTCTGAACCCACAAGGTCGGCTTCAGTCGATTGATTGCGACCGCCTCAGCAAACCGCAGGAATCTTGGATTGGAGTGACGTAATAGGATTCTGAATGCACACATTGGGTCGATAACGTGACCAGTGGTCAGGACGTGTCTTGCGACTGCGGACGCTGGTTGCTTGCGTGTTCCAACAACACTGTCGTTCTTCTGTAATACAGAGCTCTGCACCCACTTAGGCAAATGTTCCTTCACTCTGGAGATCAAGCACCTCTCGGTTCTGCCTATGTAACTTTCTTTGCAGTTACATGTAAATTGGTAGACACAATGTGAGGTGGCACCGACAGGCTGATCTTTGATTGAAGGGACAGGCAGTTTCTGGGTCCGGGCTAATACACATAGTTCCGCTGCGTTAAATGTTCGTTTAATCGAATTCACTAGTCTTTTGGTTGTTTGATGCATGCTATAATCACCTTTAAAAGGCAATTCTATATAAACCTTATTTTTTCTAACTGTGGCCACCTGTTCGGAAGGTGGTTTCGGTCTACTATGCCTTTCCATGAACCTTTTTGGATACCCGTTAGATTGTAGTATAGATGTGATCAAGTCTAATTCCTTCGCAAGACTGTCGTGTGTACAGATTCGTCTTGCTCGTGTGAATAGTGTATTCACCAGTGCGCGTTTGTGATAGACGAGTTGTTTGCTCTGCACCATTTGTGATTCGATTCACACATCCAGTATTCAATGTGAACCAGAGGGAACAAGACCATGAGAGACCTTTTTGGTCCAGCCGGTCTGTGATGGTTAGCCCGTTTTAGGCTAGTCTGAAAGCAAAACCTTTGTGTGTCCGACACAAAAAATAGACTTCAAACTGGGAAGTAGTGTTAAACATATAGGGCAAGCAGTAGTCCAGCATAGGAATACATGCTATTGCACTAAAGTACCAGTTTGTCACACACACACACACACACACCTACCTGTGAATCAGTGAACAGAATGATAGAACTGAACAGTCAGCTGCGCCTTTCTGTTGCCTTGCTAGCCTTCGAATTGCTCCAGACCATGTACGATTTGACGGTTGCTGATCACAGTATCAATCAGTGTTATCTCGTCGGCGTTTCACAAGATCTAGTTTGTGCCATACGTAAACGATTACTGGCCAAACAGCCTTGAGCATCTTCATCAAGTCAGCACAGCAGTTCTCACCGGTCGAATAAAAATGCTGTGTGGTTGGCGCCATTATGTTCCTCCTAGCGCAACAACTTTATATCACTTGTTTTTTTTTTCACATTTCAGATCGAGTCAAGCGGATCTCGTTGCTTTTCCAAAAATGCACACGTTCTTGCGTGTTCACACAGCAGCCACACCGGTTGGTCTAACTTTCGGTTCATCCGAGGGGTGTGTATCGTCAGCGCGTTGCTTCCTCATGTAGAGACCTGAGTTTTTCACACAGTTGTCGGAAATTGGACCAGTTTGATTCAAGCTTGTAGAGTGATAGCTGAAATGACGGAAAATGGTGTATGAAAATTAGGACCTCGGGAACCCGGGGATAAACACTATGTGTGTGTGCGTGTGTATTTGCTTGAGCATTGTTGCTATCACAACAAGATGCAACAACAACGGTGACGACATCAACAATAAAAAAATCACGATCATCAACTAGCAACCGTCACTTGCAGCAACGAAAGTATCAGTCATCAACATAATGAAGATCTATTGTGTTGTTGTTCCTGAACCCTGGCCTTCATTGTCCAGTGGGTCGTGCACTAGACTGGATCACACGTTGCGTAATCGAAAAGGCCCATCACTTTAACCGTTCGTACATCGATTTTATTCGTCTGTTTTGCGTTATTGTCACTCGACGTTGTTGCTGTTGATGCACATCATATCGTTCCCAGGGTTTGTCGCATAAATTGTAGAACGTGTTGCAATGTCACAAAGCCTCACCACGTGGATTCTAAGTAAACTGTGTGCAGTAGCTGTCAGTGATATAGTCTCCCTCCATTATCGTTCTGGCCAGTATCTTCCACTCCGGATGAAGTTTATAAAACTGTTGAACCCGAAAAGTATCTAGTAGCTGGATGTGGAACTAGTGACGCGTAGCGTGGTCCTGGTTGTGAGATCACACGAATCGGCCAAAAATCAGTATCACCATGTCAACGACAGTGTGGTTAATAGTCACCAAAATTTGATAAGCTGAGTTAGCATTCTATGGAACGATCAGCATCTTAGATTTATTTAATGAAACAAAAAGAAAGTTGTCAAACGTGGGAACGAAATAGCACTGAACCTAATTACATATTTCTTACGGTAATATTACCTAAGTGATCTGGAACATATGTCAAACGTAGGAAGCTTAGTTCATACTATAATTCTACTTAATATCGGTTCTCACTGTAACTTTCAACTGGATGGCCATTAGGAATACGTGTTTTATCTTAATGCTGTTTTCGTTAATTGAAAAACCAGAGTATGAATGTCCAAATTTATCGAATAGTTACTTGATCGGAATGGAATGCGATAAAATGTAACAATGCATCGTGTTTAGCCTCGGCACCTTTCTTTTGCATTGGCTTACTGTTGGAGATAGACACTACACTGATTTTCTGTGTTACACATCCCTGAACACGTCTCACAGAATGGATCACACACAAACTGAATTAGTTTGAAATGACAGTTTGCATTTTTCGGAATTAGAGATTTCACTTAACTCTGGGAATCGTATTTGTGTTCAAACTCCCCACGTAAGTAAAAGGGAGAAGACCTGGAGCTTGTTATTCTCAGTCGGCCTGTATGCATGTATAAGGTCACATCATTAATACTGAAATCAGAGTATACAAATGATTGACATCAATAGCACGTAAGGTCACAAACTGTAATCTGATTGTCTCACTAGTAAACAAAAACCCGAATAATATCAATACAAATCTTCGTCCACTCATGAGCGTGCACCTCAGAAAAAGGTCAGCTTGACCATTACTAAGCTGTCCTTTGTATTTGGGTTAGACAGGTAGTGAATTGTTTTCGCTTCTCATTGCCCACCTGTACGTCGGACGTAGATAAACAAGTCAGCATGCTCAAGTTGGCTCTCATATTTGACAAAGTAAACTCGATCTCCATTCTGTTATATGGTAATGCGCTAAGCATTCTGGTTTGTTTCATCCACGTGCACATCCGGTATGAAGGATTTGGTGTATACAAGAGGTATAATCTCTCAGTATTTATAAAAATTTCTTACAAACGGTCGAATCGTGACTCTGTTTATTATAAAAAGATGCTTACGCAGCAAACGATCAGTGAACTACTGACTGAGAAGAACTTCTGTGTATGTCACTTTCATATTTAATGTCATCTGATATCCACTGAAACGCAACACTGCCTGATGTATATTTCAAAGTTTTTTCGTTATCATTTGTTGTTATGCGTGTTGCAGTTTTGTTATACTTTTCGAAATATTATGATATCTCTGTATGACCTTTACTAAATCAGATGTAGTGCATGATCCGCACTGTTTTGTCCGTTTCTGAAGACTTAAAACATCCCATCTGGTGACACCGTCGATTTCACCTACCCAGACGGCAAACGTAACGGGTTTCTTTTCCAATTGAGAGATGATCAAATTGATTGGAAGCTAAGCGTTGATACTCTGGCAAAATTTACGATAAACATGCTATCTCACCTTGAATGTGACTCTTCGAGATAATCAAATTAGCCATTGGAAAAGGTGTTTCAAATGAAGCGACCAAAAAATGACCTCACAGTCAGTCAACTTGAGATGAGCTGACCAGAAGGATCAAGAATAGATGAGGATGAGATTGTGTCAAACGATATCAAACAAGAATAATTTGGTAAACAAGCAACCGCGGTTTAGAATGTTGAAGAAAACCACAACACACTATCTGTTTACAATCACGGTAGAAAATTCGTCATAGTTATGCAATGTACGCATCGAAAAGCAGATGGAAAGTAAACAGAGGAATAAATCTTTTACACACGAACCAAACATACTCCAACGAATTTAGAACCAGATACTGTACCATGTATAGACTACCAAAATAATAATCAGTTTCCATCCGATACCCACTTCGCCCATATCACTAGTTATCCTGTTCACAGTCGCTTTCGTCTAAACCTGCGGCAAATACGGACTCAAAGTTCATATTCCGGTGTGTCTGTTTCACCGGATTGCTCCTTTAAATCACAGTCCTTTTCTGTAGATGCGTTCGGGCTCGATCAACATTCTTCTACTCCGAAGAGTATCGGGTCTAAGGATGTGTCGTTTTGTGACAAACTATGACTGCTGAAGTGCGGTCAAGGGGTTGTTCAACTCTGAGAAGTATCTTTACAACTTTATGATGAAAATGTTCGTGCTTCTTAACCATATCTAACGTGAATTGTTCTTCGTTTTACCCGAATCCGTATACTGTAAGTTCCTATTAGATAAGTTCTACCACGGGAATGATTGACAAACATTAATCCCGGACAACCTGTCAATCAGGTGAACTTATCGTCTAGCTATCTTGACCGGAGCTATTGTGTGCTTGATGACGCCCATTCCTGTACGCAGATATTTTACTGTTGTGTTCAATATGCAAATTATTAGGCTAACAAGAGAAATACCGATCATTATACAACAGAATAAAATTTTCTTTGCATAAACACATATTGACTAGACAAACTGATCATTGAAAGTTAAACGCAGTGACCGCATTTCCACAGGCTTCACAGTCAACCTCTTTCGAAAAAAAACACAGACTAGAGTTTCGTTCCTGTCAGAGTTCGTCGGTAGTGCATCTCTTTACCAAGGCAAGGATGTGAACTCCGGCCACTCCTTCATGAGGCAATCGCGTTGACTACCGCGACATTGGTTGCATCTTACGTGCGGCTATATTATCATATGCAAAGGCTGAATCACAATCGTCTGTGAGTAATGCTCAGATAGTCCGGATGTCTCGACGAGAGGCAATTGCTGCTTGTTAGCTCTAGGCGATAACTCTACAGTTAGGACTTCCTGAATAGCTGGAATTCTCCAATCTCATTGAACCTGCATGATGACATTTTAGATTCCTGATGGGTAGTCGAGATTTGGTTAATTTCAGGTTGGGCATTAGTGGCATTTGACTGCACCGCTCAAACAAAATTTCCCGTCAGAATATTTACTACTGATAATTTCAGCAAGAAAGAGATTTGACTCGAGCAACTCGTTCAGAAAAAGGGTGGCTGAAAATTCCGTCTGAATGCGAGAGCTATGATCAAATGTGAATGATGTTCAACTTAGAGTTAACCGAATCCCAGACTGCTGATGAGTAACACCTTATGTGGTTTTGACCCTATAGCCTGAATCCAACACTAGCCAATTGGGATTAGTGATGATGTGCTGTGTGCAATGAGACTAACACTTAGGTTGTCATCTACCCGCTCGGCTCACTGTTTGGTCACTTGAGCTAAGCCCGGCTGGGCTTTGTTGGAGAGTAAGGCGTCACTTGCAGTTCGGTTGTTTGTTTGCAAGGTGCAGCCACATTGATGTCGAATGTCTGAATATAGCCGTAGTTATTTTCAGTAGTTGGGTCGTTTCCCCTTCATTTTTGTTTCTCTCTTCCTATATGGGGTTTGATTCTTCTTCATGGTTGTGTGGCAGTTAAGCATTAGTGTGAACTACTGATGTATTGCTGTCTATGATGATGGTGATGATGATGATGATGATGATGATGATGATGATGATGATGATGATGATGATGATGATGATAATGATGATGGTGATGATGATGATGATGATGATGATGATGATGATGATGATGATGATGATGATGATGATGATGATGATGATAATGATGATGGTGATGATGATGATGATGAGTGAAATAGCTTAAAATACAACTTGAGCCAGATCAAGATTGCTGCTGCAATTCATACGACAAGCAGTGATCGACAGACAGTTGTTTTTGAGCGCATAGAACCGCCTGCCTACGACCGACATACTTGAGAATCCGTGAAAGTAACCGATAATGCCTAATTATGAAGTTTCTTCGTCTAACGTCAACTATCGCTAACTGGTTGTTGATATGATCAGTCTGTTTCAATAAGATTATCAACTTAAATCTACACAACCTCTGTATAAAAGTCGCCCGTTGCCCAGTGAACGAACATAACATTTCTTCTGCCCTCTTTCCTACACTTTTCACGTCAACACCACAGACATCGTCCCTCGGTTGCGCTTGGGGTGTGGGA
The DNA here is from genome assembly GCA_008508345.1 of Paragonimus westermani. NCBI lineage: Eukaryota > Metazoa > Platyhelminthes > Trematoda > Plagiorchiida > Troglotrematidae > Paragonimus > Paragonimus westermani. The sequence goes on from QNGE01000586.1 coordinate 153,597, forward strand.
CACAAACAACAAACATGACCTGGGGTGCAACGGGAAAAGTGCATCTATACTTGCGCGCACCAGCGAATAGCCCACCGGTCGCGATTGGGAGTAATCGGTTGAGGGAGAACACTAACAAACGAGCGAAATTGTTGTTACTGTTGACGGAATGACTGTTAGTGTTTTGGTGCGATAAACCAGATGATTTCAGCTAAAAGTCACGAAGCGGATCGTGAGGTAGTCACTATTTTGAAACAGTCCGCATACACACGAAGATACTCAGGAATCTGGTTCAGATGAGTTTGTCTAAACGGTGAAAATGAAGTCTCCGGTGATAGTGACACATGGGCACTTGGTTGTCAGCAGTGTGCTTGTGTAAGTCAGAGAGTGCACAAAACCAATCTAACCGATGCAGAGGCTATTAGAATCAGTGACCGATCTTTTGTCATCAGATGGGGCTCACCGAAACATGTAAACGAAAATATCAGTTGATGCGTTACGCTGAAGCACTGATGCTGTAATCAGTGCTCAACACTGCGTGCCTAGATAGAGCCAGTTGTTGAATTAACTTGACCAAAGTATGAATGATTACGACTATTTAGGTGTTATGTTCTCTTTGTGGTCTCAGTTTCAGTTTCCACCCACGTTGTCCGCTTTATAACTTCCTGCCCTTGGATACGCACTTGATAATTCGTATTAGAAATGGTCTCACCGTCAATTGTGCGTATTTACCATTTTGATTGCTTTATTCTAATTAGTTAATTAGTTATTCTAATTAGTTTATAGTAATTTTGGTCAGATTGCCAACAGTCGCCATCACTGAAGTTAGTTTGTTGCCAAAAACAGCAGACTGCCACGTAAGTAGCTTGTGCGCAGATAGTTAGCTATCATTGTATTTTTCTCAAAATAGACAACATACTTCAGAAGACGGCAAAACAATATGGTTGGCACTAAGCAAACGTGAGCCATCTAGTCCGGATTTCTGACAGCCTGCTCAGAAATTACGCATACTAAGTCTTTCAAACCTTCCATCTCAAAATGTACAATATTTCATTTGCGGAAACGAATTTATACGGCGTTTTGACGTAATCTGGCTGAGCGGTCATTCTCGCGTTTAGGGCAGCTATTTTCAAGCCCATGCGCGCTGTTGCTTCATATCCACCATTCAGAACTGTTCGACCTTGCCGAAGGAGGGTACCCAGGTTTCCACAAACGCTCATGTGATGCTGTCGGCTGAGATGTGTTGACACAGTAGACAATGCTTAACTCATTCGCGCACATCTTTGCGCATAGTTGGCCATATAAAACGGGAAAGAATGCTAGGGCGGGAGATAGAATGACAATGAATAAAAATATTTCGTCGGTAATTAGAGAGGACAAAGTGCTGCGGTTTACCGGTTGAGGTATCACAGTGAATTTTGGTGTCACAGTACAGCACTGGTAGGTGAACGAACTTCAGGGATGGGTGAGAACGTAACTAATTAACTTTCGCATCACTTTGCTGGGCCGCCACCACAACATCTAAATCGATGGAGATGCGGATAAACAATGAACACATACATGGAATAAAGGTTTTACGACTAGGCTACTTGGAACGTCGATGTAACGAATGTCTGCTGTGGACGGGGACCGAAAGTGTAAGTGGACGGTTTCTGTCAGGGAGTACCTGTCCGGAGAAATATTGAAAGCGTGCGTCAAGGGTTTGTGGTCGGTAATGATGGTGAACTGACGCCCATTCAGCACATGAAGGAAGTGTTTGGCGATTAGGTAGATGGACAGCAGTTCTGTGCCAAACGTACTGGACCTTGTTTGGGCAGGTTGCAGCTTCCAGGAGAAAACAGTAACAGTAGAACTTGGTTACCGATGCCTTGTTACAAAGCAGCAGCGTCAATAGACTGAGGTACGTCGAGGTTTACAACCAACTGGGCACGCTTACCAGTGTCAGATCGTCGAGGAATGTGGTATTTGCCAGGGCCTGCTTGGCGGATGTGGGAACGACGATGGATTCTGAGGGCGAAGACAAACTTTTGAGGTCGTTCTGCAGCACATCAGTCACTGGCCGTAACATATCACAAAGGACTGAGAGTAAAAGGAAAATTGATGGAGATTTCACTAGACTGAAGCAGTGAACAGTCCGGGATCGGGTTAGTTTTATCCGATGCTGTCTTCATTGGTGCAGTGACAAAAAAAGTCGGCGTAAGAGGCATCAAAGACGCCCTTAGTTATGATTATGGTGACAGTATAATTATGTGAACACTCGAAGGCGGATTGTAAGTGGGGGAAATACTCCTAGGCGCTGTGACCGACAGCGAGTATGTCGCCCACGTAGACGGACACAAATTACATTCCACGAAGGACATGGCCCATGAAGCCTTGAGAAGTCTCGGTGGTATGACCAGATCACAATCTCCGCAGGATCTTCATTCGTGTCATCCAGCTCCAATGTGGCCTTCCATCGACCAAGGCCTGGAATTAGTGAGCTGCCCGAACTGGTCACCCAGTTCTCTATACTGACAACTGCGGTCAACCAGGTAACCTCGCGCATATTACCCAACCATGATGATTCATCCACAATTTACGTTTTGCTCAGCACAACCGCGTGGTCAAACACCTGGTGAAAAGACTGTGCAATCTAGACTACACAGTGTTCGAGGCGCTACGAGTACCAAAGGCAAGCCCGTTCATCAAACCCGATTCGACTGCGGTTCGTGGTGGTGCAGCTGTCAGACCGGACGTCATCATAGTGGACGATTGCTGGAGCCAATTTGCCTGGACGGACAAGGTTGTGAAGTACGGGACCGACTCCCACAGCACTGCCATTCAATCACTCATCCATACCTCGGACCGTCTCGTCGACTCAATCTCTCACCGTGCAGCCGTCACCACATCGCAGACATTTATGTAGCTCACCTCATGCAGCCGGTTTCTTCGACTGCGACTGCCATCAAACGCAATCGCCAACTCATTTTTACTGACTGTTCTAGATCCCCCGAAAACCCATGACACATCCACGCGATGAACATTGCGTTGGTTGTTGTTCCTCTCTCTCACGGTTGTCTCGCTGATCCCCCGAAAACCCATGACACATCCACGCGATGAACATTGCGCTGGTTGTTGTTCCTCTCTCTCACGGTTGTCTCGCTGCGGAAGAAATTTCTTCATCCCGATGCATCAGCCTTGACTGTGATAGAACCTCTGTGTCCTGAGCAGTTTTGATTGTGACAGACTCCTGCTGCTGCTATTTCCGTCCCCTCTCTTTGTTAACATACTACACTGGTGTCTGTCATTTGATGACTGGAATCGTTGGTGTTTGCTACTCTGACGGGAGGATTTATCAATTGTTCAATGTGTGCTACTCATGAGTCGCCGTGCATTTGTCAGGCAGTTTGTTTTGAATTTCCCCCCGTTTTTTTCACGCTTTTGTTGTTTGGATGTTGTTGTTGCTGCTTGCCGTTTGTTTGAATGAAGTTGTGTAAAGTGATGTTAAAAAACGGTGGAGAGTAAGAATATTATGATTATCAGATATCCTGGATAATTCGCTGGAAAGCCGTTCGTATATCAGTTCTCAGGGATCATTGTTTCGACTTCGTGTTCCGGTTGGAAGTGAAGTGACTGAGTTTTTGTAGAAGTCAGCGAGGTAAGGAATAACGAAGGAACCGTAAGGCTGGCCGGATCGTTTACAATTTCTTATGATGGTTTTGTGTTGAGAACACACAAATATATTTAGAAGGGTCCAAATTAAGAATGTGGCCTTTGTTAATTTTGGAATATTGAATTCAGATTTTTGCGTGTCTTGACGTGCTGGGAATCAATGAAGTCTTTGTAACGTTTATCACAAACTACTGTGCAGTGAGTGCCACTTAAAAGTCTTGGAAGCAGAACGAATCGTTAGGCAAATTCAAAGAAGACAACAAATGAACAAGTGGGAGACGTGCACGCAAGCGTTGATAAATCGACTGAACAAGATTAGGGAGATGAAGAATTACACCATACAAAGCTTTATGCTTACAGTGAAAACTTGAAGTGGCTAGAAGCAAATTATGCAGAATCTGTTTTGTACATTGAAAACAGGAAATAATTTTGTGGACAGTGGACGGGGTATACACTTTGTCCCTTGTCATTTGTGGTTTAGGTTGATCTGCTATCCAACATACCTTCAGCAAACACTTGTCGATGTTATGCAAAAGTTAGGGCGGCTATAAATTACGTCAGCCGTCTACAGTCGATAAGTTCCCAGTTTAGTGTCACTGTTCAACTGGCATGCATTCTATCGGAAAAACGTACATGCAAAATGCATAGGATTTCACTTCGACCCTTGCAACTGTGCCTGGCTTACGTAGAACGAATGATTGCAAGTGTTGAGAGATCTAAAGTCTACAAACAGCTGCCTCGATATGGTCTATCTGACACGTACGAATAAGGAAATGCAGCAAATGCATTTGGGAGATGACCTCAGTGAACAGAGTACTCTTCTGTCAGAGTTTGTAAGCTTGAGTCCTCGGAACACATAAACGATCTACGAAATCCTACTTTAGCACGGCCGCTGACTGTTTTCCACCCAAATACGATTGTTCTAGGTCATCAACAAACTCTGAAGTGTAGTCCAGTGTGACAGCTACTGATGCAGCGACAAACAGTATTGTACCACCTAGTGCCAGTCATATCCACACTCTTTACAGAAGAACACGCAATGAAACCGTGTCTTGAATATCTGCTCCGAATGACACCAGAAAACTCTGTGAAATAATCACAATCATCTGAAATTCCATAATGGTGCTATCACCTCTCTGCGATTCGGACTCGTCCCTACTGTTGCGGCCAGCAGCTTCATTGTGTGTGGAAATCGAATTTCGACGTATTTCATTCGGTGGCTGAAACGGTATTGCCAGAGTCAAGGCCATTTGCAATCCCGTAATTCTCTACCGAGTTTTGTCTGATTTCGAAGAGAACCACTCTCGCATCGTTGCTCTAGGAGCAGGATGAAATTGTTATGATTTGCAATCGTGGTGAACACATTTGAAGGATGATGTGAAAGCAACCGTTGGATTGGGGTGGGTGCTCAATGAGTGACATTCTTAAGGTTGTACCACCGATTTATTCTGAACAAAATGAAGCAGTCTGTGTCTGTGCGGTTGTAGATTTGTGAACCCACAGAGAAAGCAAACGAAGATTAGAGAATGCAGCACTGTCGTGTCATCCGTCGTTGTTCCATACAAGCATCTGCTCGATTTTCCATTCCAATTAGACATTTCATCGATGAATTAGCAAACCGACCGGTCAAGTGCACCTGGTTAACAGGAATCCGCCATGTCGTTCACACGAGTCACTGACTACACTCCTAAGCGTGCAACCAATTTGAAAAATAGTCTCCACAACAGTTGGTGTCGGGACTTGCAGGAACTCGGCAGTTCGGTCCACGCTTATCAATAGACTGCGTTCCAGCTTGTTACCTACTCTTATCTTCAACCCATGCACCATGTGAGGTCAGTGACGCAGTGGTCAACACGGATACCTCATAAAAGTGTAGTCGGAATTGCAATCCTAGTCATGGCAAGATCTGACATAATCTAACACGAGTGCAACTCGGGTCCAGTGCTTCTTTCGAAACGGGCCGACTAGGGAGTCTATAGGAATGCGACATCTGCTGTCAGTTGTGGGTGACGTTCAACTTGGAGTACAGTAAGGTTGATGTTAAGAGCTTACTGCACACTATACGCTGGAACACTTACACACTGATGATGTCACCTCGCCCGGTGATGAAACGTTTGCAACCTAAATGCCAAGCTCGGCGAACATATCAATACCAAAACCATTAACCCGAGCTACAAACAACACCACCACTGTTCACAACCATCAGAAACCAGAAGAACCTCTTGGACACTTTAGTTCATAATGTACCGTGTGTCATTTCCAAGTACTATCCATTCAGTTTCATGAGCAGCTCGGAAATAAGAAGGTTGTGTTTGTGTGGACATTGAGTCGAATGTAGGGTAGGAGCAGTGCGGTGAGTCTGAGAGGGACTGATGAATGTTCGTAGTGGGATTTGGTTGACAGCACATAACTACATATAAAAGGATCCAAATGTTTTCGAGTGAGTTGTGTCGAACTAAAATGTGTGCATATCCTACAGTAGTGCAAAATAATGAAATTAGAAGGAATGCTCTAATCGATCGGCCCATTCTTCTTCTTCTTACTGATAAGTTGAAATCGATCAGCCGTCGAACTTTCCTTCCTCAACCACCGTCAAGCGCTTCTGCGACCATGATGAATGCTTACGTGTTTGCAGGCTAACCAGAAAACGGCCGATCGATCTGAGCTCATGAGTTAAGGGGAGCGTAACAGCTAAGGAGGTAATTCGCACACCATCTGCGAATTTAGTGAACGCGACCATGTGTTCTGGTGAGTAGGCATCCGGCCTAAAGCATATTCACGACTTGTGGATTCCGTTCTCAGACGCCAGTGGTGCTCCTGAGATCAAACCAAGTCGGAACAGTTGTACACTAACTCACTAGTGGCGAACTGTAACAGGCGATCGCGAGCAACAGGGTCTAAAACAAACTTCGTAAAACCAGATATTCATTTGGAAAGTACAGAAGGCTGTTTATTACGGTGCTTCCGACTTTGGTCACAACTGAATGCATTATTTCGTTCAGCATAAATAAAATTTGGACAGTCAAACTGTCAGTCTGACGAATGTTAGGTGGTAAATCCACCTTGTCGATCACTCCCAGTCCTTTGTTCTGGTGCTAAGAAAATCGGAAACTTTGATAACCATCACACAAGATGTCGTTTGGCATATGTGCATTTGACTTCGGCAAAAAACTAACTCTATGTGGTTTCTGATGGGATCAGCTATCAGTTGCAATGCATTGTTCAATGAGCAATGTAATGTCTAACTACCTGGATACGACAATCTGAAAGAACATATTTTCAGCAATCCAGTGACGTTGATTTTAACTCGGTAGAAAATTTTTGTCCCAATAACTGAAACAATCGTCAAAAGGTGACCGAAATGCTCTACTGTCAAACTGAGTCAACATCGCTGTATTATGCATCACCACAACCCGAGAGGCAGCCATCAGACAAAAGCAAACATGCATTCATCAAATTCTCCACTATTCGTCGTAGTCTGGAGCAGCATCTCACGCGATGCCGACGAAAAATAATCGTTCTTCTCGAGTATAAGGATGCGATCGAATCGCTCGGTCGATCTACACCATTAGAGTGGCTTAAACGAAAGGGAGTACAGAAGATGTGTGAATTAGCTGACGGTTTCATCAGCACCAAGAGCGACGTGGATATATACTGTCCGCTGTGACCATTCTGCTCAATTTCGTCATGGGCGAAATAGTGCGGGACCGTCTGAGGCACTCACAAACTGTTAGTGCAGACCTCTTACCTGGTCGAACACTGGATGATCTTGACTAAACTGACGATAAGCGCTCAGCCAGTCTAGGTCAGGTTCATATCCCCGATCCTCACGACTCACACACTCTAGGCTTGGAGACTTTAGGTAAGGTGGCGGTCAGCCGGATTCACTTTCGTAAATGTCGCTTTAGTCTGGCCGACTTGTTTGTGAAGTGATTGCACTCAGTGGTGCAAGGAGGTGAAATCAGTAGGATGGTTCACATGCCGACGATGCCCTAATTTCATCCATAGTCCGGTCGTTTGTTCACAACAGACAGACATCTGGAGTCTGGATACTTGACCGTGGAGATGGTAGTCTTTTAGTGGTTAGGTTCTATCCCCAACCTTTCCGACATTGTCCTCACCCGGGACTGATCAAACACTGCGTTTCCCTACGTGGCCGCATGGCCGTTAGGCAACAGTGAGAAACGTGATGATTAGATTCAAAATAATGGCGATAATAGCAGAAATGATATTACTAAACACCACCTACATTGAAATCATCATTTCTGAACAGATTGAGTTCATACCATCTGAGACAGAGACGTAGCCGCGTAGCACCCAGAGTGAACTAATAAAAAAAATAGGTGATTGTCGGTTTACACGATCTGTGTCATCATCATCATCATCATCATCATCATCATCATCATCATCATCGTCATCATCATCATCATCATCATCATCATCATCATCATGACAATAGCCATGAGCCTGACTGGAATGCAGTCTGGCTTGAGCAGCCGCTCACATCAACAGTGGCGTGGAATACACTCAAACAAAAACCCATTGGTGGTCAAGTAGCAACAAAAGCTGTTGATGACGATGATGATGATGATGATGAACTGAAAATTAATAATCCTTCATCTCCTATCGAGCTCAGACCTGTTGCCGTATCTCCAACGTTGATTCGTTGTTTTCCTAAGATTTTGGCTGGTCGTTGGAACACGCGCTTGCATCTGCCCGCTCTTCAGTTTGCTTTCTTGCATCGTGACGGTTGCCTCGAGGCGACCTCACTGCTCCATGCGCTGCTTCGGAACTCATGCACTACCTCTTCAAGTCTGTGTGCGGACTTCATCGACGTGTCCAAAGCATTCGACTCCATCTCGCAGGACTCTATTATCAGATCGGCCCAAGCTTTCGGCGCCCCTCCACCTCTGATACATTACATCGCGAACTCTTATCGCAATGCTTCCGTCACGCTTGGCGTCACCGTCCTCCGGTCCCAGCGTGGCGTTCGTCAAGGCAACCCGCTGTCCCCGCTTTTGTTTATCATGGCAATAGATGAGATGCTAGCTCTTTCTCGACCGGAGCTATGCTACCAGTTCCACGATACACTGGTCAACGGTTTCGTCTATGCCGACGATCTGATCCTTCTTGCTGAAGATCCCACACGACTCTCCGAGAAGCTTGCAGCCGTTGCTAGTGCTCTGGAATTATCCAGGCTGCAGATCAACACGCATAAAACGAAGCTTATGGTCATTCGCGATGATCACAAACACAATGTGACCGTCATTTCCAATGAATCCATCAAGTTCGGTCCGGATACTATCCTCTCACTAAGCACCATTGATACGGTGACCTACCTAGGTATCCCGTTCACCTGGAAAGGTAAAGCATTCACTAATCGCCGTCTGCAACTTCGCACGATGCTGAATGAAACGACCAGAGCGCCATTGAAACCGCATCAACGCTTGGATCTGCTGAGACAGCATTTGATTCCGAAGATGAGTCACTCGTTGGTACTGAGTCGAGTCCACCGGAACACACTCAAAATAATGGACTGTACCATTCGCCAGTTTGTTCGGCAGTGGCTACGCCTTCCCAAAGACACACCCATCAGCCACATCCACACCCCAATTCGTTTGGGGGGTCTGGGCATCCCGAGTTTATCCATCACTATCCTCATCTCGCGCAAATCCCGACTGGAGAGACTGCTCTCTAGTCAATGTCCAGTTCTGCGGAATGTGGTCAAAGACCAGTCGTTTGGCCCTATCCTGAGTCAAGTAAACCTCCCGGTACGCGTCCAGGGTGTAGTGGTGACGAGCAAGGAGGAAGCCCACGCTGCGTGGACCGATAAACTTTATCACTCGCTAGATGGCTGTGGTCTTCGGGAAGTATCACGCTCTCCACTCTCCAATCGCTGGCTGTTCAACCCAGATCGCATCTTTCCCAGGATTTTCATTCGTGCTATCCAGCTTAGGTGTAGTCTGCTGCAGACCAAGGTCCGAAACTCATGAGGTGACCGAAGCGGCCAGTCAGTTCTCTGCCGTGGCAACTACGGTCAACCAGAAAACCTCGCTCATATTCTGCAAACATGCTGGATCACTCAAGATGTGCGTTGTGCTAGACATAACCGCGTGGCTAAAGACCTGGTGAGACGACTGCGTAACATGGACTATACAGTCTTCGGGGGGCTGCGAGTACCAACGGCGAGCTAGTTCATAAAACCCGATGTGATCGCGGTCCGTGGCGGCGCTGCTGTGGTGCTTGATATCAGTATAGTGGATGACTTCCGATGCCAACTTGCCTGGACGGACAAGATTGCGAAATACGGTACTGACTCCCACAAAGCTGACATTTTGTCCACCCTCCATACCATGAACTGTGATGTGAACTCTGTCTCTCATTCACCTGTGATTATTTCTTTTCGCGGAATCATGTTCTCTTCTTCATGTAGCGCCATTCTTCTACTGAGACTGTCCTCCTCTGCAGTCACAGATCTATGTTTATTGACTGTTCTTGGTTCCCTGAAAACCTGCGACACCTATATGCGGGGAACCTGGCGTTGTCTGATGCCACTTCCCTGACAGTCGTCTCTCTATGAAGGACATTCTGTCCCGATGTGCCCTGAAGAGCCCGTGATTTTATGGGATTTACTGTCAATTATATTTCACCGTTACCGAGTTCTTTCCCATCCTGTTCCTCCGTTTTTCTGTACACTGTTTGTACACACCACCAACATTTTTTATGCTTGAACTATTAACTATTAGCTATTATCATTCTTATGCCAGGACCTGTCAACTGTACAGTGTTGCCAACTACGCAGCGCGAAACACTTGACTGTGCTCATTCCCTTTTGTATACCGCTACACATATTGTCTTTTTAAAACTCATTTTATCAGCTTCTTTGAAGCCCTTCCCAGTCACGTTGATTCAGTTCTTCCACTTTTACTGCTGTGAATTCTTCCGTCGTTTTAAGATGTTGGCTATTTAAAATCCACATTTCATCTTTTCCTATACGTCTTCTAGCAGATCGGGAGAAAAAGCGTACCACTTGCATGTCATCTGTAACATCATTTTCGGATGTAATTACGCTTGTGGCGTCCAGATAACGCTGTTGCAGGTTGTAATCGGACGAAAAATGACAGAATCAACAGTCCACTTACAAGAAGACTCGTGAGGACCTTACAAATCGTGTACCAAGTATAAAATCCTTCGGGTACATACACAGAAACCTAGCAAGTTGGAAGTATATCCAGTGGGTGTGGGGTTCGACAGGCGCCCGATAGGGAAAGAAATCTTTCTGACCTTTATGAAAACATGTTTAACATGATATACTGTCACCCAGAGGAACATCTGGATGCATGAAATGGACTAATGACTAAGGTGTTGTATCTACTGGACACTGTAACAACGCGGAAATTTCTGTCCCTAGGATCATCACAGTGGTTATATATGTTCCACGAAGTTCTTAGGTGTTATTTGAGGTTAAGCGTTTAAACAGCTGCGAGTGGCTCCATAAACACCATGTGGCCGTAGGAACCCAGCGGTAAGTTAATGCACGGAATCTGACAGGTGACATCTAGAAATCCCGTAATTCTCTACCTAGTTTTGTCTGATTTCGAAACGAACCACTCTCGCATCGTTGCTCTAGGAGCAGGATGAAATTGTTATGATTTGCAATCGTGGTGAACACATTTGAAGGATGATGTGGAAGCAACCGTTGGATTGGGGTGGGTGCTCAATGAGTGACATTCTTAAGGTTGTACCACCGATTTATTCTGAACAAAATGAAGCAGTCTGTGTCTGTGCGGTTGTAGATTTGTGAACCCACAGAGAAAGCAAACGAAGATTAGAGAATGCAGCACTGTCGTGTCATCCGTCGTTGTTCCATACAAGCATCTGCTCGATTTTCCATTCCAATTAGACATTTCATCGATGAATTAGCAAACCGACCGGTCAAGTGCACCTGGTTAACAGGAATCTGCCATGTCGTTCACACGAGTCACTGACTACATTCCTAAGCGTGCAACCAATTTGTCTCACTACTGTCCCTCAAAATGTTCAATCCACCTGCAAGTCGACATGATTAGCTGGTAATAACGGAACCATCGTACTCACATGCAAACTCATTCACGTTGAGTCGATTGTCAGTACAACCACAGATCAGGGAAAATAGCTTTCTGCTATTCCCATACACGAAAGGCTCGTTCCACATCTGTCACTGTCCGAACAAATTGTGCTCATGATATTCACGCAAGCGTTCACTCGGCTTGCGTCCAAATTCTCGACGGTCGTCACCATATTCAGAACCAAGTGGAATCGAGCGACGCTTGTTCATGAGGTTTATCGACGTGACAGAAATCCAGCTCTGTCACAATCACACAACTCCTTCGGAACACACCTGTTCACAACAAGCTCTCATAGCTGCTGAGATTTGTCCCCGATGTTTGTTAGGTTTTCCTCACTGAGTCGAACTGGACAATCCATTCCCCAGTGTTTCTTGGTAGGTGTCCTTAACACTCTGCTCACTCGAATGCCAGTCTAGTATCATGCCAGCAGAGTAGGTCATTATCACTTCCCAGCACACGATTAACTTCTCACTTCAACGTCATGATTGATATGGGTACCTGTCGCCGACTGTTACATCCGCGGATTGTGGAGCTTACTTTGGACACAACTGAGCCTTATCGCCCCTGGGACATTGCTTATTTTCACATGGTGGACTTTTTCGATTTCACAGTGAATCGTGTTGGTCAGAAGCACAAAAGCATATGAAATAATATCCATATGACTACAAATCTGTTGTCGAGCTGGCTGTCTGGAAAAAAAAATGACTATACCAGTTGAGATCAGCAGAATCTGCCGTCAGGTTTTTTCGAACGGTATTATTCTAGAAATATAGTTCAGCTGGATAGTTTGATTGCACACTTTTTCGTTCGAAACTTGGACATCCTAGTGACTGAATGGATACGATCTGTCTCACTACCATATTTTACTGGCAGCGACCGCAAGGTTCACGGTTAAAGGGACGCTTGAACGTCCAGAAACAGTCCCTGTCATAGCCGGCGAGACCAAAATAAACGGTCCGCAATCAAGATCGGCGAAAATTTTTTGAAAATCCACAAGGAATCAAGGAAGATACCCTAGCTCGTACCTATTGTGAACAGAGGGATTCTTACCAAAAGAACTGACCACTATAGTGCAACGACTCTTTAGCCGACAGTCGGGCTCAAAGCTTTCCGTGGTGACCCAAATTTTGCTGTCAGAACTTATTAACGAACCAAACGTCCAATCAAACAGGCAACAGCAAAGATGTGACCAACAGTTACAGTATAATAGTGCAGTTTGTGATCTGCCTGTGTGGGAAACTGAGGGAACAGATTGAGTGCGAGACCTCACGAGTGGTAGATGTCGTGAATCCAAGTCATGGGGCCCTACAATCGACAGAATTGTAAAACAAACAGAACGAGACGGAAAATAAACATATAAGAGGAAGATAAATAAGCAGAATAGTCTGTCACCGCAAATCACATTAACCTTCCGGTTTTGAACCATGTTGCATCATTATTCACTAGCGTTTTTAACTTATTTAGCTGGTTTTTCTAAATTGAATACAGTCGACCACCATGACGTATCTGGTTTTCCAGCATATTTTGGTAGACTACTCAAGTTTACTTCTGTCCTCTGTAAAACTGTTTCACTCCAGTAGAGCTCATTCCGATCTACTCCTAACACGGTTAGTTTTCGTAAATTGAGATCATTCATACGGATTAACCTTCATCGTTTCTTCTGCCCATTCCCGTCATTTACTAAGTACATATGGGACGATAATTTAGCCGTTTCTTCGTTTACTGCTTCATTGCTGTTGGTGGTGCCGGTGGTGCTGGTCGTCGTTGTTGAATTAAATAGGTGGACAATGGTTTCAGTTATTGTATTCTCATACATACACGTCAACTTAACCTGTGTCTTACTATCTCATTTCAGTTGGATGAGTAGGCTTTCAGTGCATATGGTGATGAGTTGACAGATTCGATAGACCACTTTCTTTTAGGTACACTTATGATACGAAGGTGAGGAGGAGGACTAGAGTGAAGACTGTGGGGGTCTTGAGGTGGATAGACTATGGACCAGGTGATAAACTAGTTCTTAGAATTAGGAAATGCCGACAACTTACTGGTGGCTCATCAGCAATAGATCTGTACTTGTACCAAGCGAGCACACACACACGCACACACATGTATATGTATATATATACTAGCGCACACCGATGCTCAACTGATCAAAAACATGTATGATCATTATCCGCGATGGACAGTCGACTGAAGAGACCGCGTTTGTAGATTTCTGTTCGTTTCTCTGCACCTATCTATTTGAAGAGCCTCGTTTGACATTCTCTATCCTTTATCAAGTAGGCCAACATTAGCTGCCGCTGTTCTTCAGATCTTTGAATGACTGGTAGCAGGAATCATCACGTTATGCACCTCGAGGAGAACACACACACACACACACACACATACGTACATGCGAACACCTGCTCGAACCAAGTAGACCGGTCTTTTGATTAATTAGCGGTCACACAGTGAAGGATATCTAGTGTCGCTGTCACGACTTGACAGCCTTTACTAGGCAGTATGACTACTCTTTTTAGTTCCTAGCTCTTATTGCCCCGCGTGGGTTGAAATCGAAACGATCCATTTGTTTTCACTAACACAGTAGAGGAACACTTGTGAAATTTCAATTGTTGGTGTATTTTGAATAGTGCAAAATTTATTTATTAAAAATGTCCTAATGTGGCTGAAATAGCTTTTAGACATGTATGTGGACACGAGAACTGTTCACAGGTGAACACAAAATGCCAGTCTGATGCCGGCTGTTTCATGGGATCTGATGAAAAACGTATTTTTCTGTAATTCTGAGTACTTTTATAGATGTTTCTTCCCAATGTTCACAACGATTAAAAATTGTTCTCTGGCCACACCATTCATTCAGTCACTTTGGTACATTCTACTTCCTTTTCTCAAATACCAAAAAAGAAGTTATCTGGTTAATTTTATAAATCCCAGTAAAACATTGAGTACGTTAGATAAAAATCGTTTGTTGCATGAAACTTACAGGATGAACCCCATCTGTATCTTATATGACTGAATGGTTACTTCGTGAATTCACAGTATTTTTCGCGATTGGCAAATATCAAACACTAGTATCAAACAACGACGCTGTTTTTCAAGTTTCAAGCGCTTGTCTACTTCTCTTGTTCCACACTCTCAACATGTCGTTTTCAATGAAAATAGTTCTGACTTCATATACCTTAGATCAAGTCAGATGGTAGTACACAGACGGTTTTGTGCAATATTTCCTACCTGCCTACATTCTCCTATTAACTTACTGGTTCCGACAAATGTTAACATGAATAGCTTCCGTGATTCATATACTGTTCTCTTTCCAGTGAATTCACTACGCATTCTTTTGCTGTTCATATAAGCAAAGTTTAACTACACTGTTGTGGATATTATTAACATTTAGATGTCTTTCATTCAACTGTGTTGAAATGATTCAAGCGTTTTGTCCGCATTTACTACATTTAGACACCTGAAAGTCTGGGTAAAGCGACTGGGGAAAAAATGGCTTGCCCTTTAAAAGTTAGTCGTACAGTCTGTGCTGGCTTGTATACTTCCGCAGTGCTTGTTCAATATGCTCACAAATAGAAGGCTGGAAACTGCCACAGAGGTTTACATTTTTTTCTTATAATTCTTTCGGAAAATACCCTTTGAGGTCACGAGATCGACCAAGTAGTGAACAAGACAGGCTTTCTGTGTTTCATTATCAGGCTGAGTACAGTAAAATAAACATGAAAATAGTAGCTAGGACAAGTTAAGTTAATTAGTTCTTATTCCTCGAAGGTGACTCAAGTGTTTACTGTACCGATTGCATCGTCTTCTGAATGAAACGTACTGGATAGCCATGCTGCGTGTATTAAGATTAGAAGATAGTTCGATCCAACGGATAGTTGTACAGAAAACAGAATTGGAGTGGTTAGTACATTCACTTGGACAGTTTCGTTCCACCAAATCTAAAACCAAACCATATACGATGTCTGACGGATTGGACGTTCAAGACATGCACCCCTGACAATTTACAAGCTGAGCTAGGTTTTCTACAAGAACGGTTTATGCAGAATGGCTACCAAATGCGTTTCATTCAGAAGGCGATGCAGACGGTAGAGTCGAAACCTGAGTCAAATTTGGTGATTGAGAAATTTGCCTTTAGTGGTCTCCCTGTCAAGGGAGATCCCATAGCAGAAGTTATCATAAGAAAGCTCAAGTAGTCAGTCGAAACAAACTACCCTGTCGCTGAACTGCACATGAGTTTCCGTTCAACACTCATTATCATGTCACAACTCACAGACAAACTTCCATGTTCTACAAGCAGCTGTTGTGTGCGTTCATTTGTTTGCTCACCCCCAACATCATACATTGGTCATACTACAGGGCAATTGTCTGATAGAATGTTAGAACGTTGTCCTGTGTGGATGAACAACAGTGGTGTGATTAAAACGGTTTCACGTGTGACTGTTGCTCATTTGACCGACTCTAATCATTTTGTCAATAGGGAAGATGATTTTCCAAATTTTCTACCGTGTGTCAAGAAATCGACCAAAAACGGTTAGATTCTGATTGTTGACAGTTGCTGAGGCCATTAACATCCGACTGTGTAACTCCTTAAATTTGGCAGTATTCAACTGAGTCTGTGTTATCAGAATGTAAGCTTGGTCACATCCTTCGTATTTCCATAGAATTTCTAGTCACCCTCTCTTAAAATGAGCACTGAACTCATGTCTCACTCTCGTTAGATCTCGTCAATTTTGAATATATTTGATGTGGGCGGAATGTTTACTTCCGCCGTACTATCAAGAGGCAACTGTGTTGACCATTGCATCACTTGGCTAACATTACGTATGACTGCATTATCAAAACCGAATGCTTAAACACTTTGGCTTGTGATCGCCTCGATAGAAGGCCCAAGTGCTACCAGTTAGCACATAATAAGAACTTCTCATCGGTCATCCCTATTATCGTATTTGAGCGTATGCGATTTATTTTCATCTCACATGTTTAGTTTCACCCCGTTCTAAAACAACTTCACACACTACCAAATGTTTATCTAGCCTGATTTATTAGCCCCTATCAAATCAAAGAGACTGAAGCGCTCACTGTGTGTCTTTGCATGACGATACCAAACTATCTGCCTGAGTATTCTGGTGCCTTATTCACTGATCCAATGTTGCCTTCTACAAATATTGCTTTCTACCATGATGAAATCGTTCATCTGGCACCTTTTAGTTTGAGTTTGACTTAAAATAGTAACATGTCCTTCCAACCTGCCGAATCACCGGGGCTGATGTTGCGCACACCCCGAAGTCACATTTTATAATTGTTTCCACTGACACTGAAATCAGTCGGTCATAATAATCCTATAAATTAATACCTAACGGGCATAAAATGAGCTTGGCCCAGTTGCCTACAGTTGATGGTATCCTCTGTTCTCTTAATCTCTGTGTGATCTCTGTCTGGATACGGCTGACTGCGTTCTTACAGGTCGAATTACTTTCAGTTCTCACACGTTTCCTCTCCGCCGCTGGTGAGTCGTTTGGTTTACCATTCCGATCAGGTTGATCGGATCCCAATCCAGATCTGACCTCCAGCGTTCCACGTTAATCAACTCTTCCCTAGCTGATGCGCATGACGACAGCGACAACCACGACGATGGCGGTGCTAACAACAGCAGCAGCATCACGGTCACCACCACCGCTGACGGAAAGGTAGACTAGCAGCATGCGTCATCTGCTCGCGAAGCGATTCGACAAGACAGCAGGCAAGATGGTGTCCCGATCCTACAAACAGACTGTAAGTATGTTCTTGTGTGTTCGACTGTTCGATTGTGAAAATGGTGGGGAAAACCAAGTGTTGACCGTTTGACCTGGCCAGTAGAAACCTTGAACTCAGACAACCGGGGCGGTCACCACTGGTTCGACCACTAGGTGGCCTATACAGCGTACACGCTGCTTGGCCTATAAAAGGTGGAAGAATATAGACACGTGGGAGGGTGAACGGCATGAATGGAATGCCCCAGCCTCAGACACCAATTCCATTTCTATAAAGCATTCTCCCTCAGTTACGAATTTAAATAACAAGGTCAAAAGACCGGTTTTGCAAGTTGGTAATACCATTTCGTATGTTCTCCTCAGCTGCTACACATAACAGCAGTGAACATAAAAAATATTTAAACGAATTAAGCCCATACATCAAGCCAATGTATACACTAGTCTGTCATTGGTCAGAACCATGGCAGACGCAGGTTCACGGTCGACAGCTTTTGCACGCAGAGAGTTGGCTTGCTACGCATGACAAGTAACGCCTCGAGTAACTTAAGGATGACAGGCTTTTGATGACGCATTAGCACACAAAAAGCGTTTGTCGGGTCGACCACATGACCGGTCTCCAGCAGGTGTCTGGCGATCGAGGAAACTGGCTTGCGTTGTTTGGTGGGATCGCGTCGGGTTACGCCACACATGAAGTCCTCGATATACTTGGGCACGTGTTCCTCCAGTCTAGTGTGCAAGGATCGATCAATTCTGCCAATATAAACGTCACCACAACTGCAGGTGAACAGGTAGATACAGTGTGAAGTGGTCAGCTCTGGCATCCGTGTCTTAATAAGAGGAAGTGTGAATGATTTGGTGCGACTGAGTAAGCGCAGTGTAGCTGCATTCTACGTCCTTTAGATGGCCTGCATCAGTCGTCGCGTTAGAAACGACATATTACTATCTCCTTTGTACGGTAACTGCATATACACCGGTTTCTTCAGGACAGAAGTTTCTTTTGGGTTCACCATTGTCGGCTTGTCTTGACGGTCAATAAAACCCAGTGCATAAACGTTGGAGACCAAGGTCTGACGAATAAATTTCAACTTTAAATCTAGGGTATCACCCGTACATGTAGTTCACGCTCAATTAAAGAGACAACGAACTAGGGAGCGTCTGTGTTGTGTCGGTGAGAAACTGTTGAAATTCAGGTATTGTCCTCTTCAGGTGGGCTTACGATGTACTGATCGATACACTGAACCTTCCTTCTGTCGCTTGATGTTGGTATCCAGAAAGGCGAGCGTGTCTTCAAACGTCAGGGTGCGATGCGAAGAGTTTAGTAAATCCGGTAGTTTTCCTATGGTCTCTTTGCTTGTGTGAATAATATTATGTCATCAAAATATTGACGATAAATCGGGTTCATGGCGCGGAGCACAATCGTAGACAGATAATTTAGCCATACTCGGACCTAGGAGGCTACCTGTTACAACTCAGTCTATTTGTTTAAATTCCATGCTTTGAAAATAAAACTTGATATTTCCAGTACACAATAATAGCAAAGGCTTTAAGATATTGGGTGGAACATGCAACTTTATTTTGAGTTAGTAAAAAGTCACAGATAAAGTCGACTGTTTCCCTTGGTGGCAAATTTGTGAAACGCGATTTTACATCGGAAAAGCATATAGTTTTTTCCCTTGAAGTCGGCATTATCTAGAATTCTCCGCATTTCAAACGTATCCTTCAGACTAAATTTGAAAGCGAGTGAGCGAACTGGCTGTAAAACACCCATTAACCACTGGTCTAGTTTGTGATAAGACTGTGAAGCGTTTGCGGTTAGAGTCTTTGGTAAACCGTATAACTGCGAAGTCGTACTACCAACAGGTTTCATATAATTGTACTGTCTCTCAGTTATGTATCCACGTGAAACTAAAATCTGAAACTCACGACAAAGTTGTTTCCCCACCAACATTATGTTGTCATGTTGGCTGTGCGGTGCAAACTTTGTATTGTCTGACAGGATGGAATTCATTTTTTCCACATATTGCTGCTTGTACATCGCCACCTCTCTGGACCCTTTGTCAGGTTTTAAAACAGTTGTCTTTCCAGTTTGCTAGTTCCTTGAAGGCATGATAGTGTTCATTCTGCAGTAAACATTTTTTTCGAATGGGAGCATTCAAAAAATGGTGTGATAAATCCACTATTTTAACTTTAAACCGACTGTGGTTTTCCTCATATGTGGGCGCCAACTCTCCCAATCGATCACATAGGTTTTCGAATTGTGCTTGCACTTGCGAAGTGTCACTCGAGCGCTGCTTGTCATGCGTAGCAAACTAACTCACTGTATGCAAAAGCTGTCGACCCTGAACCTGCGTCTGCCATGCTTCTGAACAATGACAGACTAGTGTATACATTGACTTGATATATGAACTTAATTCATGTTCACCGCTGTTATGTGTAGCAGCTGAGGAGAACATACTAAATGGTATTACCATCTTGCAAACCCAGCCCTTTGATTTTGTTATTCAAATTCAATTTCTGTGATTGCTGAACTTGTTGGTTCGTTGGGATAACCGATTTCACAGCAAATTTGACACGGTGCATATTTGTCCTCTCATACGATTCATATACTGTTTCAATCCTCGAGGTCATTTCGTTCACACTTTTTCGAGTATTGTTGAATGTAGTAGAAGATTCCACGAGTCACCGTCTGGTCTGTGGCTCACTTCGCCTTTTGTTGAACTCTCTTCTTGGTTGCTGACGTTGGTCTCAGAAAAAGTTGGAGTTAGCTACTTGTCATATTTTCAAACTATGCTGAAAAAGTACAGCTCGTTTCCGGACGCTGCCACGTTCTCTTAGTTTGATACATGTTCGGTCTTCGTTGCGATTTCTCTTCAGGACAAGCGCTTTAAATTTCAGAGGACGAGGGTCAAACGTATACCCATTTGTCCGATACACTTCTGTCAGTTGTTGTAACAAGAGAGTTCGAAGGTTAGTTTAATGTTGGCTGAACGGTTGGTGTCCCAAAAGTTATCCTTCCAGTTCGCTGCCTCACACAAAATATGATAGATTTTTTCAACCCAATTTTTGTACGGTTTCTTTCTAGATGACACCTGTCAATTTCCGTGCATTAACTTACCGCTGGGTTCCTACGGCCACATGGTGTTTATGGAGCCACTCGCAGCTGTTTAAACGCTTAACCTCAAATAACACCTAAGAACTTCGTGGAACATATATAACCACTGTGATGATCCTAGGGACAGAAATTTCCGCGTTGTTACAGTGTCCAGTAGATACAACACCTTAGTCATTAGTCCATTTCATGCATCCAGATGTTCCTCTGGGTGACAGTATATCATGTTAAACATGTTTTCATAAAGGTCAGAAAGATTTCTTTCCCTATCGGGCGCCTGTCGAACCCCACACCCACTGGATATACTTCCAACTTGCTAGGTTTCTGTGTATGTACCCGAAGGATTTTATACTTGGTACACGATTTGTAAGGTCCTCACGAGTCTTCTTGTAAGTGGACTGTTGATTCTGTCATTTTTCGTCCGATTACAACCTGCAACAGCGTTATCTGGACGCCACAAGCGTAATTACATCCGAAAATGATGTTACAGATGACATGCAAGTGGTACGCTTTTTCTCCCGATCTGCTAGAAGACGTATAGGAAAAGATGAAATGTGGATTTTAAATAGCCAACATCTTAAAACGACGGAAGAATTCACAGCAGTAAAAGTGGAAGAACTGAATCAACGTGACTGGGAAGGGCTTCAAAGAAGCTGATAAAATGAGTTTTTAAAAAACACAATATGTGTAGCGGTATACAAAAGGGAAAGAGCACATCGTGATTGAGTGCTCCAAGTGATCACAAGCAACAAGTATTGTAGTCAGCTGACCAAAATTGGAAGTTTACACATTTGTTTTCTCGTTCGTAATCAGTTTTCTGAAATTAATGGCGAAGTCTAATCATCACAAATATCTGGTCCTTTTGTCCTCCAGGATACAGTTAGCTTATTTTGCGTAGCATGCATGATCACTCATTTAATCACCTATGCAGACGATTGGGTGTTAGGCCTCAATCACCCCATTCATTTTCCTTTCCTTATTTGTGGGAGAGTTTGTCCCAACTGTCAACTCGGTCAGTCTCGCAGTCTGTCTCTTATCACCCACTGATAAATTTCGATATGTTGTTGTCACATATAGGTTAGATGATAAGTGTAGTGAGTCTGCCAGTGACTGCCTAACCCTTCCCTGATTACTGTAATATGACCAAGACTAACCTTAAATGAAACATTGATATACAAAGTGCATATTGAAGGAGTTTTTACCAGGGACGGAAACCTAGCATGTGACGTACGCAGATTAAGTCCTTTCTCTCTCCCGGTCTTCGAAACTGCTCGGTTCATGATCTGCTCTACTATCTTCACATGGGGTCGGGCTCGTCCTCTACACAGATCTGGAGGGCTATGCTGACTAAGAATTCAATTCCTACTGCTGTAGCATTGTAGACAGGTCAAACCGGAATAGTCAGAAGGAAAGCATTTTAACTCATAGGTTCTATGTCGCACCGCTGACAACGTAGAAGTGCTTGGGTGGTCGGACACGATCGTATGAGCATACGGCAAAACTACTGTCATTGTTGCATTACTGCTGTCTTCCGAATCGGGAAGAGGGAGATTTGGAAATGTGCCCTCAAACAAAGCACACTCCGATGGTTCAACCGTTGACTGTGATCGCCATCCTACTATCCAGTTAGGTTGAGAAACATCCGAAACATCCAAAGTTCTGATGTAACTTGGCGTACATCCAATGCGCGCAGCAGTGCTCAGAACCAAATTTCAATATCTTGTGCACTGAACACTCAGACTACGCAATCCCCCACTGCCAAATGAGTTAGACTGTCGAACTACTGGTTCCGGGTAGGGTCTTTCAAGAAAAGCCCATATCCTTTTGTCTCACGGGTCAGACTTATGGGTTAGAGACTCGAAGTGGGTGCCTCAATTCAATCGATAGTTAGAAAATGACTTTCAACTACTAAGATTTTCTCGGAGGTCAAGCGAAATTAAGGGCACTCGAGTGAGCAGAGTGTTAAGGACACCTACCAAGAAACACTGGGGAATGGATTGTCCAGTTCGACTCAGTGAGGAAAACCTAACAAACATCGGGGACAAATCTCAGCAGCTATGAGAGCTTGTTGTGAACAGGTGTGTTCCGAAGGAGTTGTGTGATTGTGACAGAGCTGGATTTCTGTCACGTCGATAAACCTCATGAACAAGCGTCGCTCGATTCCACATGGTTCTGAATATGGTGACGACCGTCGAGAATTTGGACGCAAGCCGAGTGAACGCTTGCGTGAATATCATGAGCACAATTTGTTCGGACAGTGACAGATGTGGAACGAGCCTTTCGTGTATGGGAATAGCAGAAAGCTATTTTCCCTGATCTGTGGTTGTACTGACAATCGACTCAACGTGAATGAGTTTGCATGTGAGTACGATGGTTCCGTTATTACCAGCTAATCATGTCGACTTGCAGGTGGATTGAACATTTTGAGGGACAGTAGTGAGACAAATTGGTTGCACGCTTAGGAGTGTAGTCAGTGACTCGTGTGAACGACATGGC
>QNGE01000586.1:177228-210841 GCA_008508345.1 Paragonimus westermani
TTGCGCGATGGCTCGTCCGGCTGCTCGTGCTGTCCGCCATCCACCCAGTGTTGGCCTTGACCGTATTCCAACATCGTGTCGAGATGTTCCTCTGAATGTTGGAAAAACCACGCCTCCGATCTGGCCGTCTGTCGTATTTCGCCTGCCCTGCCTCGCCCGTTGGTCCGATCCAGTCGAGCGATGACTCACCCGGTCGCGCACATTGTCCTTGATCCGATCGCGGCAGGTTTTCGAACGTACCTCCCCCACGTTGAGGTATTCGGCCGAGCGTTCGAAAACTCGCACCTCCGACCTGACAATCCACCACAGTATTTGAGTGGAAAATAGTCAGCGGCCGTGCTAAAGTAGGATTTCGTAGACCGTTTAAGTGTTCCGAGGACTCAAGCTTACAAACTCTGACAGAAGAGTACTCTGTTCACTGAGGTCATCTCCCAAATGCATTTGCTGCATTTCCTTATTCGTACGTGTCAGATAGACCATATCGAGGCAGGTGTTTATGGATTGTAGAACTCTCACTGTGTCAAATTGATCCTATGTATATACTAATTCGTCTCTCTTATCACTTCAGAAATTAATTATTTAACTAGACTCACCCCTAAATCAGGTGATAGTTCATTTTAAACCAACGGCTTTTTCTACGAACAAAAATTAATCTAACAATTGCAATCCAATGATGTTTGGAATCCATCCTTCAATAATATGCAACTAAGTGTTCAACGCCGGTCCATCCTGTTTTATGTCTACCTGGCGCATGACCTTGAGTACTGGTGGAACTTCAGACATCGACCATAATCATCTGTGATCAGTTCTGGAGGAATTTGAATGGAAACATTATGGGTACACGCGTATCAATTAGGACGCCATAGCCCCATGTAATGCTGTATTTTGATGCAACCTCCCAGCTTCCACCACAGTTTACTCATGACACAGCTCAGTAACGTGGAGTTCGTATGCACACAATACGACATTCCCCTCGGTTTTCATGAGAACTAGCCAAATCGCTATCTCCCACGAAAGTTCCTTGTTGGATGTTGGTAACCACAAGAACAGCCCGAGTAAGCAGTGTTCAAAGCAATCAGTACGTGTCAATTGATGAATTTTGTTTGTGCATGGCAGTACGTTTTTGTATAGTACCTGTAACTACTTCATCAGGAAAACATTCGTTGTATCCGTAGCATTCTGTCGTACCATGATTTACTGATGCATTCATGTTAGTTAGAATAACTGTACAAACTATCTTCTGATTTGCGTAACCGAGAGGTGTCTGCATGGATAAAAGGTGTTTGAATAGTCCACAAGTAACATGTTACGTAGAACGGATGGCTTTATCCCCGTCACAAGCGTTGTTGTATTTTATACTGTCGACAAAACTAAGGGGGGGAGACATATAGTATGAAGATAAAAATCCATTGCGACATAGTTCACTCCGAAAGGCAAACAGCATTGCACGGGAGGCGGCTATCATCACGTTAACAAGCGAACTGCACTGACACAGCCTGAATGAGTATAGATACGAAAAGATTTCACTGGTGTCTGCACAATGAACGAACACTAGTACCAGCATGTCTTGCTTTCATTGACTGGATCCTCCTTAAAAGTGAAGGTCATATTCACCTGTGAAATCAGTGACCGCAGAAAGTGATAATTGGCCAACTCCATTAGAGAACCGGAACCCACTGAACGGTGATTGCCAGATCCCACAAATGTCGATACTGTCACGTAGTAAGAGTTGAGGGTGTGGAAACCCTTTCCATTCAAAACGCTGAGTTGACGTGTCATAATTTTAGTTGGTGAACACAAAGTATCTATTATGTTTTGTTTGCTAGTCAATCGCATTTGAGGGGCCTTGCCCCTACTGAGTATCTTATCCGACAAGCTCATCTGTACTGATCAAATGTTTAGGAAATTTGTCTTGTTTGCTCGTATGAGGCAGTTTCTCACGGCTACACCTTTCGAATTCAGCAAAATGGACAGAAGAACACACAATCCACCAACACTAATTCGACTTCATCTTTCAGAGAGGGGTCTATCCACTCTAATTACAATCAACAATCTGATGTCGAAAGGTGTCCGGATTACGCACAGGCTATGAAATAACACTCAGTCATGTTCCAGTTATTAGTGACGCAATGTTAGTGAACCGCCATAGCCGGAGAAAGCTGCACGATGGAATTTATCTATAATGGTCAGATAAGGCATGTGCAACCGTTTTGGCGATAAACCGAAATGCACTCAGCGTTCGCTTACCCGATTTAGTTAGCAGGCTTGTTGTTGTAATCTAGTCTCGGTACTACACTGTGATCTGCCTATCTTGAAGCACTCTGCTGGAGACAACCCTCAGGACAGATGAGGTCCGAATCAGTTAACCAATGTTTCATAACTTATGTTGTTTCTTTTCAAGTTGACCATCACTCACATTTGATCGCAGCGTTCGCATTCAGACTCTTTCGAAAAGAAGCACTAGACTTGAGTTTCGCTTTCATTAGAGCTCATCAGTAGTGCATATCCTT
The DNA here is from genome assembly GCA_008508345.1 of Paragonimus westermani. Lineage (NCBI taxonomy): Eukaryota > Metazoa > Platyhelminthes > Trematoda > Plagiorchiida > Troglotrematidae > Paragonimus > Paragonimus westermani. The sequence goes on from QNGE01000586.1 coordinate 179,739, forward strand.
GCCACTGCACCATTCACCTCACATTAGGCACGACTGAATTATCAAATTGTTTCTGTTGATCTATCATATTGGTGGCTGAGTGCACATGCAGTGCTGGTGCACGAAATCGTCAGTCCGACTACGTTTTTCGTACTAGCTAATTTGCAGTAAAATGAACTACGTTCCTTCTCACACACCCACTAGATATTGATGCAATTTTCATGCGCTTATCGCGTTCCAGTATCCGCGATCCAACAGCTCCAGAGCTCCTATTCACTCAGACAATCCCATCGCACGCCGTACCCGCACCACTATAATGGACGTTGTATTCGTGCACACTCACACCGTCTGGCCAACCGACCCCACCCATCCAATCGCACTGACATGGCAACAACAAGCTGACAACAAGTGTTCCATCACCACACGCACGTTTACAAACAATTACTAGCACATGTCGATGAGTGGGTTTTATTCGACGGACCTGACTTTAGAAGTAAACAAATGACCTGAACGAACGAGCACAGGTCTGTGCATCTATCCACACAAGTGGTAGTTCAGCCAGTCTCGTGACCTCCATAAGAATTGACATTGACGTTCGTCCACTTGTAGACAGACGTACAGTCACAGTTCACACATACGCACTACACAATTTGGTGCGAACGCTTCCGTGTTAACCTCTGCGTGGCCGTGACTATGGCAACGTGACCGTACGTTAATGTGACCATGATTCGTCATGAGGTCATGCATGAGATAGGCATTTTGGCAATAGGGCACACTTAAAAGGCATCATATGTAGCGGTTATGGTTAAACCGAGTGTTAATCGTTCGGTATGAACTGTCTTAAAACACTTCCCATCACTTAACTGTTTATCTTTATTGGTACAGCTTGCTCTATTTACCATCACAATTGACGACAACAGCAAACATGAGCATCAACTTTGACAGATGAAGTCAATGAGAGATGATCAGTCAAATCTAACTATGAACTGAACTAGAAAGTTATACTCCAGTATTTTTAGACACGCATGCGAATGTTGCCAAAGACAAAGGTCAGAAGGGACGGTTAATGGAATGGATTAATGGAATCACGTCCACATTGATGTGATCGGATTGCTAACAAAGTGTACCTAATTCTCTGAAGCACATTTCTACAGATAACACACTTAGACTGGCCAACTTTGTCTAGTGACTCTCGTTCGAGTCATGCGAAACGAAGAAGTTCGTGAAATTACACAATACATCTACCGATTGAACTTCAAAGTTCGTACATCACTGTTGGCTGACCGCAGATCAAAGACCGAAGCGTTAGTCACTAATAACCGGAATAGACAAACACTTGAGATAAGTACATCCGGACCGTAAACAGAACGGATGTGGGAGAACATATTGTGTGTTGTGCCACGACGAGCTAAAACCAAAAGAGTTATCGGTTTCGCAACGTTTCGACCTTCTCGGAAAATTCACAGTGTACAAGCTTCAACTGAGGTAGTCATCAAGTGGCACGTGTTTGTGTGTTTAACATGCAGTGTGTGGACAGGCTATCAACAGAATGATTTAAGTCGTTTGATAAAGGCTCTCCGAGAGGGTGGAAAAGTTGCGAAACCGATAACTCTTTTGGTTTTAGCTCGTCGTGGCTTAACCAAGGATTGACTTAATAATTATTTCAATTACAGTGGAATTCGGTATACACCGGAAAATTCCTAACGAGGTTTACGGACAGACGTGTTTGGCTCGTGGATGTAACCGTAGGAAATACGTAGTGTCGTTAATGGTGAAGTGTTAGAAAGCGTGTCTATTTTCGCAGTCCCAGTTTATATTCATTGAATACTTTGAGCTGGTTAATAGACCGTACGGTATAATGCGCCTATTTTATCTGGCCAAGTGTATCAACTTACCAAACAGTCATTTCCGGGATTACGAAAGTGGGGAGACTTCATTTTACTGAATATGTTATGAAAAGCTCCTCACGACTAAATTTATTGTTAATTTTTCTATTATTTACGGTTTGACATGTTGTGGTGTTACTTAGAATGTGCGGACGTCGAAATAAAAAAAACTATTGTAAAGGACCAGTCGGCAACCGGCCTTCGGTTTCTAATAAGCAGACAGATCCCCGGAAATATCTGTTCTAACAACTTTCATTCACACGAGCAGTCCTCTGCATATAAAATTATTATCCATTTAAACCACTCAGCTGCCAGAATTAATTCACTGATGTCGGTGAGGTGAATGCCACGCTTTAGTACGCAGTGCTCATGCGGCTTCCTGTCCGGAAGAACAATTCGCTTTTTCAAACTGACCTGACAGAAGGCCACACACAGCACGTGAGCGTGCATTCGTCTCGCGACTAGGCGACCTGGTCGGTTGACCTCACAGACAAGGCAACCTACTGTTTGGGGCAATCGAGACAGCGCAGACGCGGCGCTGGTTTGGATTAAGGCTGTGCCCTGGTTAACAGAAAGCCAATCATCGGAGAGCTTGAGGTATTTCATGTTCTGATTGGCTATCCGGAGGCTAGTAAAAGACAGGTCAAGGACAAATAATACCTACCAATCAGAATACCGTAATCACAAGCCGTCTGCATTCTGATTGGTTCACCACAGGTTTGTCACGTTTTAAGTTTATCAAGTCTCCGCTCCGTCAGTGTTCAATACCGCCTTCCTGCGTGCACTTCTGCGCTGTTCCTGTGCGTTGCATCGGACTACTTGCCAGGCATTCTCAAATTACTTTGGATTTATTAGTTATGCTGCTTCTGAAGGCCTAGCGTGAGGCCAACGTGATCATGTCAATTACCTCTACGCAACATCTGTGCACTGACACCACGTTCCAAATTCCGTCCAGCAGCAAAATACTCCGGCGGAGTTCACGAGACCTTGGATTAGGTAGGTTTGGACTTTAGCGTCAAGCGTTCGTTGTAGCTCTTCGTAGTGTGATGACCTAAGTTGTGTGGTCTGTTGAAGTGTGTTGAAGTGCCAATTGGTCAGGCCTAGTTCCACCGTATCACCATCGCCATAGTATTCTTAATGTGATGCTATCTTGTTGATCTCACAATCTTCGGACAGTTATTTCTGATGGTCCTGTTTTTACTTTATCTTAAACCCGATCCGTACTCGTACACCACGACGATTCGATCCGACATGATGCGTAACCATTACCCGTGTCCCCCATTCCTAGACACTTACGAGGTCGTGTAGATGACGATTAAGATAGCTGACAGTCTCACCTAGTGAATTTTTTTTTCTGTGTATAATACTTGAGAGGAAACGGTATTGGACCTGTGGCTCTGGAAATCACTCAACAGCTAAACATGTCTGCTTATTTAAGGTCATAGGTTTTACCTGTAGATAACCCGAATAGCTTTAATTCAACAGACTGTTGTGATCGAACTTGCTGACAGATCATCCTTTTTGGGGCTCGAATACCTTGTGGTCTGTAGCCGATCTTTTTTTATAAGCTCCTACTGCACTCGGTTATTTAACTGTTAGACGTTGTTAACCGCCAATTTTTCAAGTGATTTACTCTAGAGCGCTTAAAGGGAGTGCGGTATCAACGGTGCTTACACGATCATAAGATTCCGTGTCCGATCCCCTGTTATCCGATTCCAATATGACAGTTTTTACATTGCATATGATGACAAACTCCTTGGGATACAAATGTCGCTAGTTTTGTTTTCGATGTATTTCCGATTTGTCACGCATTGACGAGGATGTTAGACGGTATCAATTTACTGACAACGTTGAGAGTGCTGTGGTGTGAGAGTGGATGAAGGGTATCCTGTTTCCCCTTAGCATGTGTTTTTACGTCATGTCAATTGATTCAAAAAAACCTTGTTTATTTTCAGTCATTTCAGTTTCACTTTTTATCGAACCTATTTTGCTCATCTGCCGTCATGTAAGGTGTCAATGAGTTCACTCGCCTCCTGACCGTTATTTATGCGAGCTGTTCTCTCTCTTCTCATCCGTCTACACAACTGTCCTGATTATAGCCACCGCTGGCATCCGTAGCTAACACTTTCCACACTCGGTAGCTCTTAACCGGGTAATTAAGAGATTCAGACTGTCCTCGTGACCCTGATCAAGGGTTTTTCTTCCCGCAGTACTTAGGCGTCGGTTCGTCAGTTAACACAACGAGCGGGAACCTGGGTGTGCTTCTCAAAAGGTCAAGAGGTCAGCGTAGTCTGGAGTCCATCCTGTTCGCCTCCGATTTGCAGCACCCTTCCCGTGAAAATTTACCTATCGTTGCATACTAGGAACTCCCTCGTAACGTATAGCATTTTCTTTATAGATAATGTCACAGATAAAGCAGTGGCTGACAACCAACGAACAGAGGTGCGTCTGAGGGCCGATGTGCTTGATTCGTAACATACTTTTCCTTGTGTCTGTCAACCAGTGCAAATTGATCAGATTGATGCTGGTTACTCTGCAAGTTAACCAATCGACCGGAGGCTACTCGAATCCAACTGGGGTCGTCCAATACGTTCGGGAATGTCATTTTGCGTTTACAATGTGCTCGGCAGTATGCCCATGGTCGCGTGATGCTTATTGGGTGAGCACAGCAGACCCGTAGGGATTTTGCGAACGGATTTGTTTGGACATTTCGCTTGGCTGTATGAGAATAGGACAACAGTATCGATTGTCAGTTTGTCCACTGCGGGTATTGACGACACTCGCAATCTTCGTTTGGACGCTTTGCGTTGTTACCTGGCTGTTGTGTGAAGCGCGTTCTTGCTCTCGATTTGACCATACACACTGTGAGGTCAACGAGGGACAATGCATTCAGAAGGAGACTTTAGTACAACCCTACAGCGGAGGAAGGAATAAACAACTATGAATCTGAAAGACTCAGGAAGCTTTAACCATAGCTTTCGTAGTTAAACGGCCAGCTGGCGTACGGGCGTTGCACTCCCCTTGTTCCATGACCGACGTGGGTGGGCTAATCCTGTTGGTCATGAACGGTTTCGAGAAGCGTAGAGATTAGGTCCTGTGCAGGCGCGTTCACATTCACTGTGTTTCAGACATGTGTTCATAGTAATTTAACCATCAACAGGTCAATTCGACAGACACGTATCCCCAAACCAAAGCAATCTGGCGGTAGCCATCCTAGAAAGATCGCCAGTTGTGTGATGTAATGTTTTGTGGACAGCATGGAATAACGAACTCCGAAGAAGGGCAGTAACAACGGTCTCAAAATAGGGGAAACTGCAGACCACTTTGGGTCCAAAAGGCAGTAAACCTTGACTATATATTCTACTCGATCAAGCAGCAAATTGGCGCGAGTGCTGCCTTAAGGCTAATATGGTAATAAAAAGGCCTCCTTCTTCTTGGATGTAAGCTCTTTACCACTGCGCAACATCTCAGATGGATAATACCATGTCTTCCAAAAATGTATGGGGACATTCGCGAAGCACAACCTTACGTTGTTGTGATCAGCAGTGGATGTCATCATTGAGCTGTCACGAATTCAAGATAGTTGGCATGCCGTTAAATGGCTTAAGTAGTTCAAAAGATGTGTTTAGGTAAAAACTTGTACTTGCTTTTACCCGCGTTCCGCATAGTTCAGTAGCAACAACTGCACATCTTGTGATTAAGGCGGCATCAGCCACATTGATAAACTTTGCTATCTGTTTCGGTCGGTGGTCTCATTGTTCTCATTTTGCTTGCTGTCGGGTCAGAAGGCGATACTTGAGTTGACGACAGGAATTCAAGTATTACTGGAAACACAAGTTAACCTATGGTCGCTCTAGATAGCGATGATTTCTCTCTTCGAGCCAAACTGAACTTTTGTTGCTTTCGTCATCAAGCGGTATGCCATTTAACAGGGACAGTACACGTTTGCACACTGATCGCGACACCATACTTTTTGTCTTCGGGTGCCATTCACCACATCATTTAGTTCGCGTGATCCAGCCTGGCCCAGAAAGGTCCAACAGCACTTTGCTGAGTGGTGACCCAGGGCACCGCTAGACCTTCCTCTCTAGGCTGAAGCCGGTAATCTGCTCTTAACCGGTCTGCTGTTCTAACCATCTTCACATTCCGCCCAGTCTCAAAGTGGTTGTTTCATTTGCACTGAGTCGAAGTTTTGCGTACTTCCTCTCTCGAATCATGATGGTTTTGATTATTACTCCGGATAGGGACGAGTCCATTCGACCAGAAAGGAAAATCAGCAAACGTGTCCCATCTGTTCTCACCTACGACCAATTTGTCAACCTTCGCACTGTCGGACTTTCGACGTCAATTAGTTATGTCTAGTTTGGTTACCACTATTATCACACTGCTGAACCTTATGTGGGAAGTACGTTTGAGTTATCCGGGATCCGGGCTCGTTACCTCATGCATTTCGGACACCAATAGTCTGCCGCACCCTGATTGGAGAAGTAATTTTGGCCGGTAATTTGATGGGTGATCATGCGTTTGACAATGTGCGCCGAATCCCAACGTATTTTAGATTTGGTCGTCAGACCTACTATGACTATGGATCGCAGTGTGAACAGTGTGTGGAGCACATTGATCAACGCCCTTATCTGATGAAGGGGACTGTCATGTGAACCCAGTGTTAGCAGCATCTGTAGTTATCCATTTGTGACCCATTTTAATAGACACTGAAAGTGCCCTAGAGTCATTTTTGTTTTCAGCTTTCAAACGAGGTGTTCACATCCATGTGATGTGCAAGGTCACATGTGAGCTGACTGCTATAAGGCTGTTCAACTCTGGACGGGGAGAACCGTAACAATCAGGCTGGAACCCACTACCCACGGTGGTTGCCGTTGTTTGCAGTCAAGTATTGCTGAGCTATCGCACACGGACAGTTGATTGTTGCATGTGTTACGCGTACCATTTGACGTAGCCACTACGAGCAGTGCGAACGGAGGAATTTCTCGTGTTTCATTTATTGCAGTTTGCTTAAATTCGAATATAGTGATAGCGATACTGACCACTCGTAGTACACCAGTTTGTATTCCAATTTCTCAACTACTCTAGATCTAATCAGCCTGATAAAATCACTTCACCTGCCTATCGCCTGACATGCCACAGTGCAACAATAATTGTACATCAAAACTAAAACCTTTCTTACTCAGATTGAGCTTCATCTGTAACGCATGCACATCAGAGGACATATGTCAGTAATCAGGTATGGCTGGTTACTCTTTGTTTTTACCACAAAACGGCCGATGTTTCATCCTGTAGGGCAGACTCATAAAAGCATATGGATTTTCCGCGGTTGTACAAATTTCTTCGTTTCGGTAACCTTACGTACTTTGTTGTATGAGTAATGATACTTTATTAGGTCTGTTGAAAATTCCCACTGCCTAGTTCGAAACAACTTTCACATAGTACTTCAAGAAGGAACATTAAACTGTCCTGCGCACCTCACTACTGAATCCGCCGCACGTTTAAAACTAATTTCCGGTACTTTTTCGTCTTGAATTCGACCTTTGCGTGTTACGTGAGATACTGACACTTTTCTTCCTTGGGACTCAATGTTTCATGTGATAGACGAGTCTGTTCCCGTCAAAGTCGTTCATTCAATAATGTTTGTTTGTACCTCATTACATTTTTCCACTTGGCTATGCCAAAGAAACGACGATGCCACGATGACCGTTGAACCGTTTCTCTTTCATTTTGCTCACTTCCCAGAAATCACAACTCACGAAGGTCATGAGGCGTTCCTACAAAGCTATGTGCTCGGTGATCGCTTCGGAGGCGGCGGTTTCGGTCACGTTCATCGTGCCCGGCGTATATCAGACAATCGCGAAGTGGTGGTCAAGGAAATTCGCTCGAACAGAGTGCCTTGTTGGTGTCAGGTTGGTTCTGTGCATAGACCATTTCTGGTCTCGTTGTAATGATGCCTTCCAGAATACTAACTGGTCTAGAGGTCTCATTGTCCACATAATCACAACGGCCTTGACTCTGACCCGAAGGTACTGTGGCTCAAGCCGTCGCTCACCTCGACAGTGACGTGGAATGTCCTGGAAGAAGAACGTTACTAAGACGGTCGAAAATCAATGAAAATTAAGCAGAAGAACTAGAATTGGTGTGAATACAGACATCCCACTGACTGTAACACACCGACATCTCGCATAGCGTTTCTAACCAGCGGCTTGAGTGGTCACGGGGACCCCAACCTGACAGGTGACACTTATCCATCCGCCTTGCTCAATGGACCACGTTGTCACTTGACCATCACGCAGTTTCACCCAACTATCGGTGGTCTCATCGTGCAATGCTCAGTACGGTAACTACTCAGCTGGTATACGGGTTACGTGACCCAACCATCGTAAGTGCTGTGTAACGTGATTAGTTGACCAACTGATCACACGTCCCGATCGTTCAGGCATACGCACAAGCGGGCGGCCGTATTGTTCACGCAATCGGTGCACTTGATGCGGGCTAATTGGCGGAGAAACTGACGGTCGAACACAGCAAGTCTGTTTCTATCTTCGTTGACAACAGGCCATGTTTCCGAAACCAGGCGTCTCGTAGACTGATGCAGTTTTCTTCAACCAGGGATCGGAATTGTTGTGTAGTAGGATACGGTCCTGCTCAAAACAACTACTGATACTTGAAGATAGCATTTAAGCCTGCACTGTCGGTTAACGCAGTTCCCATAGCGGTACCTCGAACTTACTGTTCACGTCTGTGCGTTTGAATTATGTGATTCATGTTTCACGTAGGCGTAACCTGCCGATCAGACACACATGGGAAGCCGGATTGTCGCCTTGGTGGTTCTGAACAGCTCCGTGTTTTCCATCAAACTCGATAGGGCTATTCTAGCAATGTCATGTTGCTGCTTGAGAACCATGTGCACATCACAATATTTTTTGGAACGAGGCCGGTTTCCGTGTGTGTGTGTTGTCTCACCTTACTTTCACTTACGGCTCGGTTGTTTGTTTGCAAGGTGTAGGCACGTTGATGTTGAATGTCTGAATATAGATGCAGCTATTTTTTCAGTGGTTAGGTTCCCTCCCATCCCCTTCTTTTTTCCTTCTATCTTCCCATATAGGGTTTGCTTTTTTTCTTCATGGTTGTGTGACAGTTAAGCTTCACTGGTTCACACTGATTTATCGCTCTGTTTGATGATGATGGTGATGAGGATGATATGTGTTGTCTCGACACGACGGACCGAAAACGGGATCAAACCGAATCACGATTGTTACTGTTTTTGGGTGGCGCTGGTGCTGCTGTTATCGGTATTGAAGGCAGTGCCACGATGTAGTGTGGAGTCATCAGTAGCTCATGTGCTCGCCTCCTCCACCACACAGAACGCATCTATACACGTACGTGCGTACACGCAAAGCGCGTTCACTATGTGCAACAGACTGTCTTAGATCAACATTACTATTTGTTGTCACGCTGTTGTTGTTGCTTGCCCACACTGTAACAGAAACCGAAATGTAGCATCGGTTGTTTCGCATTCGAGGTTCGTGTTTTCTTGTGCGTAGTAGGCACTTCACAAGATCGGCCAGCGATTGGGCCTATGCTGTGAACTTGTGCACGTGCTCCATCGGGCTCAGAGCATGACTGTCAGCTTCCCTCGCTTTGGCTCCTGGTGCGGCCTGTCGTGGCTGTAGTTTCTGTTATCTAGTTTGCAGAATTCGGGCTGACTAACTAGACTTGTGGCCAGCCGCTGGTCGATCGGTCTTTCAGTCAGACAGTGGGTAGGACACGTGGATGCTTCACGTATGCTGTCCACGTGATGCATGCCGTAAGGATACATTAAGAATCTAGTTGGGATTATTATCACGATAGTTGGCTTTTCTGTCGGGTTGGTGGACGGCCATTTTGCGCTCTGAGGTGCCCAGCCAAACGTAAGCGAAGGTTGGCATTTTTGCTGATTTCGTGTTATATGATTGTTCTACTAAACTAGCATTCTCCCTATTCCAGCTGGACTCCAAACTAATGCCCATCGAGGTGGTCCTGTTGGCGATGTGTCAACGGCTACCAGGGGTTGTACGCCTCCTGGATGCTTACGATCTGGGTCAATCGTGGCTTTTGGTTATGGATCGGGTATCCAAGTGCACTTGTGATATGTTTGACTACATTGGTGAACAAGGCACGTTGTCGGAGCCTGAGGCTGCGTTTTACTTCCATCAGTTGATTGGAATCCTCCTGGCCTGTCACGAGGTTGGTGTGTTACATCGTGATATCAAGGATGAGAACATTCTGATCGACCGAACAACGAACGAGCTGGTGCTGATTGACTTCGGATCAGGCGCTTTTTTGGAATCGCGAATGTACACCGATTTTGATGGTGAGTCCTAACCAGTCAGTCTTCGGTTATCGGGTTTGCATGCATATGACGTTACCCCTTTCTGCTTATCCTCATCCTTACTGGCTTTCGTTTTTCACTACCAGGCACTCGTGTCTATTGTCCACCGGAGTGGATTTTGACCCATTCGTACTACGGAAAACAAGCCGAAGTCTGGTCTCTCGGTGTGCTTCTCTACGATATGTTATGCGGAGATATCCCGTTTGTGAACGACCGGGGAATCACTAGCGGCAGACTACGCTATCGTAAAGACAATCTAAGCCCACATGTCACAAATTTGATTCGGTAAGTAATGGTTGTGTCTGTGTCGATTTTGTTCCCCGATAACGCAATCTCAAGGGGATGTGCAGTAGTCGGTCACTATCTACGCCCGAAGACACTGTTTCCACTATTTATTTTCTACGCACACTACATCCACTTGCTTTTCATACAATTACCGCACCTCCATTATTTACCTAATGACTGCGTATATTTTTTCATCGCTAACTCATAACTCGTCGCTGCGGGGTCGGTTGGTTTTAATTCTGAAACTGAGGGAACTCGTCTGCGTTTTTTCCTCTGCACCAGCGTGCGCCGACTATGATGAATGTTTCGCTGATTTATCTACATATGATGTGCGGGGGATAACGACTTGAGTGGTGCAGCGCAAATCGTTTCCAGAGAAGTGTGTATGGAGAAACAAAGTTAATCGTGCTGTACCGTTTTATTTCCACGCGGTTTTCGGTACTAACGGTGCTGAGTACCAATGGTTAGTATACATCAGCTGGTGCTCACGTTAAAGCTTGCTTAAACAAGGCTTTCCCGGCGCCTCGAACGGATTTCAAGGGACTATGAACACATACAGCTAAGGGCAGTGGCCTACATGACAGTGGCGCTGGTTTTGTGAATCTCTGTCTGCACTGATGCCCTTATCTTTTGTCTCCACATCTTTTCCTCTCTTTTATCGGGCAAAACGTTCAATATTTTTGATTATTGTGGCAAGTTTGACGCTTTTGTTGAGCTATTACATAGGCTTGCGCGTGATCGGAAATCGTAATCTGCAGACTCAGTCCAGTCTTAGCTAGAGATTACAACTCACCTTATCGATATTGCATATATATATATATAATATTCGTGCGACATACTGAGAATTGTTTACCCTTTGATTTCTCTCAATTATTCATTATTTTGAGTTAGAAATGTCGTTCGTGTGCTATGAGTCAGGATTGTCTTTTCTACTTGTGCCCATTTTAAACGTTTTGTTTATCTCCCTTATAGTACTTATGTTGTATCAGTGGTAATGTCATTACATTCTGTCTCTTTCGTGTAGGAGCTGTCTTAATATGAAACCAGAAAATCGGCCGACACTGTTGGAAATTCTCCAACATCCATGGATGGTGCAACATCGGCCGACAAATCTTGAGGGACAGCCTCGAGCGGTGCTTGTAGCCTTGCATGTACTGGAACGGGGGACCACTGGATTACAGTTGACCAATTCCATACTTTTTGATCAGCCATCCTCAGTGTCCGATGAATACGAAATTACGTCGAATCCGCGCAATTTGGCCAAGGGTAGTCTCTGTGCCTACCCTTCGTCTGTCTCCTCATCCTCGCCCTCTGTCTGTGATGTGGACTTCCTGGATGATGGAGATCACCGGTTCTCTGATGTGGTGACTAATTCGGATGCTCCTGTTTGTTCATATCCTCAATCGTCGTTATCCGCTAATCCGATGGTTGGTTTAAACACGAATCTTACCCCTAGACAACCGATTCTTCATATTACACAGCAGAATTCTGCCCAGCCTGACACGACCGCTTCTCCGTTGGTCTCAAACATTCTCACCAAACCACATTTCAGCGGTTGGTCTGATGATGATGACGTTTCTTACAGCGTCAAGCTTTCGTCCGAAAACCTGGCCGTGCATGATGTCCACATCACTCCCTCTTCCACAGTATATAAATGCGTTGACCAACAGGTCACAACGACAACAACTCCATCGGTTCCTCGAACGCATTCAAATGGCTCAGGTTCAAGTTCTGGCTATTATTCGCGCTCAGATTCACTTTCATCGAATGAGAGCAAGCACCTTGTATCGGCTACGAACGCTGTCAGTTCTCGCACCTGCTCCACCTCCAGTCATGCCAATTCAGTCATGTCCGTACCGAATGTTGTCATGGCGTGTACGGGTACACGATCACCATGCACAACCGTGGTGACAACTGCACAATCTTTGTCTCGTCCGCCTCGAAGTGGGGCGATTATGCAATCACATTGTTGGCGCTCCGGCAGCGCGAACACAGCATCGTCTTCCAGTTCAGCCCCATCCAATTTCTCCTCTTCATCCTCCTCCTCGTCCTCTTCATTTTGCTCATCTTCATCTCCTCCAAACCAGCCCAATCCTCACGATGCATACGCATTCTCCTGCAGTCTATCATCAGCTGGTATTTCGCTTGCATCTCGTGCTACACCTACCACTTTTCTTAGTGCCAGCACAGACGCAATGGTCAACTGGCCACTGTTGTTTGCTGACCGAACCAACGCGTCTCTCCTCTACTGCTCCAATTCTTCATCTGCACCCACGGCCACCACCAGTTCGAGCACTGCTTATCGTATCGTTTCTTCCACCGTGAATTCCACCTCGCAACCCACCATCCTAAAGTCTGCTACGACAGAAACAATCACAGTGGACAATGTAGATCGCTTATACCGATTGTTCTCTCCATCTGCGGCCTGTCCTAAACGTCGCCCGCCGAGCGCAAGCGCTCAGACACAAATCCACAATTGGTTATTCAGAGGCCAACCGAGAACAGATGTAATTTGGCGTCCCTCGTGAATTGTCTCCATCATTCGAAACGCTCAGAATTTATGGTTGTTTTCCCCCCTTCCATTCTTGCTTCCTTTTTGATGACAACGAAGCTAGCTCCCATTATGAGAATGTCGTTATTGCCGTCACATGGAGCTTTTCTGTTCGGGGGTTCCCACACACACTTGCTCATCTAACATTGGGATCTCACTGTTGGGTTCGATCTTTTGATGTCCCACTGTTTCTCTCAAACTACCTCATTCCTCACTTCAAATGGGACGAACACCCAAGCCAATGTACACATGTATATTACTATTGTTATTCTCCTTATTGTTATTACTGGTACGTCTACCATTCATTTTCGTATGCCTGACGCGGGCGATCCTAGCCAACGGTGGCCTTCGTTTTTGCTTGTCTCCGGTCACACGACTCTTACTTTATGTGGGGAATTCGATCTCGCACTCGAATCACCGATCTCTGTGTGCGCATTACTGTCAGCGTGAAATCACACACTTGCCCGTACGTGAACACTCACACGCACAACTGTCACACATGCACGTAGGTTGTGCTTGCCGAAAGCATTCATCTACGGAACTCGTTTACACCTTTCTACACACACACACACACACACTTTGATAAACAAATTTGGTTCCGGGGGTCCCCTTTTCTCAGCCCGCTTGGTTTGGTTCGGAAATACATCAGATCATGGCTGACTTGCTGTTTCTGTCTACGGGTTCAAAGCATTCACCGGATTTGCCTAATCGACGGTCACGGTACACGTGCTCCGACCTGCTGTTCGTGGCAGCTCACCTGTAGAACACTGTCCTGCCTAGTGTTTGTTGTCACATGCCCCCCTCAATCGCTCACCCACTCTCCATCTGCACACAAAACTTATGGGACAAGTGGACATAGGTTTGGTACGATCATCTCCTGTTCTGTCTTGTTACGGTCGTCACGGTCGTCACGGTTTTTCTACTTCTGGATCTTTTGGTGCTATGCAGTTCGCTCATTTTTTGGTATGGTTTTCTATCTGTCCAACACATCTATCCATCTACCGGCCTCTTCCCTGCTCGTCAAAATTGGTTATGTTTTCTTTTAAATGGCCTCCGAACTACCTACCCCCCCTCCTCCTTCGGAATATGTGAATCCCTTTCCTGTTCTTTCTGATTTGAAAATGACTCTTGCTACTCATGTTACGGCCTCCATTGCTATCGCTATTGATACTGTTATTGTTATCGTCCTTATTCCACAAGCTGACACCGACTTTGCCGGCAATGACCTCTGTATTTTTTTCTATTAAACCCCCCAATGTCTTCTCGTGTGAGTTCGTGTCTATACTGGAGGGATTTTTTAAAATCAGTCGCCTAGTCCCTGAAGGGATAGATCAGAAATCAGAAAAATGCAGGCTTGGCAATTTCTATGTAGTACTATACCACGGCATTGTCGTTTATGAGTTGATTTTGACACAGGGCATCCCGGGGTCAACCCTGTGATTTCCTGTTTGCTAATCGTTTCAGTTCCTTACGTAATGGAGCATCGTTTCCACATTAGTTACGGAAACGGTAAACGTGATTTGGCTATCGGTTGCTATCGCATTCTCATGGGTTTTTCAGCCTGTCCTTTTTGAAAAAAAGACTGGGAATATAACAGCTGCCATCAATTGTGTGATGCACGGGCTATAAAACACAAAGATCCCCTACTTGTCACCAGTAGCGTGATTTAGGTTGCCACCTTTTTGAAAAGAAATGGCAGCTATCGAGGAATCATAAAATTAGGCGGTTGCTATCTATCGGCCTGCCCTATGGTCCGGGAACATGGCCTGTTGTCAACGAAGATAGAAACAGACTTGCTGTGTTCGACCATCAGTTTCTCCGCCAATTAGCCCGCATCAAGTGCACCGATTGCGTGAACAATACGGCCGCCCGCTTGTGCGTATGCCTGAACGATCGGGACGTGTGATCAGTTGGTCAACTAATCACGTTACACAGCACTTACGATGGTTGGGTCACGTAACCCGTATACCAGCTGAGTAGTTACCGTACTGAGCATTGCACGATGAGACCACCGATAGTTGGGTGAAACTGCGTGATGGTCAAGTGACAACGTGGTCCATTGAGCAAGGCGGATGGATAAGTGTCACCTGTCAGGTTGGGGTCCCCGTGACCACTCAAGCCGCTGGTTAGAAACGCTATGCGAGATGTCGGTGTGTTACAGTCAGTGGGATGTCTGTATTCACACCAATTCTAGTTCTTCTGCTTAATTTTCATTGATTTTCGACCGTCTTAGTAACGTTCTTCTTCCAGGACATTCCACGTCACTGTCGAGGTGAGCGACGGCGTGAGCCACAGTAGCTTTGGATCGGGCTCACCTCAGTGTCTCTGAATGTCGATGACCGTGAATCATGTACCAGTGTATCCTAGTTTACTTGCTGTCAAAAGCCAGTAAGCTCAGCTGATCCATCTAATTACACTGGGATATTCCGTTGGGTATTCAGTTGAGGCATTGGTACTAGATAGGCGTGGTGTTACGGACACATTCGAATACGAGTGACTCCATACGTGAGTGTTGTCCGGTCTGGTAAACCAAGGGGTACAGAAAAACTGGACTTTACGTTTTCTTGGCTACACGGGGTGGTTGCTTCAGCTTGAGTCATTCCCAGTCAACTAGCATACACCAAAGTGAAGCTGGATGGTAGTCAAAATGAGTGTTTCTGGGACGAATCAGGAGGTCAAAGTGAATTTTGCTCGATTCTACGCTACGAAGAAAGGGTAAACAAACAACCTACGTATGAGGCGAAACGGAGAAAATGTATAGTGCATTAGGATTCAATGCTGAATTTTAGGCTCCCGTTTGTCAGTTTAAGAATCTGAGGGTTATGTCGAAGTGAGGGAATTGTCAAAGATGAAGGATTCTACGGTTCAACCCAGGCAAGAACAGGAGTCGTTGACCTAACTTATGCGGATGTGCACACTGACTAAGAGTGCTTCACCAGACCAGAAGAGCGCTGGTTCAAACATGCAGGCGACTTGTCGGTGATTGGAACTCGGAAGTGAGTGAATTGTTTTCCAAGCGCACAGCGGTCTTACTACGAACGCTGTCCGTAAGAGATGTATTAGACAGCGCCTGTTGTGTGATACGTAGTGTGGAATGCGTTCGAGGTGTGTAGCTTAAACATTAGTGAGAGGCGTTGTGAAGTGTTCACACTCTGTGCTAGCAGAAACTAGCTTATTATAGGAATAGAATGAGTATTTTCAGGTTACCAGGGTTACTCGCGTTTGACCATTTACTATTTACACGAGCTAACGTGTTATATGATGGCTTGACATAATGACCTCCAAAAAATCAGACTCCTGCTGGAACCATTTTCAGATTGCGAATCTACCGGTAGTGGGTTTGTATACAATGAACACTCGTCTTCCGTTTCTGTGTGAGATCATTGAATGCTTTTCTGTTCTTCTGGCTTATGCGCGTCCGCATACGGTAGCGTTCTGTGTTGCAAGACAAGGTATGGAGTAAGTCGAAAATCTGCATTATTTCAAGTTGAACCCCACCCACACTGAATCGCAGCCTTCACATTCGGATAAGCCTTTCGGCTAGCCCATTTCAGAGGGGAATATTATACCGGGGTTTCGTTCTGTGTAGTGCTTATGCGTAGTGCATATGCTCGTGCGGACCGGAATTCGCTATCCTGTCTTCGTGTTTATGAAACTAGCATGTTAACTACAACGCCAATAATCTCACAACAGACATAACCGAATAATCGTCCAAACGCTCAAACAAAACCGTGTGTGTATAGCCTTCAGGTTGCACGACCGTTTAGGAGATATGCACTACTGATGAGCTGTAACAGGAGCGAAACTCGAGTCAAGTGCTACCTTTCAACGTGGTTTGGTCAAGGGCTTATCTGAGTGCGAAGTCTGCGATCAAATGTACGATCTTCAATTTTAAATAATCAAAACCCCTGAACCTCCATAAATCTACGTTGGTCGTATCTTTGACATATCCAAATATAACCCTTTCACTACGTCATGAATTTAGTTAGGAATTGCAGTTGGTCTCTACTTGACACTCAAACGGACACGGCCATCTTTGAAAGGTCAGGAGGGTGCAAGTTTTGTGCAGGCGGTGGTGTAACTAACTGTGCAGGGTAGATAGGTTTACGCGCTGATTGTTACAAACATCAATTCAGGTAGATAACGTGCACGGTCATTTACCATATACATGAAACCGTTTTGCAAGCTCTCATACAGTTCTCGTACAGGCAGGCACTGAACAGGCCGTGCGTATTCAGTGGAAATGGTCACTTTTACCACAACACTGTCAGTTCACAGCCTGAAAACAAATTAACGTTTGGTGCATAAGTCTGAATTTGTCTACCGCGAAGCAGCTGAATGAATGTATTGATCAAATCCGAAACAACAAAGATCGTCCATGGATCGAGCTGAATTCTTGGTAACCGATC
Organism: Paragonimus westermani; assembly: GCA_008508345.1. NCBI lineage: Eukaryota > Metazoa > Platyhelminthes > Trematoda > Plagiorchiida > Troglotrematidae > Paragonimus > Paragonimus westermani. The sequence goes on from QNGE01000586.1 coordinate 197,229, forward strand.
GGAAACAGCTTCATGATAAGCTAGTTATGGGAATACCGATTACCAGCTACCTAGTTCACGACTAAGTTATCCTGATTGCATCTGTTTCAGTTTACGGTAACCCTGCAGTACCGAGCCAGAATATAGCAGAACCGATCATCTGATGGTGTATAAGCTAACAATCCCGCTTAGAATCGTACATGTAAAAAGCGGTATGGTCTTGACAACACCATGATGGACAATTGTCACCTACGTTGTGGCGAATGAACAAACCAAACAAAGGCTAGCTTAACTTAGTTAAATGGTTGTTATCGGTTTCATACGAAGCCTGGTGATGTATTCGGTTGGAATCCTGTGATTACCTTCTGTGGGTAGGGTGACCGATTAAGCTGCCCCTTCACCACAGTTACTTCTAGTTTGGACGCCAAGTGGTATTTGTCACTCAGGTCGCCTACCTATGATGAACACTGATTGGTTCGTCGGACAGATAGACATGACCTTGATGCACAAGGTCACCGAGCGAGAACTAACCAGGAAATCGCGGAGATCTGTGACGTGACGCAAGCCACCAAAAAGTGTAATTAAAACGATTTAAGGTTTATGCGTCCGGGAGCGTAACCTAGACAGTTTGTCATAGTCGTGCGGGACCGGGCCTGTGTACAAGCACAGTTCAAGCTTGCAACACAAACACATTTCTCTTTAAAAGCTTTTAATTGTTTGGTTAGGTGCACGTCTTAGTTACAGGTTTTACTTTCAATGGCCAGGGGTGAAATTGCTTCGTACTACTCGCTGATGATAAGGCTTTAGCAAGCCATATATATATATATATAGTGGTTTTGCCCATTCCCCGATTCGGACACTTGAACGGCCGAAAGCAGTTCCTAATGTAGCCTCATCCAATCAGTTGCTTACTTAGCAGCATCCGTCGATCAAAGATTCTAGGTTTATTTCAGTGTGCTGTAAACTTAACTCTCTTACTCCCGTTAATAGGAATGGCGCGTTTTTCAATTTGCAAAATAAGTTCACGGAATTTGGTGTCCATTTTTGGGGTAGCAGTCCACAAGTGAAGTCAGGGTGGTTCACAACCATCCAATCACTGATCCTCAAGTCTGCAGCATAATTGGGATTGGGCTGCGATGGACTGTTGTTCACGCATTCCTGACTTTCGATGTGGCCAGCTATTTTACGTGATCACAAGCGATTCAAATGCTATAATAAAGTAACTAACGTATATTCGAACTGCAACCTTAATAACCCTATGGTCAAAACAGTCAAAGCAGTTAAATCTGTATAAAGAAGACCAAATTGGATACAACGAAACATTAGAAGATGAAAGCAAGACAACTCCAGATATCCTGGAGATCAAGACACCATATAGTGCCTAAGCACATGCTAAAGGTTGTGATATACAGGTCAGCATAGAATTTACGCACAAATGGTATGTGAATGAAACGCGTTGAAAAAACGCCCACCCCAACAACGTTATATGGACAAATAAATGTTGTCCAACACGGAATGTAACATAGACGGACGCCAATGTTTTGGGCTGGTGTGTTACGTACCGGGTACGGAGAATGCTGGGCCGTTAGAAGATAGTGCCCTAGGCTGCCCGTCCGTGCAGTGCGTACAGTGGCGGTTCGGCTGCGAGGAGACCTCGAAACTAGCCAATGAGCCCTCGACTGACGATTCGGGCAATGTGGGTTGCGGCAATTCGACTGTCAAATCGCAATGCCACCTAGTTATCCAGTGTGTCCTCGGCTGGCAATTCAAGCGAGGTGCATGGGGGTGGTTCGATCATATAATTGACCGGGTCCGATCTGTGGGGCGCACAAACGGATGAAGATGACTTTGTTGATGTGCGCACGTTTGACGACAGAAAACCGGATACAGATAAACGACCAGTCGTGGGACTTCAAATCAGAGCTCAACCAACTGTACCACGTTCACAGTCCAAGCACATCGACTTTTAACCCATTGTGCCGTCAAGGACCAAAAAGAGACTTGTAAGTAAACCATCATCACAGACGACAATACATCGATGGTTCTCACTGATGCTTAACTGTCACAAAACCACGATGAAAGAAACAAACCTTGTACAGAAAAAAGGGGATGAAAAAGGAATCGTGAGGTCTTCAACCCCGAAGACGAATCCGATCCACGGTGGTCAACCCCTCCGCAAACGACTTTATCCTCCTACATCAGGTCATCATCTGCCTACCTCGCGCCTTACGCTGATCGGTCGCAGCGTCGGCAAACAGTGGTCTATGTAGCAGGCGGTTAGCTGGCATCGGTAATGTATGGCCTAACCATCTAAGTGTGTATACAAATGTAAGGACTGACAAAAGAACTCGTTTGACAATCACCACTAAATACCCGCTTTCTAACCTCTTCGTTACTTACCCGTCGGTACCACTCGATATGAGCCACTGGACGCATATGTCGGTGGTCAACTACCTGAAGACAGTTCACGGCCAAGATTCGCTGCCGGAAAGTCATACAGTCCTCTCTGTTGTCTTGTGTACGCGACCAGTCACAGAGATGCTTCATTGTCGCCAGAGGTGTTTTGGGTTATTGACTACCCCTTAGCCCTAGAGATATGTGCTTCCACTTCATTCCCTACACATCCGCCACCGCTGATGCAGCTTCCCAAGTACACAGATCGGTCAACAACCTCGACGATAGCATATCTGCTTGTCTATCCCGTGATTCACTGTTGGTCGTAGTATAAATTTTGCGTTACCCTTAACGGTTTCCTCTTACCAGTGGAAAGCCGCCATAAACCTGAACCATTATAATCAGTTCTCTAATACAATGAATGCCAGGGCTGGGAAAAAACAATCCCACTGTATGAATTCACTCCAGTGTTAATGAACAGGTCGGTCAAGTTACACTCAACTAAACCTCACTCGACTTCGATAGTTCAGCCTCACAGTCAATGTCCACGTAGCTAGAAACTATAAATTGGCTTGTACTTACCGGTGGTTTTCAACACAAGGTCTGTATCGTTCTACTAAATCGTCTTTGTTGAATACCCTTGATGATAAAACAAAGTAAATGTAAAACCCACTGGTTGATATATTTTGTGATGCTCATCCCTAGACAAATACTCCACGGATTGAGTAGTTAGAAGTAATCTGAAAGAGGTTCTAATCGAAAATGCTTTAGATTGCGGAACTTTTAATGACCACCCACTCAAAAGTAGTATAGCTGAGTTGTATAACGATCAGTAATATGCCTCGTGTGTAGCAAATGAAATTCTGCACTATGCTGTTTAGGAAACGTACAACCGATAGTTTTATCTAAGCTTGAAAGCTGGTAGGTGGCTAGGTTTTTATAAATTAATGCATATCGAACATTATTTACAACCGATTGTAGTTTTCATCTTCATCTGGAATTTCCAGCTCGTCAATGAAGGGGTTGGCTAAAAATTCTGTGGGAATGCGAAAGTACACCATTCATACTGATAAATTTGTTAACCCTGTATAAAATGTTTGTTCATCTACCCTAGCATTTTGATGAATGGGCATGGTCTACAAGTCTTAACTCAAGTACAGCTCGATTTTTCTGGTTTGATCCTTCATCTTGGTCAACTGACCCTGAACACTATGGCGCTTTCCGTGCACGTCGTTTGTTTCCTACTAATCGATCAGCTTACTTCCGGACACTATGAACCACTACTTGCTTTCCCATTACTGATTTGATGTGTGAATTATGCTTACGTAGTAGTACAGTCCAGAACGCTAGAGGGAACGTGGAAAGTCCCAGATCACATGATAAAGTCATTGTGATTTCTAGTATGGTAATCCCAGTATGAGACTGAAACGAATGATGTGCATTGAAAAACGTCTGAAATGTGGTTTGAGATACAACAATCGCCCTCGCCGTTGGCCAAGAAGTGGAACCTTCACAATGCTAGAATGTTAGTTGCTATAAGATTGACATCTTCGTTCGCACTTCTGCTGGAAATAAATGCAGTTAGCCCTGGGGGTGATCGCCACACCTTGCCCTAGATGAGCTGTCGTTCAGCTCGATGACGTCATTGTGGGAAGCTGGCTGTTAAATAGCGGAATGCGTTCACTTTAGGTCCCGAATGACTCAAAATTACCTAGTCTCTTCATCTACCAATCTAACATAATACAGAACTGAATGGAAACAGTTCTGATCTGTAGGAGGTTTCGTGACACTGACAGTGAACGCTGAAATCTTTCCATTGCATTTTCACAGTAGATTATACGAACCGCCATTCTTTATGTTCGTCTCCATTCTGAAAGTATCAAACCTGAAATCTAATAATCCAATCCGAATTCATGTCATTTGTAAACGGTACACAATAGTGCCAAACGTTCAGACTTTCAGAGAATCCTTCTCACTCACTAACATAAACGGGAAATTTGCATTTGGATCGTAAACTTCTAGAGGGCAATAATTTGTTTAGTTTAGAAACCTGCAGAATCTCTCTGGAAGTTCGCTGAAAATAATTGCTCTCCATGACCTCAAAACTCCTACTTCTGAAACACATGCTGAACGTAAGCATTGGGAGAATTTGTACGGACAGATTTTAACATCTCAGCTGATTAATGCATTTTTCCGAATTAATCATTGATCACACTGTCTGTTGACGATGGACATGCCAAACGGTTTTTAGTGGTCGCAGTCTACAGAACGTAGAGCGCTCAACGCTAACTTTTCTTTGTGAGAGTATTCACGATTCAAGTAAAAAATCTCTGATACTTTTCCTCGAATGTTTGAGATGTGTGCTTCCCATCTGAAAAAGTTTAGTCGAGGTGGCTGAATCGTGGACTCATACCATTTGCTCCAGATGTTATTTTATATCCCTAAATGCGCCATTACTGTTTGTCATAGTGCTTCCGTTCATTTGTCGAGATATCGCCATCTCGTTTGTTCACACCAGTCGCTGACAGAGGCGTAACAGAGTGAGTACAGAGACGAGTTAAACAACAATAATTAATGACGTAAAAGTCATCTGTGTGAATAAGGCTGACGAATTCCGTTTGACCTAAGTTGAATCACTGTTGATTGACTGTTAAGGGTTTCATTCATGTAATGGCAGCTTAAACATGTTCATCAGGTCAGCTTGAAGGTCCGTAGTCGAGGTTTTATAATCAGGTATTTATGAGTGTGTGTATCCATGTTAGTGTTTCATTGACACTGTGGTGACACTGACTGCAGTCAGTTAGTGCTACCTCACTGTCAGTAAGATAATTTCTTTGATTCAGTAAAGCAGAAATCAACCTTTTCTACCGATTTGTCCCAGAAGATGTATCTGAACAGGCGTATCACAGGAAAGGAAAGTTCCTTCTTGAATGTGTGGCATTCTGAGTGACCTCACTCGAACCTTCCAGTTGAAACAACTACTCCATTACACACTTTGACGCTAATTTGTCTTTCAGTTTTTACACACACTTCCCTGTTAGCTTCCTTTCTAACATGCTGCATTCAACACATCGACTTAGTGAAACGACCATGATATTCTCCTTACACTTCAGTGAATGATGTAACCCATAAAAAATACACGTTTGGTCAACACCAGACCCACAGATTCTGATACAGTCGGCGAACTCGCATCTCTCATCAGCGCTACTATCTGTACCACCCACCCACCCACACACACACACACACACATCTGTTCATTGTTTACCGTTGGTCATAGTTATGAACATTGCCAACACCAATACGCGGGTTCCGTTACAAAACTCAATATGCCTCATGATATATCAAGCCGAATGGCAACTCAAGATAACAGAGCACACCAAACGATGCACTAGTACGCCAGCCAAACACGATCTTGCTGACAAAATTAGTGCTATTCTCTCCCTATCGAACTCTTTGGATTTCCTGCGATTCACGGAATCAGTGAAAAGCTGACTGTAGCTAATCACACATGTTACCTTATACGAGTCATTGCATGTCATCGATATGGCTAGATAGTTAGTAGCAGTAAATGTTCATGGTAGACAAATTATGCTTCTAATGCCACCGAATGTATACACTTGCTCGTCATCACTGTTCAGTAAAACTTCGAGATAGGCAAAAATTTCTTTTCCCCGCGTGGTTATACAGTGGAATACGTGTATATATAAGCCCTGATAAGTGTAGAACAGTTAAACAACGATGAAGAAAGAACAATGTACCTGTCATGACACAAACCTGAAACCCATTAAAAGGGCAGCTACAATCAATTTTTCACAAGACAATGCCAGATCAATATTTTTTCGTGTACAGCCCATAAAAGGACATCAAATGAAACCACACGTTTACAGGGATCGGATACTCAGTTGTTCGTTTGGTTCACTTGTGCTGAGACCTTAGACAATGTCCACCTGTTATCAATCGATCAGTAGTCATGTGCGCCAGCAGTATAGAAAGTGACCTCAACCCAAAATAGTTAGGGTGCACTTTTAGTTAGAAGTTTGAACCTCACGTCTTGTACGTCTACATTTTCTTTGGAAGCCTCCATACGCGAAGATAAACCAGACGTAGGTTGGTAGGCGGGTCAAAAGGGTCACCGACCAGGTGTGCTCATGGTCACTGACGTCGATTTAAGCCGCCAGATCAGCAGCAGTACAAAGGGTGGTACATATGTTTAGCCGTGTTGTTGTGATGACCGCAAGCGTACAGGTCGGACTCACATGTGATGGATTCATGAACCAGCCTCAGAGCTGAATAGGATCCTGCAAAGAGTGAGCAGCACGTAAGTAACGGGGGAGGCGAAACAATGACCGAGGCTGTTCTGTTGTCAACCTCCGATGTCATACAACCACTCATGGCTGAAGTCAGGACCGTTATCTAATGTGGTTCGCAGGGTGTACGCTGTTGTACAATCTGTGTACATCACATCCGTCATTGCGAAGTTAACGATTAAGATTGATAGAAGGAGGTAGCTGAGCAAGAAATACATCAGAAAGCACAATATTTGGGCCAAAGTTCCCCATCCAGCAAATGTTTTAGCAGATGTTTTAGCACCAGACGAATTGTTAATATTGCTTTCACTCTGATTACGAACAGTTTTCCCGGAGGTGAATAGGGTGATCGTCATCAGACACAACACTCACTCATTTAGTACCCGCAGTGAGCAAATTAACATTAAGTTTGTCGATAACATCCATTGCTTTCATTCGATTTCTTAGCCAGCTCCCACATTCTGAATTCCAAGCAACTTTTGTCGTAACCGCACACGAATTGAACTTGTTCAAACGGACGGTTTTGTTGTATCCGAGATCGACGGTATCCTGTGAGATTTGTGCAGTTTAGTATATCTTAGACGCCACGTTAAACTACGACATTAGATATCTTGTGATGTATAGCAGTGACTCGTTTAAAAGATGCTGTCATTTTAACAACCAGTCATTTTTTCTAAACTGTTAATTGCATAGTGTCATAATCGTGAGATATATTGGTTCCAAATGTCAACTGAGTACTTCTAGCGCATTTCCAAGTCCTTTCATGGAACCTTTGTATCCGGTGAAAACATTCATGTGGGAAGGTATTGCGTGATCATTATTTCTGAATGACCAAGTACCACTCAGCACAGACAAACCTATCGGCTCACATTGATAGACTTCAGTGGAACAACGGTGATTGCGTTTTCATGTTTTCTAAACACGAAAATTACACGTAGGCCCACAGGGCATACTGTAAGCACACGTGGGTCGATCGGTGGGGTGACGACCTGGGCAACATAGCACTGGCTTGTATTCACGAAATCCAAGTCCATTACCAATCCAACCAAGTCATGAACAGGACAGATAAGTGAGAACTTTTGACAATTCAGTAAACGAGGATGAATGTTCCATGCCCGAAGTGTCCAGTGGGCTGGGGAAATGCAGGTCGTGGACAAAAGCGAATGTGGATGACTTTTGTACGAGAAAGTTCGTGATGATGACCTATTCGGTTTGACGTTTATCTACGTTGGGTCTCTACTGAGTTATCCAAACCCCGACCTAAAGAAACATATAACAGTAGACCAGTCCGACATCATCTTAAGTCTGAACATCAAGAGTGGTCAACCAACTTCATTGCCACATCTTCCTCTAGTCGTCATTTTCTTTATTCCATATTGAACCAATCAGACTGTGGCTTACGACCTCATGGTAATTACTTTTGTTCACTCTGTGTTATTTTACTACCGTCCAACACACGATCAGACAGTCACAAGCATTATCATCCTTCTTAAACCCATGCGGTTCCGACAGTTCTCATGACAGTGAAGAATGTTGCGGATGATATGCAATCCCAACTGTTCCCACATGGATTCGGATGAAATAAGCACAAAGACCACGGTAAAGTACTTGGTGAAACATGGGATATTCCTTGATAAAGCGTCGAGAACAGGTGAGTCTGTCATTTTCTTAAAGGTCTCACTGTTGATTGTACAAAGAACGGAAGAAAATTTACTTATTTCGTTCAACTGAACTGTTAGACCACCAGCCGTCGAAAACGTCACCTCTGTTTGATAATATGCATTGCTGAATAGCTCATATTCTAAACACCAAACCATCAGGTTCATCACTAGCTTTCTGATTGAATACGTTAAGCCAGTATTAAGTAATGTTCTGAAACCGAACACCAATGAGCTGAAGCCTGTCCAAACAGCTACGATGGCGGCGGTGCTAGATCTAAAAACTTCTCACGGGTCTCTACCTGAAGTTCTTGATCTCTAAGCACTCCAGTACGGAGGACTTTAGGGTGGTCTGGTTATTGCTTTATTTCTGCTTGGGATTTACAATGAAATTCCTTATTTTACGAATCACCACGGTCTATATGTCGTTGAAGGTTTTTATTAGTTACGACTTTGTATTCAGATTAGACAGACTTGTCTTGCTGACTCAACTCATTGAAATGGAACGTTTCGTGGCCTTTGCAAACCATCATTGCTTATAGCTCCCGGTTGAAACCGTAATAGTGTAGTATGAAGATCATGATGTCTTCACAAGATAGCTATTCTCAGTTCTCGATGTATGCTTCATTTATACAACCTAATCACCCTTCAGAATCACTTAGAGTGAACAGCCTGGTTTAATATTCCATTGGAACTTACTGAAAACGATTTGTGTTATCAACAAGACTGTCAAGCAAATCTTGTACACCAGTTACAGCAGCGCAGAATTGTTTGTGATTGGATACCGGAGGTTATAAACATATAATCTGCCCGGTCTTCCAGATGCCACTGCAATCAGCTGTCACCCTTGACCTGAACAAAAGGGTATGCCTCGTGAATATCATGAGGATTAGTGAATTTTAGGTTTTTAGTTAGAAAACGGAACTCTTGTGCAACTGTTTGTGCAATCAACATAGTTCAAGATCAGTATATAAATCACGACAAAGGTCTTGGTAAAAGTGTCTAAAACTAGTCTGTTACGAGCCGAGATAACCTGCTGGGTTGCTGTGGTTCCGACCACGGAAAATTTGGTCAAAATGTACGTATGTCTAATTCCTATTTGTTCCTACTTGTCCGATGTATAGAATCTAAATATTTTACAATTACGACCGACAACAATAAATTAAGTGATAGCATTGAGAAATATGCTACCTTCTGTGTGAATGAATAGGCCAAGTTGTAACGCGTAACGGTGTACCCAAACTCTCTCACTTGCTAGCGGAAGTGCTCATATTAACCAGGGACTACCGATTAAGGAATGACTTGAATTTCAGCTAGACGTGATGGTGTGTAAGTCGTATTGTCGGTAAGTCAGTACCTATCTTTTTCGAATTCACTACGTTAATATGTGGTCACTACCAATTCAATTGAGATATTCGTAATTCTGTTCGATCGGCAGATTCGACAGGATCAACGGGAAATGTAGACAGGTTGGCCACCTGTCTACATCACACTAATTGTGTAGTACTCTCTGGCTGTCTGTCTGCTGCTTTGGCGTGATGGTCAGACCTGTGTACTATTTAGACCAGGCGGGCTATAAGGCTCACTACGACTTGGATTCATCCAGGCTCAAACATGTCAGCTAGGCAAGGGGAAAGCAGCCAGACTAAAAGTAATTACACTCACAGGTGTGTATTTCACACTACTGACTGCGCGGGAGGTATATAGGCAATGGGGCATGGACATAAATACAGCAGAACTATATTTTTAATTGTGACACCGATCTCTTCCGGATACTGAAAGAACGAGATAGAACAGGCATCCTCAAACAAATAGTACATCGATAGCCAAGCGACTGAGTATGATCATTGGTGCACTATCCTATACGGTCGAAAAAATTGCACTTCTCAGAAGTTTGTTTTAGCTTACATTTCTTCTACCGCACGAAGAAATAATCAGAATACTACGCTAGTTTTTCAGTCATCGCACACACTGGCTAGGGTAGATCCTCATTTCCAGGTGAATTGGGCTTTTGGGTCACTGGCTTTGGTAAGGACCTCATAAGAAAATCCCGTACCATTGTATTCCATAGGTCCAACTTACAGCTAGTTGAGAACAGTGAAGTTGTTGTTCGTAGCTCGAGTTGATGATTCTGGCATTGGTTTGTTCGTCGAGCTTGGCATTTAGGTTGGTGATGAAACGTTTGCAACCTAAATGTCAAGTTCGGCGAACATACCAATACCGAAATAGGTCAAACTGTTGGGTGAAAGACTCAACCCGGGGTCCCACAAGTCAACTTGAGACTTATTCGTGAACGTGGACGGTGTTCATCATGGCATGGAAGTGCTTTGCTCCGGTTTGTTCACTTCATCTGGATCAGACAGTAGTCCATCAAGAGATGAAGGATGACTTGCCTGTGTTGTTGTTTGAAGGTAAGGGAGCAAGCACAATACTAACAACTATCAATCAATCGGCTTGTCGAGTCGTACTTGGAAGGTGTTAACAAGAATTCTGCTGAACCAACTCATTGCAGAAGTTTTGAAGACTAGTATTCATGAGGGAAATGTGCAGTTCCCACAAGTCGCATTACGGTCGATATGGTGCTCGCTGTCCGGCAGATCTGAGGAAGTTCGGGGAACATAACCGGCCGCTGTATGCCATCTTTGTGGAATGCATCGAGGCGTCTGATTCCGCGAGCAGTGAAGTATTGTGGACGGTGCTTGGTAAGTTGCAGTCGTTTGAATCGGACTCTGATGATATTAACGCTGTCACTGGTGTGAAACAAGACCGTGCCCTAGCCCCAACCGTATTCAGTATGTGTGACTGCAGAGCTAACATGTACTCTTCAGAATTTGGAGGACGGTGTGGAATTTGAGTATCAAGCGGATGGTTGCTTGCTTAATATTCGCCATTTCGGCAGCCCAAGTCGGTTATGTACTTCGAAAATGCACACGCCGTTGGTTTTAGATGATAATTACCTAGCTACACTCAACAAAGAGAAATTCCAACGGATGGACACTGCTTTCGTGACCACGACATCCAAATTTGGGCTAGATATCAACACATGTGAAATGTTTCATTCTTTCAGCGTTATCCAGATGGGGGTGTTGTGCTTGTACTTGGAATCTGTACCAGTGAGGATGTTGTGGAAGACTGCATAAGATGCTGCTATTTGGGTAACAATCTCTCGACAGATCCTTCCGTAGACTGTCAGTTGTGAGCACGCACGGCAAAGGCCAGAGCTAGTTTTGGACGTCATAAAAGAAGTGTATAGAAGAGTAGCAGCATAAAGATGAGAAGCGAAGTAGCTTGTCTACCGCTCATTGGCGCTGTTTACGCTGTTGTACGACAGTGAAACTCGGGCACTGTACCAGCGGATTGCGCATTATCCAAGTCGCATATTGGGTATTCGGAGTCGGGTGTAGTTCCGAACACTGAGGTACGCCCGTGAACAGACACGGACGGGAGTGAACACATACGGTTACTCAGACAGCTTCGCTAGGTTATACACATCACTAGGATGGCCGGTGAACACAGAGGCTGTTGTGCGGTTTAACACAAGGTAGGCAAGCGAAATCCTGGTGGTGGAACATCAGTGATACCAGAACTTTATGCAATGAAGTATTTTTCGTTATACTATTGGTTTTAGATCCTGGGAGGATTTGATATTCAACCGGACCGTCTGGAGAAACACGATCCAGACGGGTGTCCGAAGTTTCGATGAGCGATAGTTAGGGGGTCGTGAACTGAAACGCGTTGAATGCGAAGGAACTTTTGGTGCCATAACTTGTGGTGATATGACCATGTGGCGTTGCGATGAGTATGGCTGCGAATGAACTGACCGTCTCGAATTGTTGGGTAATCAATTTTACTTGTAATACACCATCACCGAAGAGGGTATGAGTGCATCAGATACAAGCACGTTGTGTTTGTGACATCTGTTTTTTCATTCGGGCCAACCAACGAGCACCACCGTTTGTTAAGTCATCTGCTTTCTCCCTTCTGGAAAGCTGGACTATGATGATCCTTCGCCTTTTCTTGGTGCACTCCATCGTGAATGTCTTGCTTGCTTTTTCCGTCCAATTTCAGATCTATGTTCTTTCTCCCACATCCTGAGCTCCGATTTTATCAATGGAGCCTCTTTCGTTTTTGTTTCCGAGAGTTGAGGGTTTCAATGCCACACTAGCCTACCGTTTGGCTAACTAGCACTGGTCAGCTGGATCACAAAGGCTTCTATTCATATACCTTCTAGTCTCATTCATTCGGGTTTACACTAGATACGTTATGTGAAGCACACGTCACTTGTGGTGGGGGTTTATGCCCGGGAGTTTTTTTTGACTACGATCACTGTGACAATCAAATCGGAAGCGGATGCTACCGACTGTGTGTGGATGAGTAAATTGAGTTTGACCGTGTGTGAAATCGCTTCAAACAAATAGGGTGATCAGAAGTCAAATCCTGAAGTCGTGGTAACGCAGCGCATGACCTTATCGTTACTAACGGTAGCAAATCGACGGTAGACAGTGATGCTTGATCATCGTAGTGTCAGTAGAAAAAAAGCGAACAGGTTCTAGTGCGTAGAGATAAAAGAAAGGGATAAGGTTTTTCGTTTTAAAAGAAGTGAACAGAGAGGTCGTGACGGAAGAGTTATCAGATGGAATTAGTAGAACAGTTACGACGCTTCCGTTCGGCACAGCCAAACATTAAACAATTGAGGTCGAATATTTAGATGGTCAAACTTGGCGTGAAGTAAACTGTGGTAGTCAACCATGCAACTTCCTCATAAGCTCGAGGGTCGGGATAAGCTGTAGCAGAGATCTAGTGTTTCTCAGCGAACTGGGCGACCAAAAACATTGATGTGAGTGCAGAAGGTACACCAGATATGAGTGTTATTCAACCTAAATTGCCAGGCTAAGTGCAACATACCGAGAGGACCGAATGCACAGTGGAACAGTTAGCAAGTTAGGCATAATTCCATCAAGTATTACTTGCGGACATGTCGAACTAACATGATGTAGCTAGGTGCAAATGTCGGAACAGGGTGTGCACACGCACACCGAAGTAAGCATCACGGGCTTTTATTCGCGCAACCAGTGAGAGAGATGACTGACGGACATCGCTGATGTGGTCACTCGATGCATATCAGACGCGATTCCATCTGGACTCGTGTGAAATACCTGTGGTGACAAAGAAAGCCGATCCACGCCCCCACTGTTAAGTGATCGGTTTGAGATGGGTGTGATCCTACTTTCGAAATGTGTAGCTGGGTGTGACGGATATTTAGTGTCGAAAAAAA
>QNGE01000586.1:211241-233279 GCA_008508345.1 Paragonimus westermani
CTCTCTGTTTAGTTTCCGAGAGATAAGAGTTTCCTTTCCTTATTAGCCAATCAAGTGGCTAACCAGCATTGGCCGGCTGGACAGAAAGGCCCCACTGGCACACCTCCCGGTCTTATTCCTTCGGGTTTACACTGGATATGTGGTGTGTTATTGGAACTGCAATTGGTGCAGCGCAAGCCAGTTGCAGTGACATATAAGCGCAGGCGTCCTTTGGCTTCGGTCACTGTGACAGGCTAATCCGAATCGGATGCCGCCAACCGTGTGAATAGAGCCTCATGTAGTGAGGTGTAAGTCATTTGTGGTGGGGTTTATGCCCGGGTGTCCTTTGGCTCCGATCATTGTGACAATCTAATCGGAAGCGGATATAGCCAATCCTTTGACTGGTTTCGTCGCCATGTATGGCTATCGGTCACACCAACATACCGTTCGATTGGGTTGGCTTGGTGTGTAACAGTGTTCTCCTTCACCACAAGTGTTTTCGTTGTATGACTCGTTATATGACTCGTCCAACCAATTTCATTTCCTTGTCTATGCAATGACATGGACACAAGCGCCTTCAGTCTTTCCTTGTCTTCTGGAAAACATGAATTTTATTTGCACTTATGCATATTATGAAAGCTATTGACATAGGATACCAAACAATGATGTAGACATCCATACATAACTCTTAGGTGATATTACAATTTCTATTCCAGAATCATGTATATGTCGACAATGAATAATCTCCATCAGTAGAATGTTTTCACACATCATCTTCCCCAGTCAGTTGACAAATTTGTGATCACTTCGTCTGATTTTACAGATGTCAAATGGTCGATAAGAGAGGCACATTAACTGAAACAATAAAAACCAGTTAGGGACATAGAACTTACATTTGAAGAGATAATTATGGTTAATTCCATTACTTACCTTTTGGATTGTTTCGTAAACTTGATGCATAAAAAAAACTTAGATCAACGAACTGACAAGTGTTCACGAAAGACAGTTGTGCATAAAAGTGACTTCGCTGTTGTACTGTCAGTTTCTTTTGCATTTTGGAGCCTTCACAGATTCAAATCAATATCCGTTGTATTTTTACATCACTTAAACGATGTTTCTGGTTGTTTAGCATGACCTAATTAGATAATCGCAGGAGTTGGATTTCGACTGGAAAGGGATTAGTCGATAGCGCAAATCACTTTCTGCTCATCCCACAAAAGTGGTTGGCACCCGTCGTAAATTGTCATCCATATTACAAACTGACAGATAGACTGTGGCTGTTTCATCGTCGGAATCACCGTCTGGTTTATCTTTCTCATAATGCTTGACGTGTGGATTTGGAGACCGTAACTGACAGTCGACATGTGTCTCTGGCTGAACAGTCGCGTCATGTTCATTAGTTAGAAGATCGATTACGGATGGATTTGGGTAAGGAGTTACAATGTCGTTCGACAATCCTCACACTATTCAATTCGATGGAAAGCCACCTTTGCTGCCACTTGTCAAATATCAAGAACTGCACCAACCAGTGCAAGAACTAGTCCAAACTCCTGGTAGATTGGTCTGAATGTGTTGACGAATAATGTAACCAGCGCACAATGAAATCTACGGATAGCTGTTCCAATGATCGTTTAAGCAGTCACTGTATCCGGAAAGTCCACCGTGTTCTATCTCCTTTAGAACGTCATCTTGATCTGGAAGTAACAAATTCAGAGGCTTTCCCTAAAAAACACTCAATTGCAATTACAAATTGACCTATTTAGGCCGACATTTCTCATCATTTGACCAAGTCTACTCTCTATAGTACATATCTCGCTGGCCTTCTTGTGAATATTCCACCAGACGCGGTGACATATTCGCCTACAAACTTTAAGTTCCATCTTCGCCATATGAATACAGTGCCCGCTGCGTTAATCAACCTCTTCAATATATCGTTAAGTAATGCGCAAACTTGAGGACATGAAGCTTTATGGATCAACCATTAAGGTAATTTTGAGTCGCTGGCTGTGATAATCAGAATGAAATGTTCCGTACAGATTTATTCGCTAGTCACCAAGGTACCATGTTTTCAGTTACTTATTTTCAAATGTACGACACGGTCGGTCACTTTCAAATGTCACCTGAATATTAACCATAACTGATGGCATTACTATAGACTTTCCAGTTTACTCTTCCAAAAAGAAGTGTTAGGCCAACAAATTAATGTGCCTGGATGTGTAAATAGAATAATTCGGTCGTACCTTATAAGGGATAGCTGAATCAGTGGTAAAAACGATTGTCTCGTGAAGGTGTGGCCGGTCGTGGTAAGGATAGACACCGCTGATGTACTTTAACATATATAAATACCGTGTCTAATGCTTCTGTTAAAAAATTATTCATCCCAAAAGTCTACAGGAACGTGACAACTAGGATCAGTTTGTATAGACCAAAACCAGAATAATGTTAAGGTTAGATGATTTCTGTGACTTCTGCTCAAAGGAAGTCCTAATCGTGGATTTATCGATTGGAGTTAACGGGGCAGTTGGTTTCCACTCGAGGTTATCGGAATATCCAGGCACTATCTACAATCGAATGTGGCTGAGCGTTTGCATGTGATAATTCGGTCGTGCCTAATGTTAGGTAAATGGTGCAACAATCAACACGGTTGTCGCACGAAAAATTGGTTGGTATTCAAAATATCAATCATAGCATGAAAATGCGCTACTGAGGAGCCTTAAAGAGAGCAAAACTATGGTCTAGTGCTTGCTCACAATATGTCTGAACTATTCGCAATTTCTTCCATCTCCGGTAAGTGACGACATGGTGCTTTTCGATTGGACAATTAAATCACTTACTGGTTGGGCGAGCGTTCAGTACAGAGATCATCGTTCATTGAATGATTCAATAGGTCCGCTTATCCTGATGACAAAGGGCTAAAGTTGACCTTAACATTGTTACCACTGTTGTCATCGCCATCACTGTTCGAACTTGCGCACCTGTGACATACTGTGAACAGGAATGAAATTCCGCCCAAACGTTGTTAATGTGAAATTCGCGCGTGTACCAGTACGCACACTCACAAAATGAAATGCCACGAAGAGTGATTACATTCTCTTTGGTTGACAGGAGCGAGCGATTGTCCGCGATTCAGTTCGCCCATTGACCGCTATTGTGGACACTTGTGATAAATGCGTTCATTTGCCAAAGCACACACTCTCAAACGCCTGGAAGTGGACACATACATCGGGGCATCCGCTTTCCTGGTTTGGCAACGGGAGTATGCGCCAAACTGCCGTTCACACGTAAGCTGGTTACCTTAGGCCTGATCATCTAAAAACTCAGCAGTTAATCCACAGTACCAGCAACAATACCACCGTCACCGAGGCAACGGTTACATGGCGGAAGACCAAAATAATGCTCCACACAATTGACTATGTCCACACACAGTCGGAAAAATTTTGCACATTCACAGACCTAGCTGCTTGCCGCTTGAGTCTGGTCAGCTGATCTGAACGTGCCCACTGTAGTCAGAACCAGTAACGGATCCTAAAGATGCTAGCAAAACTTTGGTTGCTGGTGCAAGTGATTAGGTCTTATTCGCTATCACGTGCACGATAATGACCGATTGAAAGAAGGTAGAACAAGTCCTTTTCTTAACAGGTCTCGATTATCGTCGTAGCGGAACTTCCGTCCATACGTCATGGGGTATCACAATCCAACCGTATAGGAAAGAGACCAGCCAAGGGTCAGAGATGACTAGTACTCATTTTTTACGACAATATAAATCAAAGCGACCCGCGCATCGAACAGCAAATCGTCTGCAATGGAAGGCAGTGAGAACGGGTCGATACTCACCTTTTTTGCACAAATCTCCAATAGCAATCCTGCGCTCAACATGCTTTCATACATGTCACTAAATTTCCGGCGGATTCTGTTAGACCGTAGTTAGTCCGTAGTTTAATGTGGTCGATGCACTAGATCGGACTTTTTCCCACAAGCCCTTGAAACCTTAACGATCTAGTAGCTTCTAACATCCTTACTGTTGACCATGATAACATAAATACACTCAACCTATCTGCTTCTAGGACTTAGTGATAACCTGCATTGAGTGTGGGGCGAGACATCAAAGTTTCTGCAAACTTTGTTACATATCCGAGTTGAACCGTGCGATCTTTCCGACAAGCTCATCTGACCGTAACACACGGTTCAATCTACATACTGTCAACCACAAACCGCGCATCGTTCTGCACCACAATTCTGATTCTTGGACCGATCATCACCTCAATGACAGCAAGTTCGAAATGGTAGTTGTTGGCCGGGTGTGCGAAAAGCTGAGCGCACGCGTGACGAGGCTTGATCAAGAAGCGCTCGTGTCCTGGAAAGATCAAAACCGTTGACACGATTGACCTGAACTGATAGAAGAGTGTCTTCAAATAAGGTGCACACACACATACACACATGCTTACGGTTTCCATGATCTAGGTTCCAGACTGACCATCCAGTTACTGCCGCCAAAACAGAATTAGACCAATGGATGAACAGACGCTCATGTAGTTCAATCGATTTAACCTATCGAACGCGCATCCTCTTCGAACCGTGAGACAAATGGAGTCTAATTAGCGAATGTGGTGGGATAGGATATTAGCTACGGTGCAGCTAAGGCAGAAAACGTGGGAACCAACATCAACGGAGCTGCTTCATACATAAATGGATGCGTATCGCACGTTTAATGTGAAGTCAGTGTTGCTGAGGCGACTCAGTATCCTAGCGCATGTTCAGTCGGTATGAGTATGGAAGTGGTTTACGTGAGAAACGACTGGACACTCAGGGTCAGAAGATTAGGGTACATCTTACTGATCATTTTCAAGGCTTATAGTTTGTTCAGATACAGACCATCATTCAAAGCGACTAGACACCGTCCTCTGTTATGTTATCTTAAGCTGTATTAATTCCGTGTTCGTCGACACTAATTACCTTATGTAAGCTGGACATAATCAGAGGATGTTTGCTCGGGGTTGTGTTTTTAATGTACGGTACGCCTGGCCATCACGTGGTTTACTGCCGATAGGAATTACTGAGTTATCACACCCGAATGTCCAGACGGACGAATCACGTGTATGACCTTCACCATTGGTAGGTCGGACATAAAAAGAATGGTGATTACTGACGGTCCTGTCCCGACCTGCGCGCGGATTTTACGACGCTTTCATCTGTTCAGTGGGTGTCTTCTAGCCCAGGTGGCTCTCATGAGGTCCCTAATAATCTGACACCGATAACAGCCTGTCTTGACTTCGAGGATGACTGAGCAGTGACATTAAAGAACTACATACCTGTAACAAATCCAACTAGAAGCCTCACATATATACATGTTTTACACATCCCGTTTTAGATTGCTCATCATATCTGTATAATTCACGGGAGGGTTAAGGCTTAGAGAAAACTGAAAATGCTTATATACACTCAATAAGTTGGCGAACATCATTGACATTCAGAGAATAACTTATGGAATTCACTCAACGATCAGTCGGAAACGATGACACGGGGACAATTAGTGCTTCCACATGTTACATAACAATGGTGAGATTCCATTGGATCATGCTGTCTAAGCAGAGAGTGGGGCATTATTGATTTCTTTCATCTTTAACTCCCCAAAAATGAGCACACAGATGGCACGGAGCGGAGAAAGAATGCACGGCTAGCGACCTCTCAGAAAATGTTTATTTACGTTTCATATGGCTTAAACAGCAGGTGTACGTGCAAACTTGTGAAAGGTAAAAGTTGTAAAACAATGGTAATTATGCAACACAAAACGCTGTACAAACATTACGGAACTATCCCCCCTCCTGTAGGTTGTTGATTCGGGTACGATACACTCTTGTATAATCTGGAAAAACGGACGGGAATTTTGCGCGGTCGTCCGGAACATACATGTGGTGGATGGTGATGAAAGAATTATGCATTGTCGGCAGATTTGGACATCCCGAAACTGCTTGTGAAGGCCGTGGAATAAGTTTGTTTAGGAGATATGGATTGGACTATGGAATAAGCACAGCCAGAGGAGGAGGAGGAAGCAGGTCGGAAGGATCCATGTAGACCACGCTTCCCGAATTATGAATATAATTACGGCTAACGATGAAATATTTGCCTTTGCGTTCGAGCACTCTAAACTGACCGTCGTAGGGTGACCGAAGGGAATTCTTCCGTATGTCAACTCTGGTGAGCATTGACGCATGTCTTCATGTTCTCGCGTTTGCCTCGAAATGATTTTCATCGGTGTTCGTTTTGGCCTGTGCATATGCAGCTCCAAACATTTCACCCGGTAGACATAAGGTGCTATCATAGATAAGCTGAGCTGGGGTGCAGCCGATGTTTTCCTTAATCGTGTTGTGAGTGCCAAGCAAAATGACGGTTAAATTTTATGACCAGTTTGGGTCAGACGTCATAGTTAAGACGGCGGCTTCAAGTCGACAGTGAAAACGTTCCATTAACCTTCCGATCTTCCAGTGGTGGGTGATTGTACGGAAGTATTCACAACCAAGTAAGTGTTGAAGACCGTCAAACAGCATGGATGAGAAACAATAACTGCGGTCAGTAGTGATGGAAACAGGTGCACCGAAGGAGGGTACCCAAGTTTCCACAAACGCTCGTGCGATGCTGTCAGCTGAGGTGTGGTGACACAGTAGACAATGCTTAACTCATTCGCGCACATCTTTGCGCATAGTTGGCCATACAAAACTGGAAAGAATGCTAGGGCGGGAGATAGAATGACAATGAATAAAAATATTTCGTCGGTAATTAGAGAGGACAAAGTGCTGCGGTTTACCGGTTGAGGTATCACAGTGAATTTTGGTGTCACAGTACAGCACTGGTAGGTGAACGAACTTCAGGGATGGGTGAGAACGTAACTAATTAACTTTCGCATCACTTTGCTGGGCCGCCACCACAACATCTAAATCGATGGAGATGCGGATAAACAATGAACACATACATGGAATAAAGGTTTTACGACTAGGCTACTTGGAACGTCGATGTAACGAATGTCTGCTGTGGACGGGGACCGAAAGTGTAAGTGGACGGTTTCTGTCAGGGAGTACCTGTCCGGAGAAATATTGAAAGCGTGCGTCAAGGGTTTGTGGTCGGTAATGATGGTGAACTGACGCCCATTCAGCACATGAAGGAAGTGTTTGGCGATTAGGTAGATGGACAGCAGTTCTGTGCCAAACGTACTGGACCTTGTTTGGGCAGGTTGCAGCTTCCAGGAGAAAACAGTAACAGTAGAACTTGGTTACCGATGCCTTGTTACAAAGCAGCAGCGTCAATAGACTGAGGTACGTCGAGGTTTACAACCAACTGGGCACGCTTACCAGTGTCAGATCGTCGAGGAATGTGGTATTTGCCAGGGCCTGCTTGGCGGATGTGGGAACGACGATGGATTCTGAGGGCGAAGACAAACTTTTGAGGTCGTTCTGCAGCACATCAGTCACTGGCCGTAACATATCAAAAAGGACTGAGAGTAAAAGGAAAATTGATGGAGATTTCACTAGACTGAAGCAGTGAACAGTCCGGGATCGGGTTAGTTTTATCCGATGCTGTCTTCATTGGTGCAGTGACATAAAAAGTCAGCGTAAGAGGCATCAAAGACGCCCTTAGTTATGATTATGGTGACAGTATAATTATGTGAACACTCGAAGGCGGATTGTAAGTGGGGAAACTGGTCAATAATCTGCGACGACTTGACACATGGGTTGGGTACTTGGAGAAACTAGTCCATTGGTCTGACCTAGTTCATGCCTGTGTGGATGATGGAGATCGTGTGGTTAGTTAGAACACTCCAACGGTCCGGTGTCAGAAATCGAAATGTAATTAAGCTCAGGGCCCGGATCTTTTACCTCCAGCTTACTTCAAAGATGGTGATCAGAGATTGTTTTCCTAACTGACTACATAACTTCATTATACGTGAGCGGTCGAAGATGTATCTCATGACTGGTGCCTGTAGCTAATCAACACCATTATCAAAAAATTGTCAATGCAACATGTGAGAGCCACAGGCGTGTTAGATAAAATGACCCAAAATGAGTAAGGCTTCAGAGAGCAGTGGGTTTTGAACCACAGAAGGAATCAGCCGAAAGAGCAAGCAGGTTTAGTGTCTGGTGAATCGATAATGGTTTTACAGTACGAGAGATAATGGAGAACTGGTGCTCCTTTCCTAAGCAACGGACCGTGGCTTTTTGGACATGAAAACCGCCTTTGAGTTGATTGCTGGATGTGCATTCTAGGGTTATCTCTAGAGCGCAAGAGTTCCACTGAAGTATGTCAGTTTACTGGAAGGATTGTAGACCCATCTTAGGGAAAAGTGCATAGCTGTGAGTAGATTCTTCGAGCGTTCACCATTTCAAGTGGCTTTCTACAAGGGTGTTCGATTCTCCCCTTCCTCTTCAACTCTACGATGAAGTATATTATGGAACCAGAGTTCGGAGGTTACCGGAATCTCGAAGTGGAGTTCCTGCCAGCTAGTAAGCTGACTGATATTGGGTGTGCGAAAGACATTTATTTATTCAGTTCCTCTTCAAAGAACATGCAGACCATACTGAACCGACTAAATATTGTGGTTGGTCTGTATGGTATACATTTTGACGTTCTAAATGTAATGCGGTGTTACAAGTTTCGGTCAGCACTGAATCTCTCCTTGTTAGTGAAGGCAGGCAACTTTAAACACCACACTTCATCAGCTTGTAATGTTGGTAGCGAAGTATCCACCGGGGAAAATGGGAGCACGTAGTGGCATCGTAAAGACACCCGTGTGTCGATCAAAGACACTAAAAAGCGTGTGTATGGCATTGCCTCAGTCAGTGGTGAGCTTGTGTCCGCCAGCCTGTTCAAACGTATTCACCTCTCTTCCCAAGAATATTCATTACTGTCCCTCTCTCTAATCTCTCTTCTTAATGCATGTGTATTTATTCGACAATACGCTATCTCATACACTACTGGCGGGACCGCTGGAAACCCGGACTACAATATCTACCGTTCATGACAGGAATGCTGATGAGGATGGTGATGTTACCGACAGATCAAGCGGTCCATTCCTAGCCTTAGACTGTAGTAAAGCACTCAGTGGTCAAGAGTGAATGAAAGTAGGTTTATTAACGAGAGGTGGGATCGGTGGAGGATCCTATAATTTAGACTTGAGTAACATTTGACGGACAAATGAAATCGGGATAAACGACCCCGTTTAATCACTCTGTTCAGATAAGATTTTAGATGAAGCATTGTGACCCGCCTTGGCAAGTATTCTCAGATGAGTCAGAACACTCTTCATGTCCTAACTGTTTTGTTTGAAATTCTGAAGGAAACGAACTACCTCAAGTCATCATTTAGGACAATAGCTTCCAAGTGACATAAGTGACAAATGTAAAGCATTTGAACACTGAAGAACAGTACGTTGAATGTGACAGGGACACAGTATTTCCTATGTGGTCCCTTTAGTCCGTAACCGGCTGGCTATAGCCATGAGAAGCGAATCATACAGTTCCATATAACCCACAACATACAGTCCCACATAACCC
This sequence comes from Paragonimus westermani, assembly GCA_008508345.1. Lineage (NCBI taxonomy): Eukaryota > Metazoa > Platyhelminthes > Trematoda > Plagiorchiida > Troglotrematidae > Paragonimus > Paragonimus westermani. The sequence continues at coordinate 220,763 of QNGE01000586.1, forward strand.
ACAACTGTTTGCACCGCCAGCATGGAACATGCGACAGGAAGTCTACACGCACAGACGTTGCAGCACGATTCGATAGAACAACGGTGATCCGAAGAGGGGAATCCGTAGCACATTGTCATTCGCACGGCACTTGACAGAATCCACATTGAACTGGTGATCATTCAGGTGGTCAGTAACACACGGAGGGAACGGATCAATTGGCTTGTCTCCACCAACCGGTTTTGTCGGTTTATTTCGCTCAGTAGCTAGGTTGATGATGCATGAACACCCTGTTTCGGACTCCATATTGATGTGTTGGGGGACCACACTGATCAGACCAGATTTTGGCATGATTGGTTGTCAACTGACCTTTGCGTGATCTTGGAGATGACTAACAGTTTTACAATTCGTCTGACACCAGAAGGCTGTGTTATGATCGTTGCTTCTAAATGTGAATAGATTAGTGTTAACCTTCTAGGTGGTGGGATGCTCGTCCTTGCACAGACATTAGCTGAATAGTTAACATAGTGATCTGAGCAACTCTAGCACACACTACCTTAATATCCTCAGGGGAATGAAAATAGAAAGTGNGCTGACTATGACTACTCTGAACATGTTGGTAGATACGGCCTTTTATTGTAGTCGCTGGCACCCATGTGTCCATATGGCTAGTAGCTCTTCTCCCACACTAATTTTCCCATTGTTTTGTCAGTTTTCCTACGCACTCGTATTGATTACGGAATCCAACGTTTCGTGGTGTATTCCCAGGTTCGACAATAGCCTGATGCATGACGTTCATGGGTACACATCTAAGTGAACGGATTATTGTTGAAATCGAACCTCACTCTTACTCATTCTTCCCCAGACAAATAAGGCGATGTGATTCTCTATATACTTTGCTCTGAAACAAAACAATCGGTTCAAAACTGTTCAGTGCAATTCCGTTATTGTTTTGTTCACAGATCTTTCGATTACGAGTTTATCCTTCTGTTAAGTAGCTGCCGTGTTTGTTTATATAATCTGAATATCACTCACAGTTGTATGGTACTCTGGCATCCCCATGGACTTTCCAGCTAGCCTCTTTCGAAAAGAAACACTAGGCTCGAGTTTCGCTCTCATTAGAGCTCGACATTTTCATACAACGTTCGGGACTGGAACTCCAGCCACGTTTCCATGAGTCAACCGTTTTGACCACCGCGCCGCTGACCTCAAAAAAGGCATGACCGAAATATCACATATACATGGTCATCCACTTTCTCTTGCGAATAATGATCAAGTTGTTTGTTCATCTCAAGCGCCAACACATTGTTTCTTTTGTTAACGCCTGTACCAACCATTAGAGTTTCTTTAATTCGAAAGCCCAAAAGCCGCCAAATTTGCGAGTACTGAGTCAACAGCTGACAAGTTATAGATGAGTTGGGTTAGAGAAATTGAACCTCACCGGCATTCACATAATCTCTTCAGCCGTGACGAAAAAACATGCCTCAGTGGAGCCATCTGTGTATTAAACAGTAGTAGCTAGTGAAAAACCATAAAATTCTTTCTGTACGAATTGGGATGGGTAAATGAGTACTGTTAAAATATGACCTGATTCGAGGATAATTTGGAGTGGAGTTCAACCTATATTCACCCACTAACTATTCGATTCAACACTTATGGTTCAACTATGAGTATGCAATACACTATCTTACCGATTTCTTTAGTCGTACCAATAGTTCGTTGCCTTGACTCATAATTTCCATCACGCAGCTTGGTTGGCAAAAATCTCTGTCGGCTCCTACCGTCGACAGTAACACGTTGTTGATAGCTCAGGCGTGGTCTTATCTATTCTTGAAACGTCAAATCTACAGCTCTTGGATGGGGCGAGCCACTTACGAGAACTCGTCCGCTCATGCATACGTTCTTCCCAGGCTGTTTGGTTGTTGTCTTCACTATTGTTGCTGCACACCCTACTACTAGTGTAGTGAGGAGATACGGTCGCACCATACTACTCACACCACTATTCAGTAGCAGCGGTTCGAGATGATCGCGGATCGAGATAATCGCGTGATAAATACGGCAGAGATACGGGATGGATCGTTGGAGGACANGTGGTGGGATGCTCGTCCTTGCACAGACATTAGCTGAATAGTTAACATAGTGATCTGAGCAACTCTAGCACACACTACCTTAATATCCTCAGGGGAATGAAAATAGAAAGTTAGGATTCATTGCTACGAAGCCTCGTTAGCTTTAAGAAAGCAATGGGGACGTTTTTGCTTCCGAAGTTGTCTCACTGGTAGACGGTATGTTAATGTGCCGGTTCGGGTGACCGTTTGCACCATTTTTATCCTGGATAGTGGTCGCACCATTTTTACCAAGTTGGGAGACTACGAGTCGTTTTTTATCGTCGGGTGCTATATTGTTGTAAAATATTTTTTGTACTAACACTAGACTCACCTGTATGTTACAAAACATACCGGTGCCCATCGTTTTGTGCAGTTAAGAAATAGGTTATTTTATTTACATTCTTCATCAGTTCCCTGTATTAGGAACGGTTATCGTGATATTCTAGTTTGTGAATGTTTACTCACTGTATTAACATCGACTCGATTCTACTCGTATTTAGTTGTACACTTGTACTTACCCTACCCCCCTAATGAGAGCGTACAAATTACTTTATTTGCTGGACAGTGGTCAGTATGCAGTTCATAACATTAATGACTCATTTCGTGTCACTGTTCCAACAAACATCAGCTAATTTATCGGGTTATCTTCGTTTCGATCACAGTTCACACTCATGTTACGAGTGTTAGGTGTGACAACCGAATGAACGTGACCGATCGTCGTGTCAAAGGTCATGTGAAAGTCTTGTCACATGATCACGAGACGGATAGTGTAAACCGTGACTCATCCATCAGTGTCAGCTTGTCTAGACACCATGTCAAATTGTGGCCGAATGGTGATGAGTGTGCATTGGATTAAACCATCGCGTCTAATTTTCGAGGATAGGCGTTACATCATTCGAACTGACGTCAGATGAACTGCAGTTGGTGCAGACGACAGTATTTCAAGATGATAATATTGTGATGGAACAGCTGTTTAATCGTTTACCCGTTGTAGACTAGAAGCAAGACTAGTTGAATGCTTCAGAAGGAACCTCAGGTTGGTAAGTGCATCAAAGTGACACTCTTTATCTTGCATGCTTACTGGATATCTGTACTAGGACGGACTGATCTACGTGTACCCACTGTCTGTGATTCTGAAGATAAGAAATGTGACTGAGTTGAGTGTTATCTGCTACCCTAGCACTACTGCTGTGTTAACATAAGTTGACATGCATTGTATAAGGTCCGACCGGGACAATGTGGGGACGGTGGGTATATAGGCTGTATTTGTGAGAAGCTTTCCACAAATTTCATGAATTTCGTCTCACTTTTGAAAAGAAGGAACCCGTAATTCAAATAATCTCACTACTTTTGCCTCTTGTGTTCCCCAAGTAGAGCAAAACATACAAACTCAAAGCAAAATATATTCCCCGGGATATTCAGATAGCGACATGCACATGAAATCAGCTTAGGAAAATTCAGCGACTCTCATTTGAGGAACCAGCCTACTGCCGTACGTCAATCCGAATGTTTCTGGTTTGAAGGTAGACCTACACATATCGGTAAGTACACCAATACATTTAATTTGTTCATGTTATCAGCCACTTTGAAGTCGTTCCGAACCCAGTTGATTTAATGCCTCCCATTTTCAAGTTGTGATGCTTTCTGTCACTTAAGACGACTGTTGGAAATCCACATCTGACACACGGCAGATCGAATGAAACACATGTACAACACATTTGTGGTGTCAACCACATCGACCGATTGTTTTCTTGAAACGCATGCCAAAACAGCTGTTCACACACCAACACGACGTAGGTCATCCTCCGATCACGTGGTATTTGGACACAATAGGACGTTTTCTAATGTGCGACTGCCTGCCACGTGTCACCCAATCGGACAGCAGTCATCGTAACTCATTTTGGGTTTACCATACACCTCCATGATCCTGCATCCAGTATACTGACGTGGGTGATAATTTTTCATCCTACTGTTATGCCGGTGACTAGATGTGATGGGTCTGCGTGGTGACCTGGATTTACAGTTCAATCCCTGTTTAGCCGTATCGTTTCATTTGTAAGATATCCGCACCAAATGTAGTACGAATGAAAGTGGTTGAAACGTAGAGCTTACTGTGTTTTACCCGATTGGCCGAGGATGACTATATGTGAGTGTGACTCATATAGTCAGACAGTCCAATAATAAGATATCTGGAGAATGTGATTTCGACTGGAATAAGAAGTCCTGACCGCAAAATACTCGCGTGAGGAAAACGGAGCGGTAGCTATGTTACATCTCGAGACAGTCGAACGACCTCAGGAATTATTGCTTAATTGGTATGGCAAAGTCTTGATGCGATCATTCGGTAATTCCGAAGGTCATGACATTTGGTTACCCTCCTTAAATTTGCTAAGTTAGCTGTTCTTGCATCATGTTAACCACAACCATAACGATACCTCAGTTTGTATACAATCTAGCAAATGTGACAATACCCAGTTAGAACGAACTCCTGTAACTCAAGGAGTTGACGGATCTACAGCCAGGAGAAGTATTGTATACAGTACGCTCGCAACGGAAATCGTGATACGTGTACACACGACCTATAATCAACGGGGTTTTCTGTTGTCGCTTATTGTCCTCAATGATTCATTCGTGACAGGCATGAATAGTTTACCCTGAGTGACACAGGTAACATTAGTAAGAGCATCTCGGCTACCAGTAATTAAGATCTTGGCAGAAAATATGATCTAGAGGGAGTAAGAGAGAGGAGCAGGATCATAACTTAGCTTATCGCATTCTCACACTTGTTCGTAGGGACCAGCTATCAATCTGACAATTTCTTGGCGCTGATGGAGAAATACTGAAGTGAAAGAGTGCATGAGAAAATATTCTATTCTTCTCAAGCGCAAGCGTTTGTTTAATTTGGGGGTCTGAAAATTTCCGTCTCACCGTCATCCCAATAACCAACTGGTGGTGATAAGACGAACTGCGATACATTGACTCAGTTTTTTTCTTCTCAGAACTTCCTACAAGATTGTTAACCATTAATCATGGTATCGGCTGCAATCAGTGTACCAGTTACGAGCTTGTGCGTCAATTATCGTTTCGCTTGTCAACGAAATGGTCAAGCTACGATCATTCTGCTATTTTCAACTTGGCTGCTACACCACGAAAATGCGGTATGCTTGAAACGCGCACAAGAGAGAAAGAGAGAGAAAATTATTCACCTGTGTCACAACTGTGTACCGTAACGATACAGAGGTCGATAATTTTGATTTTATAACCCACAGTTCATGACTTCAGTCATTGCATCGATGTCTTCTGCAGTCTATGAATTTTTCGAGGTGATACTGTTATTTCAAGACTTCTGGCGGTATGCAGGTAAATATCCTTTTCGTCTCGGAGTAGTGTTCACTGTAGGGTCAAAATTGAGAATGTTAGTCCCTCCGCGTCAAATTAATCAAAGTTACATAAGCCAAGCTGGCTTTCATGTTGTCCAGAATGTGTGTTTAAAGACGTATCATGGGACAAACCTGAGTACAGCTAGAGCACATCTCAAACGGTTTGTTTGGCCAGGTTTTTCCATCGAACCAAGCCTAGGTAGTCACTGTCATGTAGTCGTTGATACGATCGCCAGTACATTCAACATGCTCTTAGTAAATTGTTCTCGGCCTAATAAAACCTCAGGTTGTTTGGCAAACACTATGAAGTCTGATTGGCCCGATATCAGAAACGGCGGGGCGATTTTTCATGGAAACATTACATCCGGTGTCATAATGGTACCAGGTTTATCGTGACAAATGATCAATGCAGTTACCGCCAGATTATTTCCTGTAGACTTTAAATAAATCCAAAACTATTTTGAAGTGATTTAGCGGCATACACAAAGTGTGGTCGGCAATCCTTAAACGCGATCACAAGATACACTGGCAAACTCAGGGAAGGAGGCCACCAATAACTGTGGAAGGCAGTATGTGCACAAATATGGCTGCTCATCCAGGATTTCTTCTGAGCTAATCGGAAATAGTTCATCCAAAATTTTTATTCATCAAGTTTATAGATGAGAGTTAAATTCAAGAAACTTATGCCACACAACTTGACAGATCAGAACGATAATCTTAAAGACAGCTGCAACGGATACGGTCGAATCTTCAACAAATTTTGCCGAAGGCATGAAAATGATTTCGAATTAAAGCTAGAGTTGGGTGCAGACATGGTTCACTAAGCTACCAATCAATAATCCTTATCCAAAAAGTCAGGAGCCTGAGAGATAATTCCATCGGAGCAGAAGTGGATATCAGTGAACTCTTTAGTAAAACACAACACGGGATTCGTAAGGGACATTCATGCAATTCAACATTACTGGCTGGTTGTGACTTGAAAGAAGGCGGCTAACGAGGAACTGCCCGCTGATATGTTATACGTTGCTTTCGATAGAGTCAATCATTTCAACTTGCTGGAAAACTCAGCATTAGTGGTATGGGGGTGCTGTTGCATAGGCGCTTCGAGGATTATCTATCTGAAAGTAGGTTCAATCTCGAGGCCAGCGACTAGTTATAAATCTGGTTTCTAGAGCACAATGGTGTTCCACAACAGCCAATCTTGTGTTTATCTTTGATATAGTGTGCATCAGCAGATCACCACGAAGATACAAAAACATGAGTTACTGATACGACAGGACGTGAATGCAGTTCAAAATGACTTAAGCTCGCTTATCCAGTGGTCTACAGGTTATTACCAGCGAAGTGACTCCCCTACGTACGAAGCCATGCACAGTTGTCATCAAAATCTGTAGGTCCGCCAGTGTGAAAAGGTAGGAGTACACTAGCGAAAGGCGGATTGAGTACGTTTGTAGAGTGCGCACTGGTGACAAAAAGGCAGAAATAACGAAGTATGTTTAAGAAAAAATTATGGACAGCTTCATTTCGAAGCAGTCTGTATAATGTGTAACTATATTGTACGTCATCATACTGAAACAATTACACAAGCTTGTCATACCCAGTTAAAAAACCTTGGCCATCATTACAGGCGTCCAGAGGCAGGTCACTAGGAGAGTAATGGGGCTCAGTTTACACAGATAGGTTGGTAGTATTTCGAAGAACAAACCTAATTTATTAACGTATGCACAACTGACCACCCACTATCTGACTTTCTTCACCCAACCGGGAACGAGCGATTAGGCATCCGTTCCCCGAAGGTTGACTATGAACCGGATAAGTCACCGTTTGGGCAAGACCACCTTACAACTAGAGCTTGTCTGTTCTGGAACTCACTGTTTAACGTTTGTAGTCATGGCTTACTCGATTGAAGCTTTCCTTCACGAGGATCGGTCGGATTTGTAATCATCCTAGCAACTGCTTACAGCAAACTCATAGATCACTAGGTGTGACTGCCTGTTAATATGTGTGTGTTCCTTCCGCTGACAGTATTCCAAGGCAGCGGCTATACGGGGAAGTGAAATCAGGTAAGCGAAATCCGGGTGATCAAAAGCGGAGATACCAGGAGGTTATCCAGATAAGTCCTTTGCGTTGTAACATTGATTTTAAGTGTTGGGAAGACAGCGTTTAACCGGACGGTCTGGAGACATGTGGTTCAAGTGCGCGTCTGGAAGTTCGGTGAACATTAGCTGTGCGGTCGTGAACGGAAGCGCCCATTACGCAACTGAACCATCGATGTCATAGGTGATGGTGACGTGACTATATGACGTTGCGATTTGTACGGCCGCGAATGTGCTAGCCGTTTATGATAAATAGGTCATCTGCGTAATCATAGTACACTGTCGACCAAGAGACAATGAGCACGTTAAGCTCAAGTAGGTTATAACAGTTGTGCCCAGTTCCTGTTCACCTCACCTAACGACCGTGGTCGTTTGGACCTCACCCACTCCCCTTTTCAGAAGCCTTCTACCTTCCCTTTTCTTTAGCATTGTTGGTGTACTGTATAGCAAATGTTCCGGTTTAAGCTTACATATCCTCTTCCATATCTTCAGCAGAGTGGACTAACGTGTACGTCTATACTGAGCTACTTCTTGCATTATATTCTCTTCTTAGCCTAAATTTTACTATTGGTGTCTTTCACGGTTTACTTCCTGAGAGATAAGGAATTCCGTTTCGTGGTAACCTATGATTTGGCTAACCAGCTTTGGCCGGGTGGACACAAAGACCTCACTTACATACCCCAATGGCCTCATTCCTTCGGGTTTACACTGGATACGTGGTATATGAGTGGAACCGCAAGTGATGCAGAACAAGCCACTTGCAGCGGTGGTTAAGCACAGGCGTCCTTTGGCTATGGTCAATGTGACAGGCTAATCCGAATCGGATGCTGCTACCCGTGTGTTCTTTCACTGTCAAGCGGTAGGAACTTTGTTTGATATAAATTGAACATCAACACAACACAGAATTATGACACACATTTACGGGTGATGTTCAATTTACTGTCATTCCGCTGTCTCCCAAGGAAATTGCAGCTTGTACCAGTTTGCTGCTTTAATGTGTTGACAAGCCGGTATTTTCTCCCTGGGTTGTGTCTTTCCCTACATCTTTGAACTGTCCAACCAATCTCGTTCCTGAAAAAGCACTGGGAGAGGAACACAAAAGCTGTCGTTTTTTCTCTATCTGCTGCAGAAACACTTGAAGGCATTAACCTATGAACCTACGCTCATGTTGAGTCACAGACGGTAGTAATTATGTAACACTCATTCCTTGATGACGGCAGATAATTATCATCATGCACGTGCTCTTTAGACTGAGACTAAAACACGTATATGTAATAGACGGTGTTGAAAGCAAAATTTAATGCCTACGACCTGCTAATGACTCCTGGTCATGTCAATTACGAGGGTACCCCCCATCAGTGTCGTAACTTTCACTCAGTTATACTTGGTTGATTACAGTCATCCATATGGTGGAAAGAAATCTCATTAACAGGCGGAATGGTCACAGAATTTGGTGACCCTGGCCATCAGGCTGACTTGGACTATGCGATATCACGTGTCAAGTTTGGGACGGCAAAATCGTTGTCAGCGCTGATCAGATGTGTCCCGAGAACGTACAACATGCAGTAAACTAACCTAAACTCTTGTTTTCCTGTAAATAATCGTTAATTTAACAGATATGACAGGTTGGCTAGTAATTTACATGAGTCCCATAGGCAAATCACACGCCGATAGTGCTTACATGCTTAAGAACTAATTAAATCCGGTCAGTGTGACAGGTTATTCGTGATATGCAGTGCAATAGGCCCAACCCTGACATACGACATAATTCGTCGAGATTGCATTGCAAACTTTTGCTTACAGTAACCGGGTGTTTCCCCGTCACGACCAGTAAATTGGTGTGGATCCTGCCTCAACTGTGATGAGCTCCAGGCTACATTGAGCAGAAACTTACCAAAGTTACAGCCCACTAGTTTAATGAGTAAAGGTATTACGGCTTAACCACAGTTTTTCTGACACTCTGTTCTCAAGTGTAGACGGAATGAATGTACTGGTCATCACTGAACTATGTTAGTTCTACAGAAAGACATTGATACATCCTGGCAAGCACATAATCTGTCAGTCATACGTGGTATGGGTTACTCAAGGTTGTCTCTTGGCTAAGGAATGTAATCCTGCTTCCAGAAGAAAACATGAAGAGTTACCACCGCCGCCAAAGAGACAAGCCTACGGGGGACAACTGTTCTTGTACTAATTGCCTGCCCTGAAGAACCTAACAGTTTAGGACTATACAGGATCCACTTTCCGGAGCTAAAAGTGAGCGACGTTTCTCCAAGAGGAACCGGCAAGTGGTTTCAACGGACGGAGTTCAACCGAGTTTTGCGTTTACGATTGTACAGACAACTAAATTATAAAAGACTAAACGTAAACGCTTCTCGTACGTTGCTCTGACAAGCTCAAATGTGTGGTAAACCTGACGACGTTTGATCTTGTTGGGAGTTCTCGGGTTCGAATCATTGCTATTTGGTTCTTGTCTAGGTCTGCGAGGCCAGATTGTTATTATTCTGCCATTTATTCTAAACGACTGACAGAAATCACTACAGTTTTTCACAAAGTGTGATATGTTTTTTAGAAGAGTGCCTTCTAAGGCTGCTGGCGCACTTCACCATGCTGCTTGACGTTGGAATAAAGCATACACTGATATTCTATGATTGTGAATCTCACTAAAATATTCGAAGCTGTGAACAGTGGAGCATTGTGAACTGTCCTAGGTACGTTTGGTTGCTACAGACATTTATCATTACCCCAATGACCTCTGAGTAGGCATGACCAAATGATCAAATCCAAACGCATAACCACAACCTTGTATAAATAGTGTCCAGCTTGTTCGATCATTCCGGAACCACTCGGTTCCACTCAATCGACAACCCCATGATCAGACCTTCTCAGTTGTCGTAAACCCTGGAAAAAATAAGGTGGCTCGTTCATGATACAGTAATGCGTTTGACAGAAATCGGATTATCATCCTCGTAATAATTAATGCGGAAAACCCTGGTCCCGAAAAACAACGCGACTGTTCAGTTCAAGACTCCCAATATAAACCAAAAGACTAGTGCAAAAAGCAATCTTGTTCCCCTTGAAAAATCGTGCGCTAACAAGGAGAAAATTATGGGTTATTTATGTAGTGATTAGCCACCTACGAACATTCTTGATACATAAGATCAAAGGACAGTTACCAAAGATAGTAGCTAAGATCACAAAGCTATCAGTGAGAATAACAGAATAAAGGTCTAACAGGCAAAGAATAGCGTAGGTTACCTGTCAACGTTTCAGAACATTTTGGCCCATTCTGATGGAGTAAAATATCTTTCTCGAATAGGGATGCGATTTTAGTCAAAAAAGGTTCCATGACATTAGGCAGATTGAATTTTATCACTCTGATCAACTATATATGTAAGAGAATAGACCCGAGATGTTCTCGATAATGTAACTTGTGTGAGCCCTGACAGTCTTAACAAACTCTCCCCTATTTACGTCCGTTTTTTAAGTCAGAAGGGTAGTGTTCATGGCTACTGTTTTGCGAACGATCACCCGATGAACATACTAAGTTTTAGGGTTGAACACTCACAGTATTTTCTAGTGATCTACCAACTTTTAGTCGCAGAAGATTAAAAACTAGTTGATCATAGCCGGAAACAAGTCCAACGAATGGCCGTGGTTTCCATAGCTTTGGTAATGAAAATCAGACTGGATGACACTAGCAATTAGGTTGCTCTGTTTAATCAGCTTTCTCGCACACGTTCTAAATTAGAATCAACGAAAAACCCATAGATTGTTGTGCAGACCTCAGCACTTTCGGCAGCAATTTGCCAACAGATCTGCCACTGGATTTCACATTACGAGCTCGAGTGACTAGAGCTTACACTGCTTTCAGACTGGCTGAAAGCAACCACTCAAGGAACATCACCGTCAAGCTGGAAACAAGAGTACTCGTCTATACGACGACAGTGTTGCCCATCCTTCAGTGTGAAAGCAAACCATAAGTGTTCTATTATCGGAGCGTGCGGTATATGATCCATGTGCTTGTCCATTATAGATGTGACGTATTCTAGGCATTCGGCAAGCAGCTACTGTCATGAACATCAAGAAAACCTGTGCAGTAAGCATTAACACCAGCAACGTCACACTGAACTTTAGTCAATTTCGATGCTTGGACACGTATGCAGAAAGTAAACCCGATTTAACCCACCTAAAGATAGTTGAAAATAAGCAAAAGAAACCTAGACCTTTGGAGGAGATTTTCACATCACAATATCATTCTCAGACTGGGAGAGGTCATAGGTCCGTAGTGGAGTATTATTCTCGGAATTTGAGACGAGAGCGATTGCGAACAACGTGGCTCTATTGCATTACAAAAACCTTAACCAAAACTTAAAAGAAGAGTTGAAAAATGTAGTGAGTGTATATCTACCAACTTCCATATAATTGTCATGGTCACATAAGCCAAAGATTGACTTGGATCGGGCAACTCTATGTCACTTCTCAGCGAATTGGATGTGGATGTCCGAAAACCCTCCCCTTTTTCAGTTTCTTAATTGCTTGTGTCATAAAACCACTTTCCATTTAGCTCGCCTTTAAACTTACAAGATACAGATTTCCCTTCTCCGAATAGAACGTTAACTATTTCCACTTCTGCAACCTGAAAACTGATCGTTTGTTTTGAACAGCAGTTTACACAGCTTCATTCAAACAAACGGCAAGCAGCAACACCAACATCCAAACAACAGAAGCGTGAAAAAAACGGGAGGAAATTCAAAACAAACTGTCTAACAAATGCACGGCGACGCATGGGTAGCACACATTGAACAATTGATAAATGCTTCCATCAGACTAGCAAACACCAACGATTCCAGTCATCAAGTGACAGATACCAGTGTGGTATGTTAACAAAGAGAGGGGATGGGAATAGCAGCAGCAGCAGCAGCAGCAGCAGCAGCAGCAGCAGCAGCAGCAG
>QNGE01000587.1:0-21102 GCA_008508345.1 Paragonimus westermani
AAACACTTCAATTTAAATTATGAGATCACGTGCGTTCGTTTGTTTCTATGACCACGTGGACGCGTTTTTTTTAATTCAAGCTCATTCAGCATTCCTGTCAGCCGATTAAATGATCTTTATTGTTACCGTGCCATCAACTGAGTAAGGACTCGCTCGAAATGACCATCCTCATCCCAGTACATCCTCATGATAACAACCATTTTCCTGACTAGAATTTGATGTGACCCGGGTAGTAGTTAATCTCACCAATGACGTCGAACCTCCTGAAATCGAACATCGTTGTGGAGTTTAGAAGTTGATAAACGAAGACTAGGCAGAAGAACTAGAACGAGTGAGGACACAAGTACGCGGTTGACTGCTCCACACGTCCATGTCGGATATCATCTCCAGCCAGCGATTTGAGTGATCACGAGTACCCCAATAAGACAGGCGACACTTGACGACTTTGCTCAGTGAAACAGCCAGGATCTTCATTCTTCGTGACCACCTTGTCGCTTGACCATCACGCGTATCCACTCAACTGTTAGCGGCCTCAGTGCACAATACCGGTTGCTGTAAACGGTCTGCTGGCGTGAGGAGCACATGACACAGCCATCACAGGTAGTGCAATGTGATTAGGTGGTCAATCGACTGCACATCCCAAGCCTTCCGGAATACGCGCCAGCGAGCGACTGGATTGCTCACGTGATCATTCCATTTCGGTTTCAAAAGTTACTCATACCTGTTAATGTGAGAATTTTGGTCAGGACTGTAAGCTGATTTTCTGGGTGGGGCCACGGTTACAGCTGAGGTGCCTTCTTTGTTTGTCAAAGATTATTACTGAGCTACTGGAACCGAATTGCTTTTTTGAATTAGCCCACTTCAATGAATATGATGTGGATGCATTCTTTTGTTAGTTTAATCTGCGTATTTTGTTATACATATCTGGTGGACTATTTGGGATGTTTAATATAAGTACATCCCTTCGTAGAACACTTTTTCTGCTGTCCCACTTCCACCAGGCCCAACGGTTTTTCGTGCATTCGAATGCCTACAAGTTTACACTCGCAAGAAATTTTCGACAACGTCTATCTTATATGCTCATGTGTCTCGCGAATGCGCAATCTATGACTACTCTAAGCATTTTGCGGTATAATCGGTGGGCTGAGGGAATTCCCACATATTGCTTCTCATGTGTTAGCACATTTTGTGCTCATTCCATGGCATGTGTCCGCCAGCTCAAGGTACAACCCATTAATTCAGCTTAGGTTGCAACTCATGGTTCCTTCTACTGGCGTGGTCCAGGCACGTAACTTGGTTATATCTTACCGAGCATGAATGCGGTTATAGCAGTGCGCAAACGCGCCGCTAGCAATGGTTATGAAGAAGCATCAAACACACCCTGTAGACGTTGACGAACAGTTCAGTCGGCGTTCACATTCACCTTATTCATCCACTTGATGTGCAATTTGAGGAACGGTCCTACTTTTGTTCTGTATACAGAAATATGGCATTTCACGCTTCGCTCCATCACAGTCGGTCAGAACTCGCTGTCCACACACTGCGATTAGCCGACAGACGGACGAACAGGTTTCGGATACCAGTAGCCATCTAACTGCACTAGGTAGCAAGTCGACCTGAGGGATTGTACGAAACATCGTGGCTGTTGTCGGGCGAGCATAATTGTCTGAGTGGTGGGGAGACTGCCTATTCGAATTGAGAATCTATCACGAACTGTGAACTGGAATCGATGCAGTTTGGACTCAGCATCACCCGTGTGGAATCTGAAGGGTGCTGTCGCATGTGGTAACGAAAATGCGAAATATGGCATCCAAATCTATCCATTTGATTCGAATCAATACGTGTTGGATTTGTCTCGATAACTGATATCTGTGTTTGAAGAAGTTATGGAGTGGATTATTCCACTAAATTCACGTCTGTTCGCTTTAAATCGACCACAAAGTTGAAGATAATTTCGAGTGTGGAAGGTACTCATCTCTTACTTGAAGCAATCTGTAACTATGGTGTTGAGTGGCGTATGATTTTGATTTACAAAATCTGAAAGTCAATTGCATTCTGCCGCAGCTGTCCCTTTTCAGCAGTCATCATCATCATCATCATAGACAGCAATACATCAGTGACACACACTAACGCTTAACTGCCACACAACTATGAAGAAAAAACGAACCTAATATAAGAGTGAGAAGGAAAATGTGGAGAACGGGAAGGCACCTCACTACTGAGAATAACTACGTCTACATCCAAACATTCAACCTTGCAAACAAACAACCGAGCTGCCAGTGAGAGTAAGGCGTCATCAGCAAGACAGCTTCCTTACGGCTTACACTGCTCCGCATCACTAAATGCACTCACTTCACAGACAACTCGACCAAACAACGACAACATTCACGTCACTGAGCTCGATTAGCCGCTATCTCACCCAGAGTCTCCAACCACCGACTGTGTGAGTCGTGAGGGCCACAGCCCGGGAGACGAACTCGATCTACAGTGGCCAACTCCTTGGTGAACCAATTCACCTCCCTACGTCAGGTCATTATCTGTCCATCCGGCAACTTACACCAGTCGGTCGCAGTCAGCGAACAGTACTCGGTGTGGAAGACGACTAGCTGGTATCGTCAATACGTGACCTAGCCATCTAAACCTGTGCAAATGTACAGATTGAACAAAAGAACTCGTTTGGCAATCAGTACCAAACATCCGCTTTATAACCTCTGCGTTACTTACACGCTAGTGCCATCCGATACCAGCGACTGAACGCAGACACCGGTGATCAGATACATGAAGACGGTTCACGTCTTCTATCCTGATCGGCCAGGTTTCGTTGCCGTAAATAATATGGCACTCACCGTTGTCTTATATTCGCGACCTTTGATCTCCAGAGAAATACCTCTCTGTCGCCAGAGATGCCCCAGATTGGCGAATACTGTCCTAGCCGTAGAGATACGCACTTCTATTTCACCCCCCACACCCCGTTAGCGCCACTGATGGAGCTTCCAAGGTATACAAACCGGCCAACAACCTCCATGACTACATTATCCAACATCAAATCTACGTGGTCACAGCAATCCCGTAGAAGCACTTTGCATTTAGAGACTGCAAAGCGCATTCCGCCGTATTTAGCCGAACGCGAAATTGCGTCTAGCATTGCTTGTGATGCTTGAAAGTTGTCAAACGGCAACACCTTGTCGTCAGCATAACGAAGATCAATTAATCAGTCTTCCACCACGTAGGAGATCCACGCCGGCATCTTGTGAGTGCTGGAGACAATCCTCCATTATTTCGTCTATGACGAAATTAACGAAAATTGGTGAGAGCGGACGGCCTTGACGTGCGCCGCTCATGTTGCTGAAACTGTCAGACAGTTCACCGTAACCCCTCATCTCCGACTTCAGAAATCAACCAGTACAATAGAGTCTCACTCCTGCTACAACTGGTTAGTATTGCACACCAAGATAACGGCCAGAAACAGAACTGCGGTCACGTGTTCACGGATTAACCGCGTTAGCCTCTGAATAATTTGCCCACATTGGGCACTACTCGATTATGACATGCAAACGCTCAGTCACATTCAATTATGAGCAATGCGTCGACTGACTACTTTGAGATAAAATACAGTAGCTGTCTTGCGATAACCTATCCGGGTCAGCCTTACTGCTGAATAGTGTGAAAAAAGTTTTTTTCAGACTGGATGAGCTTCAGTGGCTTCTGTGTCGGAACCGCGAACTTACCGACGAAGTATATTACCCATTGCATACAAGTTGGTCCGGAATTACGTACGTTTAATCGGTCTCAAACATATTCCAGCTACTGACGTTGATCCTCTCGCATGTCTTGTTTGATCGACCTGTCAGCTCCCTCCCATTTTTCACTTCCTTTGTCTTTTCCAGCGAATGTCAATTGTAATGTGCACACCATTTTTTACCTGAGAAATTTTTGGCCTGCTCTAAATCTACTTGTTTATCTAATTATGGGTTTCAACCGACGCACTATTCCACATCGTGATGATCTGCTTCTGATAGGTAGAATATGCTTTACCCACCCGTGTGTTATTAGTGGTCAGTCGATTAACTCTAAAAAAGCAATATCCGCATCCATACTCTTTTGTGTTCACGCCACCAATTTATATTTCGTAAATATCACTGGGACGAGGAATGCACTTCTGGGGCACTGAGAGATCAGTTTTGTTAGTGTGTATCTGCTGCGTTTGGTGTAACCAGTTCATATGTGGTTTATAAAACCTAGATTTAAAATTCAAAACAGTAGCTGGGAGCAATCTGATGTCTGAGCCAATGTAAATAATCGGAGAATCGTCATCTTGTTATCCGTTCTCTGTGAACCTTTTGTTTCACGTTTCAAATCCAGCATAACTTTAGTTTGTGCTTGTCCGAGAGAGACTAATTCACTGCAACTTATTAGTGAGGATAAATGAACAGCTTGTAAAAGTGAACATCAAGTTATTCGTTGGAAAATGCGTTTAATGTTTACAGTGTAGTTCACTCTGTGGGATCTTGGAAGGATGTGTTTTCTCTCACTAAGATAAGCTTTGTCTTGAAATGCGTAGTTTATGGATTAAAACTGACATCTGCTTGCAAACGTTATTTAATTTAAAAGAACACTACGTCTGATAAAGACAATATTTATAGGTTCACATTGACTCCAGTATCCTCTCGAAAAGTTTGGATATATATCACGCCGTGCTATTGCGGAAATTGCCTCGGGAAATTTTCGGTGACTAAGATATTCGGTCCTTTCCATCCAGTTGCATCACCGAAATTCAGCCGCATATGTTATATGTTATATGGTTTCCTATACGTGATATCATCTGAATTGAATGAATAATGTAGGTGATCGTATACATTCAACGTCCATCATACCAACCGTTTTTAAGTTAACATAACCACTCAGGTTTAGGGATTAACAGATTATACTGTTTGCGGTCACTATCGGATAGTTACGTTATGAGTAACGAACTGATGTGATAAGAGGGACTATGTCATTGGAATGTTCTCAACACGAGCGTCGTTGTTTACGGTATTTAAACGCTGTGTTATTCACAGATTCGACAATTTTGATAACTTCTACCTGGAACAGCTCGCGTATTTCCACCACTGGCAAAGCGCATATGGCAAACAATGTTAGATAGGTTTTCAAATCGGTTTCCTCTTCATTTGATCGCTACCACACAGCACATCCTTTTGTTGAAAGAAGGATGCTAATTTCTACGTCTTCCGCTTTAATGAGAGAGTGTATTACGTCCTGAATCACAGTCACCTTCATCGGTTACATTCGACAGAGGTGATTGCTTTTTCTGTGAGGCAGTTCAATAAGTGTTAAATTGCTGGAAGTTTTAAAAATTGGTTCATTGTTTGTGTGTTTCACTTGAGGAGGTGTTTATGACGGAAAAGTTTAAAAATGGCAGTCACTAATATATTTCTTAGCTCGCACTGCGTTTCTCTTTGTCATTTTTCCCACACGTGGACACTGACCAACGGGTACGTATGCATGTTTGTGTTACGATCCAATGCTTGGTTTACGATTGGTTATGACTAGCTGTTCCTGACACAACAGTTCACCAGTACACTTGTATTTTCATGCAGTTGATTTTGTCGCATCATCTTGCAAGTCCTGATTGAACGATCATGGCTTAGCCGTTATTAATTTATAGTCTAACAATTGCCATACAGCCGCGTACATCTGCCACAATAACCATGTTCTTGCTCTTACATTGAAGTCTATAGAATCACAGTTGAGCTATCCGACTTTATATAAGTTCACTTCTGCACAGAGCAGATACGCAGTGTGGTCAAACTACTTGATAACTGTTATCAGTTGCTCCGTGATCTGTGCTTTCTACTTACTTAAATGACAGGCTCACTATGCTATCAATCGCACAGGCACAGAAATATTTACACGGTTGCCTTTGATTTCCCGTAGTGAAGACAATTGGGTCCTTTCTTACACAACATCACCATTTTGACAGTTCAGAATGGACGTATTCCAGCAAAGTTCTATAAGAATTCCTAAATAACGTTCAACGTAGCAAAGGATTTCCAGTCGGTGGCGAATCGAACTTCCACTGCATAAGGAAGTACTTTACTTTTATGGGCCGAATCGGAAGTGTTGATGCTGCTACAGATCTCACCATATAATGCCGTTCTGAACGAGTTCTGAGCGACAGTCGCAATAATTACGATCTGTTGATTGTTAAGCTTATTGGCTTGACCTGAAAACGGAACACCCTGTAGTTGTGTATAGTTACTCTCGAGGAATTTGAAAACTGTGCTTCATTGTCTTGTTTGCTAGTTGGTATGCTAACTTGAAGTTGTTCGTTGCAAAGTTTACTACTCTCTGTTTTCAAGTAGCGTGGATTATTTACTCACAACCTAAGGATTGTTTTACATTTTACAGCGGAACCCAGCAGCTGCTAACAAGCGCTGAAACGCAGTTAACATTGTTGAGCTGGTGGACTACCAAGGTTACAAGAACTAGAACTGCTGGTGTCTCGAAAGGTGGGCACAATATATCATTGATAAAAAGTGAAGATTTGACTGATGTGTGCAGAACGCCTCTGATATTCAATCGCAACTTCAGCATCAAACTAAGGGCTACAGCCAGCCAGATTCCAGGAGTATTCTTTCAATTTTTTTGTTAGAAATCTAATTTGTCACTTAGTTATCTGGAAGCGGAATAATTCGGAATTGTCGACTATTAGAGAAATAGTGTGTTTTCTACTAGCGCGCAGTGACCGGTACTTGGTTCCCGAGTGACACAGCCGAGTAAGCATAGTGCACGTATTCGATCTTTCAATTTCAAACATGTAAAAATTCGAGCCAAACCAAATTTTTCTGTGTTTACCCCTGTATACCGTACCTGTTCTTCTTTCGTTACATATGTCTCTGCCGCAATGTTTTTGTTACATTGTCACTTTGACACGTTTTGAGTTGCATTCCAATCAGTTTACTTCTCTACGTTGGGAGAATCTTTGGTGGTGCGCCATTAATCGGAAACCTTAATCATATTACAGGAATGCATTGACCAGTGAGCGCTTTTCCGGTGTTGATGGGTCAACTATTGAATGGGAGGTCCTCAGGAAATTGGTTATTTCCTCTACCATACATTCTTCTGATTTCTGTAGGGGCTTTATAAACAAGTGTCCACCTGTATGTTAGATTGTGGCTGGCAAACGTGCGTGAATGTCTTGTGATTGCCACTGTTGATGCAAAACTCTCGGGACTCTGCTGAAGTGAACTGTTGTCCATTAACCGCTACTGGAGTCATCTCATTACAAGTTTGATAGAATGACCTATGGAGACAAGAAAGGGCCTTCGATGTCAAGATTATTCCGAAAGGGAAAACTTTGGGCTAATTCGAGTGTGCACTGACGGTAACATTTACGACAGTTCGCTCGGAAGACCTGCAAAACCAAGAAGAACCAGGAGCCATTTCCTTTCAATCATAGGTCGCGAGTTCACTTCAAATTTAGCGAGCAATTTTTGCCATGTTTACGCAGCTTTTGCAAGCCAGTATCTAACTTTTTACCCGGTTGTCGAGCTTTTTCCCAGCAAACAGCGAGCCACTGAATTCATGCGGTTCACACCGTGTCAGCATTAGTTCTGGTTTCTGTAAAGTGCCCTAAAACATGCACCACCCATGTGACTGAATCTTTACGGTGAGAAAGCTGTTTCAAAACATTTCGTTTCAGTGATGAACGTAAGTAAAGCAATGAGGAGACCAGAATCCTGTGACGTTCTAGGGAGTAACATTTCTTAGATTCCGAACACAGATGGGTATGTAGCTGAATTCAACCATTAAAAAGATTCCGTGTGGCAGAAGACATGGCTTAAGTGATTAGAGAGATACATGGAAATCAAATTAAAACTATGCGGATGCTTACCACCAGGGCAGGCGCAACGTCAATACACATTGTTTTTGAACGCACAGAAGGGGTTTTGACGCTTGAAAGTCAAACCCTCGGCACACAACGTCAAAAAAAACGGAATGCGTCACAAGCTTTCATGCTGTGTTCCTTTTTGATCAAATGGTTTGTTATTGGTGAGGCTGGATATCGTCTGTGGGCCTAAAAATTGCCCCTGGCGTACAGCTTGAAAAGCAGCTTAAACTTGTTAGTGGTGTAGACGGTGTGAATGTTTAGGCCGAAGTGATCCAATGGTTCGATGTGACGTCCAGGTCCACTGATATTCCGCTGTATGAAGTAGTCAAACGTGACTGGCTTCATACTATTTACGCAGCTATCTAAGAACCTTCTGAACCTCTCCACTTAACACTGACATGATCCTTATAATCGGTTGCTGACCGTCAACATTCGTTATATCTCTACCATTCGTGCGGTATCAGAGCACGACGCCTAACAGCGTACATCAGTCTATGCCACTTCGTTGGGAACCGAAGCAGATGGATCACGTTAATCATAAATTTGGCTTGTTTTGCAATCATTCGGGTAGAAAGCAGAGGCTTAGTTGTCCAACTTCGCCTGGCAACATTTGGCTGGTGAAGCGAACACGGATAAACCGGTGTTTCGTCAAAAGAACATCGACCATCTTAAACAATGGGAACAGATGTTTGATTCTTGTTACTGTTGGGGTCAGTTGATCTATTAAACATTACATTTCACTTTTGTATCATGTCGAAGAGTTTGACTACATTTCTGGACGCTCGGGAAATTGCGACCAACGGTTTGTTTGATGAGAGCTTCACAAATTGTACACCTAAAGCACAGTGCAACAGTGTTGTACCGGTCAAGTTAATTAAGATGTATTTTCATAGATTACTGACACAATCCAATTGCCACTGAACAGTTGACGGTGGTCGCACCTTAATCTCACATCATATGAGAGTAACTAATTTTTTATGACTGCGCCCGTTTGAGCTCCTCTCTTCAAAAAGTTCGAAATCCGACTGAACACAGCCCTCTAGATAAGCATTCTGCATTAATCCGATCATGATACGAAAGTAGCAATGTTGGTTGGGCTGATATAAACGAGAAGATATATATCATTTTGCACTAATTATGATCAGTTCATATATATGTCCCACGTATTTCCACCGTAAGCCAAGACGATGATGACTGGGTAATCCGTCTTTCTGCGGTTGATTTTTAGACTTTCTAATGATGGGAAGAGCCATATATTTGTGTGTGAGAGGTCAAATTCAGTCAATCTAGTGATGATTACCAGTACACATTTGTAAGTCTGTTGGAACTTGCTCACTGCTCACTGACCTGTTTAATTAAGGGCCAGAATACATTAAATACTCTCGTTTGTCTGGTGATCGTCTGCTTCCTTCCAAAAGCTGTATCGTTTCAAACTCTCTCTCCCTTACGTGCTTACTGCATTGTTGCCTGACGCTTTGTGGACCAATGGAACTACTTGATTGGTGCATGAAGTGGTAACATGAGTAACACCATAATAGTAGGACGACTTTTAGTGTCTTCTGTGTCTGCTTCCTGGACAAAACAGACGTCAAGTTTCTCATAATGTGGTGCCTTCAAGCATTCTGCAACGAACAAGTGACAATGGCATGATTGTTACAGGGAAGAAAGCAGTAAAAATCCGAAGGTTGCTGGGTTTGTTGTTGGTGAAGTGAATGAGTAGTTCCAACTAAACGTATTGGAAGTTCACTGTGCTAGCCGAACTCTTCTGTGTGATTAAATTGTCGACTTGCTGAACATCATTTTTTATGAAGCAGACAACAGCAAGTTGTTCGATGGTGAGTGAAACATTTCATCTCGTGTGATTGTCCTAATGTGTAGTACACTAATCCGCAACGTGAATTTGCTCGAAGAGATCCTGAAACCACACTGTCGCGGTACATAGAAAATCGAAATTTGAACGACAGTAGCCGTGATTACGACAACTACGTTTCTATTTATATGTCTGAAATATTGAGTTGTTATATCCCGCTATCTTCCAGGAAATAGCAAACAGATGGATAACTCGGTGTGTGACGACTGACGTTTTCCAGTGTGTTCAGATCATTTTGGGATATAGACACTCAACAGCAAACCGCCAGAGCGTTGATAACTGGCGAACTGTGAACAGGGGCGTACACCATACTTCAGATATTACATATTATGGCAGTCACGTTGAATATTTACGATGAAAATAATCTTGTTCTAATTGACACGGATCGAAGAGCTGCCTGACCTGTGAAAGTGCATTGTTTCGGCTCAGATTGCGAGAGCTTGCGAACGCGGTAAGCGGCGTGCCGACTGTCCTAAAGAGCAAATCCGATAGCTCAGCAATTTCGCGTTCGCACGCAGCTTCCCACCCATCCCACTATTTCAGATCAGAACCACCAGACGATCCTAGAGATCGAATGATCCGCCTTGACGTTATAACTCGGGTGATCCACCGCCTTGAGTCCAAGGGCACGCCTATTTTGCCACTAGTTTGAGTGTAGTCAGAACAACCGGACCACAGCTGGGTACTGTGTAGCGTACAAGAGCTACCGCACTACTTGTGGATAGATACGTCCGAGTCAAACCGGCTCAGGTATACTGCTAGCAGTGGTTTCTGCATTCAAGGGACAGATAACTAGTGAGAATGAATGAATACCATATTATTTTTCAAGTACTTCATATATCCGTAAAAATATAGACGATAAATACACTGAATCACGCGTTCACCAGATCGTCACCTTTTTGTTACATGTTTCAGGCGGAAAGATGCATTCCTCAGCAACCTTCTTGAGGCTCTAAATACTGTCGATCAGTGCGGAGGTAAGCAACAAATCTGTCTCATAAGACTGTGATTGACAACAAGCAGTATCTCAACATTCTGTGTTTATAGATCCCAAGCTCACGTACCTTGTTTATCGTATGATTTGCTTTTACGTGCTTGAACAGATTTTATCATGACAAAGTTGTGTAAGTAATATGAGAATGTGACACTTGTGATCAAATTTGCGGAACGTTCAACTCGTATTGACCAACTCTTTTCACTATCGACCGCAGTTAAACTACTGTTGGGAAACCTCAATAATTCAAGTGGTTTTTACTTGAAAAGAAGTCTAAATTGGAAAGTCAGATCTTGAATTCGAGAGGCCAATTACTCTGTCTCACCTCAAGACGATGGGACAATCTGATCGTTACACACAAGAGAATGTAACTGTGTGTTTGCGTAGAATAGTCCCGTTGGGCCTAAATTGATTCCAGCGGTTCAGTAGTCAACAGGATTGCCTCGTAAAAGCGTGACCGTAGTTGTAGTCGTGGCATTGCTGACGAGTTCAAACACGAGCGAAACGTGTGAATAGTCTTTTCTCGATGGGGGTAAGCCAAAGTCTGTGGGAATACATGTGCTGCAATCCACCTTGGGGTGATATTCAACTTTTTATAATGAGATTTATTACAGGATCTCTATAAAGCTTTACCGCTTGAACAGAGTACGTGGTGGAATTCTGCTTGTTAATTTTACACGCGGTGAAGGCTGCTGTCTGTACATGTCAAAATAATTATTCATTTATTTGCCCAACATTTTGGGTTCCACGGTCAACTGCGCCATTGGAACGTCGCGTTGTCGGTACAAGCTTAGGGTGTGTAGAATTCAATTACTGACACACTAGAATAGAAGTTACCTTCGCCAGCGTAAAAAACGTCTGGAACGAACGGCTCCCCACCCTACCTTGAACACATTAAGCATAACATGACGGTATGGAATATCTCAATTGAATAGCTGGGATGAGGAATTGTTACCAGGCAAACCTAGTGAGTACAGGACTTAGTTGATGCTAGGCGTACATACACCAGTGTACAAAGTGTTGTTCGTTAAATCCATTGCTGTCAGTCATTCGGCAAGAGAGTTCGGTAATTGAAACTGACGGTCCGATATGGCCTGTATGTCATGTTTTGGTCAGGGTGGACGATTTGTACGCTGAAAATATAATCTTTGGACAACAGTTTCCAGGTCGTCTAAGAAGTTTGGATGAAGCAGTGACGAATTGTAACTCTATGAATTTTCGATTCAACACAAGATCCGATGACCTGTATAACGCTAATCGACAGCAAGAACGAAACGGGTTCTAAGATATCTCGTTGTAAGGACTTAAAAGTAAATATTTCGGTATACCTTTTGGCTGTGGTCAATGCAAACAAGCGACTGAAGGTAGGAGGTATTCATACACATAAACGATGGCAAAAAGTATTAACACCCAATGAGAGAATGTCATAAACAGAGTGAATGGATACAAGGAATGATTTCTAACAGCGTTGTGAGTAACTTATCAGGTAGCCAGAAAAGACTGAGGGGAGGTGACACATAAAAATTGTCTACAAAAGAGTACCTGCACCATCGTCAGTGACATGAAAGGATCAAGACATTTGAATTACTAGTTAGTTCCGTGAAACAACAAACTGACTATTTTACTTCATTGATGAACTGACGGTAATGGCCGTTTTGTTTTATCAGTGACTCATATATTCAGGAATCTCCCTGATATTTTATTTTGCATAGAATGAAGACTTGAAGCTAAATGTTTCCAGATAACGAACAGGATCGCGTTGTAACTAGGCCGATGCGCGAACCAGCTTAAAAAAAATTCAAAGTGATATCAAATGAAATATGCGGCTGCGGAGTGTGGATTGGAGTTAGCGTTACCGTCGTCAAGAGGCAAATAAAATCAATGACTCTGTTAAATGTTCTTTTTAGGTCCGTACTTAAAATTTCTACCCATACCCCAATTAGTCGTTTGGTTGACATAAATAGAAACTTAACGAGATAGCGATCAGCTCATTGTAACGTTTATTAGGCAGACAGTCATCGGAACCCCATTTATTTAATCCCGAAATCTGAACGTTCCCGAAGATAGTTCGTTAACATTCTGGATCAAAGATCTCTATCTAAATTTATCTTGTTTTCTATGCGGTCAGCAGATCACATTCTGATTAGAAAAAACTATGCTATCGACGACTGCTGCGGATAAAATTATCGTCGTTTTTAAGTCACACAGGTGGTGGGCATGTAATGGAAAGGCAGGATATGGCTTGTTAGTTCACTGTGCGTGTGTTGTGTAGCGTGTGTATGAACTCTGTGATGATTAAAATTACGCCCTTTAATCGATCCGGAGGAGCGTTCCATTTGATTTGGATGTGAAACAACCGGCTAATTTACCGTTGTTTCTACGAGCTGAAAACTATAAACAGCGTTATTGGAAACAGATTCAACGCTGTGACCTCAGCGATTAATTCCTATTAATACAAACTCCCGATCGTTGTGTGCTAGAAGAGTTTGATGGAAAGTGTGGAAACAAAAGAAACAATACGGAGTTCATTTTCATTTGATTGGCAGATGTAAAAATACTTCTTTTCTACTCTGAAGGACGCTGAAACAGGATCCTTCAGTTGTAATTCATTTAGTAGATCGGTCAAAGGAACATCGCCATTAACGATTGTGCAGTCACATGCTACGCTGCTGGATACGAATGCTACACGCCAGTTATTGCTTGCTGGGTACCTGGAAGTCTGTTAGAAATATGGACCTAGTTGACGAAATATAATCAATCACCTGAGATAGCGTGGTGCTCTGGCATTAGGTAAGTGCATGAAGCAAGATGGGTGGCTTATCCAGCAAGTCAGAGGTACAATAAATTTTCCGATTTTACATATTTTGAGGGCAATATATGAACTCACTCCTCATCTTTAAGATGATGAAGCGGCCTTTTGCAAATAGTGACCTTTAGAAAAGCAAGTTGGTGATCCATATGCACAAATACACGCACACACACACACTTATGTTAGTCATCTCAAATGACAGCTATCATTTACAAGAACTGAGACATCACGTTCTGATGATGTGTTCCATGCTGGTTCACTGTAAACTAA
This sequence comes from Paragonimus westermani, assembly GCA_008508345.1. NCBI lineage: Eukaryota > Metazoa > Platyhelminthes > Trematoda > Plagiorchiida > Troglotrematidae > Paragonimus > Paragonimus westermani. Next base: position 13,835 of record QNGE01000587.1, read on the forward strand.
GTTACTACATATTACGGTGGTCCAAGGACAACTCTTCATGGGTTGTGCATGAAACGTGTCGACATTGTCAACTGCTTCAGTCATGTTCATAAGTTGTGTTGCCTTCGTCTTTTGAATAAAACTCGTCTTCCAACTACTGGAATCCAGCTGAGTATTGTTAGGTCAGTGGTTAGTAGTAGAAACAGCTCAGTACTTTCTCGAATGATTATAGCTGGAATTTAATATTGGAAATGTTCTTAATTTTATATGCTTGATTTTATGAAGGTTACCATCAAGCTTCCTGCTGTCTGAAGATGGGTTGTACGACTCTGAAGTGGTTGCATTTGACAGAAGGGTTAGACACTCGGGAGGGTAAAACAACACTTCCTGTTCTCTCCTGACCGGCTGCTCTTTGCCATTAGGTCGGACGGCACATATTGGTCATAGTCTCCTTTTAAACAGCACAAAGACCACAATGTGTTACTTGACAATTCTGGAATGTGTTTGGGCACTGAAAACTACAGAACAGCTTGTGAAATATTGACGCTTTGGTTTTTGGTGACAAACAGATGCTCTGAGTTTTCGACTTCGTGTGAAGTGCTTTCCTGCATAATCAAACTGGAGAAATGTGTGCTAGCCACTCAGTCAAATTACACAACTGAGCTGTTGAAAATGTTATCGTGTATGCTGTACAAGCGTGAAGCTTCATCGCCTGTTTTGGGTGATCATCCTATAATGAAGTGCTTACTGTTCGAAACAGATGGAACAAGTCTTCTCACAGTTATGCCAGTAAATTCTCCGATCATTCAAATAACCTTGCTGTGCAACATGAGGTTGACCAAATTAAGTTATGTTGAAAGCCATCCTAACACTGTTCAGAGACATGGCAGTCTCGTTGTAATTAATTTTGGATTACAAAACGTCACTATCCATTTGCATTCTTTCTCTGATCACTAATGCACGCGTCATGTTTGAAGTCATTACATTGAAATGCCTGGTCACTTACCGTGATTACTAAATCACCTATGAGGGATGTTTAACAACCTCTCGATCGGCAAATATTGAGCATTAATTGCCGAGCGAATGTTGTCGTCTATGTCACTAGACTGAATAGGGTATCCCACTGATTTGCAGGAAGGTCAGAACACTGACATCACGTGTTTCTTAACCGCTTATGGGATTTGTGTTGACACGATACTTGCACAGCAAATTCACTGACATCAGACTGTTCTTTCTTACTGTGCGCCTCCGTGATGTTAGCCGTGACATCGTAAACCCACAGGCTGTCTTATCGGTGCCTTCCCTTTGCCGTATTTGCCAAACCCACAGTTTACTGTGTAATTCACACAATGATTTTGGAAGCCGACAGACCACATGTGCACTCAATGTTTTTAGTTTGGGAATATCACTGTCGAGCCACTCGAAACCACCTACACAGCCAGCAGTTTCTTTTCTGTTCCGGTGGAATCCATCAACACTTCAGTAATGTAAATTTCCTTTATCCGTTATTTTTTGAAATTTTTATTCTACAACTGCGCTGTCATACATTTGCCCTCATAGCGAGTTACTTAGATATGGATCTGATAAGACACACTTCTGAATGTGCATTTACCTTATGAACGCTGAAGATGCTATGTGGCCTAATCGTAAGAAAAAATGTATACGTCCAGCATCTAAGTGGCTTAAAAACATAAAAACTGAAGACAAGTGTCTCAGATTAGGCGAATGTATATTTGCGGTCTCACCTTCATGTAAATTCTCGAAAGCGGTCATGTCAAACCGATTTCCAAGGGGAAAATTGTTGCAGGCTCGAAGATTATGACATAGCTGGCTGAAGCACAGATTAGAGTTCGGATAACTAAAATACACCGAATAGTTTGAGAGCTTTATCGCAAATCGCCCCGCAGTCTAACAGCTGATGAATGTCCGACACGTCTAAAGACGGTTCAGTTGATGTAAAAACTGAGGAGGTTTCGCGTTACCTTGTAGCATACACACTTCGGCTATATTTCCCCGCAACGGTGTGTGGATATTTGAAAGCCGCAATGACCCAACTGCAGCGCGAGTCTGTGAATGAAGCTGAGTTGATCTGAAGGATGCGGCGAATTAGATTTATGTCTATGAATGATTTTGTAAAACGTCCGATGTTCTGATTGAGCAAGGCAAAAAGGAAACTAAACGTTCGAGACAAGTGGACAGTAATCCCATTTGCACCTTCTTTACTGTTCATGTCTGCCTGTTATTTTTCACTGTACTATCGTGATTGATTTATTGTCGCACCGGTTTTTAAGCGGTTGTAATTCACGGCATACTATCTTCTCAGAAGTACTGTGATACCGTAAGATATTAAACATTTTCCTTATGTTAACAATGTACCAATCATGAGCGCCTGCTGGTAATGATGAGTTTTACAGAGTAAACATATTACTCTGATTGAGTTCACTAGGTTTAACATACTATCCCCAATGAGATTCACCTTACTGCTAGAATTTTCTTGGACATTCCAGAGGACTGTTTGTGTTAGGAAAGTTTTCTGCTTCGAACTTCATTACTAGTGGATTTTGGTTATTAGGGTTAGGTTGACAGTAATTACAAGGAAAAGTGTACACAGGCGCCAGTCACGAACCACGTGAAACGGTGCACAGTTGTTATTTGTATAGGATTCTGCGGAAAAGTAGGCAGGAACGATAGGTCAAAATTTTATATACTACTAAATCTTGTTCGATGCCGCGAATCGGAACCATGGAAACTTCGTGGGGTGCTCATGTTGTTGTTTGGAATGATGAATCTGGTTTTTGAACGCTTGGGTTTGGAGACGTCACTTGGAGCGTGTGTTTCGGTTGAATGAATCATCGCCGCTTCCAAATAGGTTTTCGGTGGTTGATCAAACTTTTGCAGACGACAGGGTGGTGTTAAGAAAAAAGGAACAGACATTTGAGGGAAGAAATTGAGGCAATGCCTACGATCTCAATAACGGTTATTCCGCAACTCACATGGGCAACAAGTTTCAGGTCAAGGTTGATCTTAATGCTTAAACAGATGGCAAAGGCGACCTCTAATCCTTAACTTACAAACTAACATTTGAAGAAATCGGAAACTCTCGTCCACTAGAATGGTGTTATTTTTTAACGTTGTATATCACCTGATTAGGAAACTCAAAGGAGTCAAATTCTTAACAGGCAGGTTGCTTCTCAGACCAACTCTCAAAATCCTCCATATGATGAGTATAAATTAAAATGTCTCCAGGCATTTTGTTGCTGCTCGCGTCATCGTCCAATGGATTAGTTTGTGCAATTTGCGTTAAACCAGTTAATATGTAATTGTATTTACACATACAAATCGAGGTTAAATGAAATCGACTAATCTAGACAGTAGTGTATGCAGCATTATATCGGAAGGCAGGGTTTTCATTGCTAAACATAAAATCGGAGATTAAACAGTGTTTTCTATTGAGGTTGGTGACAGAAACTGACGTTTATATTCTTGCTTGTCCTATCAACAATGCTGGTCTTTCATGGGGGAATGTTCAGGAGAAAGTTCAACAACTAGCTGTCTTGTTTCTAGTGCCTGAGACATTGCTGGGACTTTTGTATGTTGTGCCAGTAAAATGACCATTTACTGAGGACTTCCGGATGGAATTTGGTTAAATAGCCAAAAAGTACGTATTTTTAACGGACAATTTGAATGAATTGGCATTTCGTCTTCTCGGCTTGGGGTTTTTCATGGACTCATGTAGGTGGGGATACTCTTATCAAACTCTGAAACGTTATGTGACGTTGTAGTGAGTGTTTAGTAATTTTTCTGACAGTTAATTTCACTTCCGGTGTCCTGTTCAAGCCAGGAGCCAAACCGGCATTCGGTCATCTGATTTAGCGATATTTGCCAAGAATGTAGTAACAACCGTTTTTGATCTGCTCAGGCGCCTGGTTGTGTCTTCCACAGTCATGCAAATGTCACTGAGGGAGGTTTTTCTGTTGCCTCTACTGTGAGACCTACATTCCCTGTGACACAATTGAATACACAAGAAAAGATTGCAGGTCAGTAGCTTCGACTATGCGGTGCTAGCTGTGTTTTGTTCGTCCACTTATGTAATTCTGTACACTAGGATCGATGGTTGAAAACATCAGGTGAAATAGCTGTTAATCAAGCTGAGTGTCTATGAATTGAGCGCACTCAATGATGTGGGGCGGTGAAGAACCTGTCTTGCTGATGACGCTTTGCTTTCATTCACAGTTGTCTTTTTGCGGAATGTAAACACCTTGATGTTGAATGTGTGGATATATACGTAACTGTTTTCAGTGATTAGGACCCTTCCCCCTCTCATTTATTTGCCTTCCCTGTGCAGGGTTTCCTTTTTGGTTTATGGCTGTGTGACAATTAAACATCAATGAGGGCTGCTAGTGTGTTACTATCCATGATAATAATGATGAGGATGATTATGACGAACTCCAGTGTGGTTCATTCACCAGTTCATGTTATGAGCTTGAGACAAGCCACGTTCACCCAGACCACTGTTTTCAACTCGCTTAGCATACAGATAACTGGCATTTTGAGGAATGAGAGATCGCCTTTTAAGACGGGTCCCGTCATTCTTGACAGTATTGCTAGCAGATATACCTGATCACACATTGTGTTATGGTTTACAGGTTAGACGTGTGTATTCTTATAAAAAGCTCTGCAGGTGATATGCGGAAACTGTTTCGAGGATGCATAACTGATAGTTCTGTTCACCGCGGATCCTCCATTGGTATAACACAAGTGAATGACAGTTCACAATTCAACGTGAATTGGTGCCGCAAGCAAAGTTTCACAAGTGGTGCACTTGCGAATTGCTCACCTGGAATCTCCGTGCTGGGTGTGCTTGTCCAGAGAATGGCCAGAAGTGAATGACGTCGATTTCAGGATACCTAGAGGAAACTCATTTACTCTGTTATAAGTTTCTTCAGTCCGGTCAGTTCCAAAAGTAGTTGAGAACCTGAAGGGTTCAAGAAGCGTCTGTGCGGCGTAAGTGCAAATGTTTTTGTGAGCAATCAGCATAATTTTTATAGCCAAAATAATTTCGTTCCGCTAAGCCACAATCTACAAGCTCGGCAAATGTGTAGCCTGGTTATCATGGCCAGTAAGTAAAAGAATACTCTGTGGTCTCTACTAGATGTAGATTTAAGCTGTTTGGGATGTGACCGCATGTGGAATGACGCATTCCAGACGTACGTAGTTGGCAGAAGGCCTAAACCCTACCAAACACTGGGATCGGCGTGTTCGATTGGTAAGTTGCAACCATCTTCAGCAATTATTCAGCAATTATTCTCACCTCATAAGCTTGATGGCGTTACATAACTGTCATCAACATTTCTCACATATTTACTGTGGGATCACGAGTGAGAAGGGTAGTTAAAACCATTCAGCCTACCATACTCAAACAGGTAGGCCGTGGCAGTCAGAAACGATTTTTAAAATACCTATGCCCTGGCCTTACAGTGAATGCATGTTTATCCACCCTGTCTTCATTCGTAACAGATGGTTGATTAATCTGTTGTGGCGTAGGCTGAAACACTGGTTGAATACGTCTGAAAGAGTGACCGCCGCACAGGCATATTGTGGTCGTGCGCTGACGGAATGTACCGAGTCCATTTTTTAGGGAAGGCCAGAGGTTACTGAAGTATATCGCCTCGCACAAACTTGCTCAAAGCTTGTGGACGTTCATTTTGCTGGAGTGAGCAAAGGACTTTGTTGTTGCTACGATTATTCTAGAAGGCATCACTCCGCCGCTTGAAGAAATCTGGTCATTTACTTATCCAACTTTTCACGGTGAGCCCCTGATATAACCACTGTTTGACTGGGTTCAATAATTGTTCATTGTATCCTACCGGCTTATCAGCAAAGTAAATCAGTTTGGCAGTATTATGAAAAGGCGTGTCGAATACGGACTACTGAACAGTCGCAAGACATCGAGCGGTGAATTTACACACAGCAAACGTTTCAGTGAAGGCTTTACCCTGACAACCAAAATGAGTGATTCTGTCTTTCTTACTCTAACCAACAACAGCTGGAGCAGGGAAACTTGTAACAAAATCGGCCTCAATATTCTCTTGCTTGGTTGACGGAATGATCCAGGATGATATTACCCTAACCTATCGTAGCACCTGAGTGGGGTGTTCACAGCATATCAAATCCGGGTCTGCTGCCCGTACTATACCAGGCCTCCTGACTTTAACCCCATATAATAAAGCATTCCTCAGATCCGCCGCAATGTAAACTCCTTTTTACCTCGAAATAATGCGATCGAGGGCCACAAAACAGAAAAATCCATACCATATAACAGTGACATGAACAGAACTACGAGCAAAGTTAACACCGGTAAAGCTGAGAAAACCAGTTAGTTGTGTTCAAAAGTAAAACCGTAGCAGCTTTTAAAATTGATGTAAACCGAAGGTGTTATTCTTTTCGTTCACTTGGCTGCAGTGCTCGGGATCTATTGTTCAATGAAGCGAACTTGCGAGAGACGACAGAATATGCTGAACTTCGGAAATGTGGAAACTTAAAACGAACGAGAGCAAAGAAAGGACATCTAGACTAATGTTGTCAAAAGATAAGTGCGCGTGTGCGTATGTTCTAGATCTGATGATTTCGTACCTTCGCTAATTGTTCGGCCCCAGTTTGGTAACGCCAGCAATGCAGCGTCAACAGTCACCATGATTCTTTTGCCAAATAATGTATACAGTTCTGCATGAGAGCGAAATGTGTGCGGGTGCTTCATCTTTAATAGTTTATCAGAGTGTTCTCACTCTGCATTTGATTGACCGAAATCTTGAGCACACCAATAACAGGGGTGATCTAGTTACTAATTTAAAATTCAGTGGTCAAAAATTTGGTGTAGCTACTTCGGACTGTTATGAAAAAGGATAGGTTTTCAGAAAGCGGACAGCTGGATGTCTATACTCATCCAATTTAAATTGAGTCCCTGAAAGATATACTTGATAGTATATAAAGAGGGAATATGAAGCGCCGACCATATTTTATATTTGAAACACTGAGTTCCTTTGATCCAGTTCAACAATATCCATAGAAGACATACATCGTGAGATGTTAACATTTCGTTTACTCTCTTCAGTCACGAACGTAAAACATTAGAATATATAGGACATGCGGTTAGCAACACAATCAAAAACATTCAACCATTGGGTTTACATGAAACAAAGACTGTCGTCAGTTCCAGGGCAGACAAACTGCGTGAGTCAACAGTTTATGCACACACAAAGCCGGACGGTGAGTATTGATCAACATCGCCT
>QNGE01000587.1:23417-253559 GCA_008508345.1 Paragonimus westermani
TACTCACCGTCCGGCTTTGTGTGTGCATAAACTGTTGACTCACGCAGTTTGTCTGCCCTGGAACTGACGACAGTCTTTGTTTCATGTAAACCCAATGGTTGAATGTTTTTGATTGTGTTGCTAACCGCATGTCCTATATATTCTAATGTTTTACGTTCGTGACTGAAGAGAGTAAACGAAATGTTAACATCTCGCGATGTATATATTTTATATAGCTTATTGCAGAAGTTAACTTCGTTAATAGTTGCGCCGTTGATGATAATAAGTATTGAATTATTTTAATCTGCTTGGGTTCTAGCCCAAATTTGTCACGTTTGGTTGATAACTAAACTAATTTTGTAGAAAACCCAAGGAAGAAGCAAATCAATTTGTTTCATGAAGACGTTCCATTTGCTGCTAATATTGACACATCCGTTTCATTAGCTGTTATAGTTTTCATATGGCGACGTGTATCGAGGGTTGATTCGTGAATAATACCGCTCAGCCATTGAATTACCATTTTCGTTTATCAGTGGAAGGACATGCAGCGCAAAAGCAAAACTGAAAACTAGCGTTCGGCTGTTTTGTTTTCGTGAACATGCGATAAACAATCCAGGTGATGGATATCGCCCAGTGTTTCTCTGCTTTACGGACTGTTTCGTCGTTTCTGACAGCTGGTTGTTGTAGATGATCCCTACATTTTCAGGACATTATTCTCGGTTCAAAGAATGCCCTTAGGTAAAAAGGCGTTGGGAAAAAAATGGAAATCCTCATTGGAAGATGTTGCACTTTTGACAGGTTTTTGGCAGCTAAGGATTTTCAATTCCAGGGTATGATAAATGTAAGAGTTAAGATCAGCCATTCTACAATAGCGTTTCTGATTAGTATGCCGATTCCACAAAATGAACTCCACTTGATATTTGCTCGCCCATCACTATTTCTCTGGGACATCTCAAATGCCACAGAATGTAACGAATCCAACTAATATGCGCCACTTGAAGGTCAACATAAAAAACAGATTCAGGCGTTGAAACTCGAATTCGCAAAAGTTTGATTGAAATTGCTCCGGAACATCCTAGAAATGACTGCTGTTTGCTAAATATTATTGTAAATTATTATTGTCGAAGAACCTAAATGTATACGGATCAAATGTGTATTAAAGTCCCCTCATAAATTCTGAAAAAGAAAAAGCCGTATTGAAGGCAAAAAATGTCAAAATTTCAAGAATGCACGTTGGGTGTGTGTTATTGTGCGCTGCCTTTCGTGCGGGACGAATTAAATCGAACATCTATAGTGAGCAATCTGATTACTATTCAGTTGGCTTGTAATACTTTCACCTTACGAAGCTGACAAAAAACACCTGTTGCATTGTTGACAATTTACCATTATTGTGGGCATATCGACAACATCTGATGAGTATCGGTCGATAATTCATTCATGTTACCTTCAATTGCTCACCTGATTTGAAGACGTCACTAGTTTCCCACATGGAGTAGATGTTCTTGTGCAGTTTAGTTTTGAAAGCGGACGACCTGATCATGGCTGTTTCTAGTCGGTCAGATAGTAGGTCGTACATGTGCTTCGTCAGTACCTAGCTCTAGTCTGTGAATGCTCCTCTCTCCCATCAAGGTTTCTGTTCTAGAATCGTAAACCACTCCTCTTCTCGAAGTACTGAATTGATCGCCATTGGCATTTTGCTTGTCGATCTACATACTGAGTTTAATGGAATGATACTGAATCGAATGGATAATTCAGTACCCTTGGAGAACGGTGTTTGATATCTTCTGAGAGTCATAAAAATGATGTCGACCAGCACTCTACCAACAGTGACAAATTGCTCAATTTGTCCTGATCACGTTGCTACTCAGCTAGCCCATGTCTGCAAAGGTGGACAGATCACGAATGAAGGCAGTGTAGTTTGTATCTACTGTATTTGTCGCACTTGTGGAAGGCTGAGAGAAACAGGACACATTGTCCATTGCATATTTCGGAAAGTATAAGGTCAGAGAATCGGAACGTTTGGTTACACATCGTCACAGTTAATACAGAAAACGAAAATTTCTATTGTTTGGTTTGCTGTGAGCCTTCTTAGCCTTGACACACAATGTAGGATTATCAGGAGTGGTGCAAACCACAAGTTAAATTAGGCTTCTATTCGTCGTGAAGCTCTGTTTGCCATATCAGAAAGCTGCTGAATGTGACTAGCAAGCCAGCGTTAAGCACAAATGGACACTCATATTCCGGGTGGTTTTTCTGACCAGTGTGTAGTAGACAACCAGCTTACTCTTTGGACCCCAAGCCTCCATTAAAAAGGTTGAATACTTAAAACTAAGACGGCTTGATAATCATCCTGTGCGCATCAATACAGTGATACTCAATGGCCCTACCCAAAAGGTGTAATAGAGAGCATTATAACATATGGTTCACTGCATCCGAGTGTTTGTGGAATGTTAATCGTCCTACTGAAGGTTTTTAACATAAGTACGTCTGTGATAAAGACGTGGATGTAGTATTTTCCTAAAGTTTTTCAGCCAAACATTTTTCATACACATCTATGTTCCCAAAGGGTTCTAGTCAATAATCACACGTGGCTTCTGTTACCTTGCTGTTACTGAGGCTGTATTGTGATCCTTAGAATCTTTTGGATATATGGTGGCAACCGCTTCAATTGTATTCGCACTATATGGTCAAACGTTTACCTCATATTTCCCCTTGGGGCACTTAACTGTAGGTGAAACCAAAAGATTAGGAACTGCAATAATTTTATCGAAGAAATTCATTGATACGTTTTGTGTTTAATATTTCATGCATTCACTACTTGTGGAGTTGATCTTAGCGGTTCTTCCTGAGGTTTTAAATTGAGCGGTTAACAGCTGGCTTAACCACAGAGCTATGTAGGCTTGACAACCGGTCTGACCAGTCGTTGTTTAGGCAGTAGGTCGTCCCATAGCACACCACCCTGTCACGTCAGTTATTCTCTTGAACTCGTCACCCTGTAATTACGGACACTGGCATTCGTTGGTAAAGGTCTAATTTGCAAGGGCGTCCACTTCTTGTCTCGTTGTATGAAAAGTGCAAGTGAGATTTACCGAATCGGGAGGACGGCAAGGTTAACTGGGTTATGTAAGGGCGTTTCTGACTAGTTATGAACGCACACACCAACATGTGACTGTTTCAGTTTTGCTTATCATGACAGGTTGAGCGATTTTTATTGATCTTAAGAGCTGTAGATACTTCAGAGTTCTGACGGTCCTACGGGAGTGCCTAATTGAATTCCGGTCATCACATGTCCATTTAGGAACTGGACAGTTATTCAGTCTACTCCGTCATGTTGATTGATGAATCACACGAATTTCCTTTGGCCTGTTGTGGATAAGTTTTATTACACATCAAATATTGACTTTACACATCACTATACACCAGCACGAAGTTGTCGATGCAAAACATTTGTTCAAAAACTCTTCTATCCTTGATCAATGACTAAGAGATTAAGATTCCCGCTAGCTGAGCTACCCAGTTCTGTAGTCTTGAAATTATGGGGTTAGGGTGAGTGAGCAGTGTGAATAAAAACCACCTTACTTTCAGCCTATGACCTTTAGAGCCTAGAATTTCTGTCTGTCTTTTATGTGACATTGTTTTATTATGTGCCGATGTATGGTGTTATATTAATAACAGCGAATTATTCAACTAAGGCAATTAGTTCGAATACTGGAGGTCTGAAATATACCGAGGGGCGGTTAACATATTTTTGTTCGATAGCTTCCTTGCATTGCTGTGGTCAATTTGTTCAGTTGTAAATTTATTGTCATTCATGCTGTTGTTAGTAAAGCAGTATTGGCGGGAGCTAATTATGTCAAACACCTTATTCTCACCTACCCGATTAAGCGGATCGTTTGCATACGTCAAGGCGGTTGTGAGTCTGCGTTGGGACCATGGTAGTGTGTTTACGTACTGGCCATATCTCTTGGGCACATGACCATTTCGCATCAGTGCGCTCAAAGTATAGTCCATTGGATAGACATTACTTCCAAAAGTCACACTGGGCACGGGTGGCTTCATCAGGTTTTCCGTATCACCCACGTCGTACGCAAAATGCACTCTGGCAGCACTGTCTCGATCCAGACGATGAGCTTTTCTTGAAGCGAGGCGTCGTTTGACAAAACTCCTATATACATAAAAAGTTGGAAACAGCATCAGTCACGTAAATCTAGTTGTTCAAATTAATAATCCATGTACTTCTTACACAGGTTTTTTAGAGGTCAATTAGGCCACACAAATATAATGTCGTCGGATACGGGCTTATTTCTGAGTCGAATCTGAATGGATATTTCTGTAGGGAAATTGGAAATTAAGAAGTTAAGTAAAGTAATCCGTAGCAGACTGACGGCAAGACACGCTTGCCGTCAGTCTGTTCTTTTTATATGCAAGTATATATCCGAAGTGTTTACTGAAGTCTACCCACTAATTCCATTTGGCGTTCAAATGGAGGCTAATGCGTTTTTTCAGTTAAACGATACCAATAGGTGCTGACGACCTGCTGGGTTCTTAGAGTGATCTATATTTTAGAATCAACTATGGTTTCGTTCTTCAACTAGCCGGTCTCCGGCATCGCGTGCCAGAAAACTATATCCATAAGCCACATCGGAGGTGTCTCACTCGCACTTGTGAGGAAGACTACCACAACTGAATTGACACTACGTAGCAAAAGGTTTTCATAAAAACGAAGGTATTCGGTTCCAATGTCGATGGGGTATCTCCTGTTTAACTGACATCCGTTCAATGGTGGCATACTCGCTGATCCAGCAAGTCAGCATCGATGACACTCTACTAAACAATCAGTTCAAGGTAGTTTAGTTAGAGGTTTTTTTACTCGAAGAGGCCTACACAGAGTTCATCCAAAATACAAGTGGTATATGCATCAAGATTCCGTGATTGCTTATTGCTTAACAAACCGCTGTTCTACAGTAAACCATAACGTGTTTGAAATGAATAAACACATCTCTGAGTTTATGTCGAAGTTGGACTCACAAGGTGGACCACTGTTCATAGATAATCTGTAGGTAAACGTACTCACGACAATTATCGTTGTCTACAATGTTCGGATCGGTAAAGTGAAGTAACTGAGCGCTGCCTATCGTCAAGTAAACTGTCAGCAGTTTGGTCAAACCAGTGTGTAGTGAGTTCTTAAAGGTCTCCATTTATCCGATGTCCACAATTGAGGTTAGTGTATTCGACTCCGTTCGGTTAAATTGTGTGTTTCATTTTCAATGGGTTTAAAAGTGCTTTTCATCCGACAATGTGTTGCAGAAGACAATTGTGCTTTCAACACTGTCTTCTTAAGGTAAGTAGATATTCTGAGTTTACTTTGAGAATATATACGTTTCCTACCGACTCTATCCAGTAACTTATTACTGACGTCATTTTAATGCGAAATAGTGGCATTCTTAAATGTCATCGTCAGCTTCCCGAAATAAACCACTATTGACAACCCGTCCTTTAGGTCACATGATGGACACTGAACAAACAGCTAGCTGATTGTATAGACAGTGACTTAATGAGAAATTTCTAAGCTCTTGACTTGAATCATGGTAGATTTCTTGCACAGCTAGTTCGAATACAACATGTCAATGGCAATTAAATTCTTTTATAATCAATCTATTCGATGATAAGGTATCGGTAGCCACTTTTGGAAACCGTACTAAATTATGTGAAGACAAATTCAGTCTCTGACTACCCAGAAATTTCCGCCCACATAACCACAAGTAAAACGGCAGCATTAAAGCACCTTCGAACAATGTACGACCAAAGAAAAGCGGATGCCGTTACTCAAATATCCTCATTGAAATACCAGTTAATAACCGTCCGACAACGCACCTCCTAATGAAACAGTCAGGACGAATCACGCTAATTCGACCGGCCGGCCCAGCTGGGATGGTATGGTCTTGGCGGTTCTATGGTCCCACTCAGCCAATCATGCTGCAGCCGTGCGGTCGAACGCTTGTGCGGTATCTGGCCCTGTTTTCTCACATTGCTTTCTGATGCGCCTTGGAACGTGATCTGTTCTGATGCAATGGCTGCCATACATGGCTGTTTCATCTGATTCGCATTACGTGTGTTGCTCATTTATGATAACCGTATTGTCCTGCAAATTTAGATCCTCTGTGGCCTAATTTTGTCTCGGTCATCCAATAAACGATGTTATGACGTCTCCATTCATTTTTCAATTTTGGGTGAAGCGACTAAGCGCGTACCGAAAGAAACGGTCAAAAAATTAGCAATACTTTACGCGCATCTTGTAACTGTCTTACAGAACAATGTTTGGAATTGTATGACTTGCTGCCTGACAGTCAGCAAAAAAAGAAATTTACGACCACATATTCCCAATCACAAATTACACTAAATATTCCCTTTTTGTTCTCCCAGGCTGTGCGCTGTGTTGGCTATTTTTAAATGTTTTTGTACAAATTGGCAACCAGTAGACTTTCTGAAAGAGAAAAATTAAGCAAAACACATCATTTTGCCTTTTAATTCGATGTTTATCAAAGCCCATAACTGTTAGAGACAAGAATTATAGATAATTGCCCATCTATCTTACTTCACTGATATTCTTAAAGATTCCCACACCCCGGGATTTTTAATCGTTTGTTAGGTTTCAAGTCCAAACTAGTCTGTCTTCTAAAGTTGGACAAAACGAACGTTTCATATAGATAAATGTCAACTAAAAATTATTAGGCTCGGTATTGAATTAAAGTAAGCTTACTTTAATCAATTGTAACATATCCGCATCAAATTTGGTACGAATGAATTTGAAAGGTTGGGCGTCGTGATTAATATGTTATTGATAAACAGATTGGGAATAACACAACGTTTCGAGCAAGTTGTAATACTCTACGTTTCAACCGCCTCGGGTGGCCTTCCTCAGGAATGTTGTAGTCGAAATCACGCGGAGTAGCAACATTCCCACTTTAAGACAGATTCCACTGGTTTCATTGGGACGTCATAAGAATTGAGTACCATAGAAGAGCTACCCACCCGACTAGATGATAGACTACACTTTTAATTGTTACTTTGTCGGGTACTTCAGTTAGTGCCGTCACAGCGTCCAGTACCGTAATTTTATCCGTGCAAGTCTGTTCAGTCCACCATACATTCATTCAGGCTGATGCTTGTGCAGTCATCTCTGTACCATCACTTCTTTGGTGTACAAGCAGCAGATGTCGTTTGTTGTAGAGTTGCCTTATTCAATCTCGCTGATTAATCGTTGCTTACGAATATCACTGGACCCCCATAAACACTCCATAACTCCTGTTTTTACACAGGGTTCCCGTTAGATCACACCACCGCCACACTCCTTGTGGTTGTGCGGCGATTACCAAGTTGTTCTCCTTGAAGTTGGAACAAATGGACCTTTTCCTCACTCTATCAAATTTCCCACAAGCCAGTAACAACGAATTTGACAAAATCGGACTGATGTGCATGTCTCTCAAGCCGCTCATCACATTGTGCTAAGAAAAACAATGGGTCAACCACCCAGACCGTCTATTCACCAGTTTTCATGTCAACGGCATACGTGTACCAAACATTATGGATAGAAGAACATGCGTGAACTAGTCCGCAGTGAATATTATGTAGCTGAGAGCTAGCTTCCGAAGCAGAAGCAGACTATTGTTCTCAACATAAATAAACAATTACACACGTACTTCCTCGAAGTGGGAGATGGAAGGTTTTCTTGTGAGCTGTCTACTATTTGGTTGAGGACAAGTAAATATATGAATCAACTCCAATCAATCGTCAACGGCCAAATCAATCCTTGTTTGATAGATAATATTGGAAACGCATCTTCAACTATCTGCCATTTAATTATACACGTGCATCATACAGAGGGTCAAAACGATCTGATTCGAAATGTTCAAATACGACTCCCATTGTTGTTCCGTGTATCCTCAGTGCACGTTCCGGTTTTTTTTCCCTCCACGAACGACCACTTCGTCAGCAATCGGTTCAAGGCTGATTATTGTACATGTACTACGTATGAATACACTGCTCTCAAAGCAGAAACGTAATTGTTTTAGATCACAGAAATGCATTTGTACAGTTGTCAAGATATTCCGAAATTTTTATCACGATAGCGTTGGCTTTTGTATAACAGGATGGTTTCAGTCCGCTTATGTTTTAGGTAAAAATTGGTTAGATTGTTCAATAGTGAGCTATGACAAATATGTTTGGCAGGTCTATTAAATCGGTTATGAGTATTTTAATTTAATCGCAAGTCTGATTGTGTATCACGAGACGTTTGTCCAATAGGCTTGAAACAAATAGAAAGGGTTTTGAGATGATGATGTTTTTGTGACTCTATTTGTTTGTAAGTGTTTTTTACAGCAGCCTGGAAGAACTTTTTCACTTATTTCAACAATTTGTGAAGGTATGAACTACCACTCTCTCGATGAGGCACTCAACAGAACAGGCATACACATGAGATAACGGGAACTATACACACAAAATATCCGGTTGACGACTCACTTTTGAAATGAACCAGCTAGGACCGAAATCCCTGAACGAACGACCGCAAGAATTTGAATGAGTAAAAATATACCGGGTTGACTTCGGGAAATATACATTTCCAGTTCCATTGGATGTCTCATTGTACCCCTAGGAGAAAACTGCTGTAAAAAGCAACCCTGTCCGTTGTACAGGCGGTTTTAGCAAGCAAGAAACTCTTTGCGCTAGTTATTAGCTTAAAGAAATAAACCTCCAAACTACACAGTACAACACGGTTTAATAACTGTTTCCTTCCTAGGCTTCCGTGTAAAGCTACATCATAGCACCCATGCCTGACAATCCACTGAATATGTGCATGAAATGTCTGGCTTTTTAACATCATTGAGCTTGAAGTCATGTTGATAAATGAGAGAATTTGTCAGGTTCTTTGAAAATGTATTTGTTGTTAGATGTAATTCACATATGGATCACTTCAACTCACGACGCTTATTCACTGTTTGTTGGCTACACCATCATCACAACAGTCCGCGGGAAATGGTAACTCGATGGACTACATTACTTTGAAAAGTAAACAACATACGAGAACAGGTTTTACTTTGGTTTACTGCGCAAAACAAGTTTGACTTGTATAAAGTATCACATCCAGATTTTGAATTACACATTTGCTATTGAAACTTGTGATCAAACGGATGTCTGTTTAAGTGTATTTTTGGTGAAACATGATTATTTTACCTCCTGTAAACACTTCACTCTTGTTCTTTTCACAGGATGAAATCAAGCAGTTATTTGTTAGCTAGTCAAAAATTAAGCATCCGTGTGTCGCAATTGAAATTCTCAAGTGTTTTATGTCTGTAGAAAGATGTCATGGTTACTTACTAAAATAGTGTCCCTCAATAGAGTCAAATGCCAAAACTTTTCAGTTGCTTGTTGCATCACAATATGTACACATCCAGCCTTGAAAATAAAACGACTTTTTGAATGGTATTTGTCACAATTGTTTTATGTGTGGCTAGCAGTAGACTCCTTGTTGCTGATGCATTCCCAAGCATGTTTTTCTCCTAAAGATTCTGGTAGGATTCGCCAGACTTGAGTTATGGTATAATTATGACTCTTCGGTTGTGCATATGTTTGCCAGGGCAATGACTTGAACATTAGCCCCGCTCTCATGAAGCAAATCCTAGATTGCCAAAGACCAGGCGAATAGAAAATGAACATTTTGAAGCAGGGGCACTTGCAATGGAAAGCGAGGTTGAGCACCTAAAGCAAATTTTGCGGAAACCTACCGAGGTGAACTTCAAACAGATAGGGCTGGAAAGACTGTTTGTGCCCCGATGAGCACGTGAAGGTGAGAAAGCATAACTATACTATAATACCCACAACACAGTCGTACAAATAAAGTCAAATATTTTTAGGTATTACGTTCAGAACATTCAGGCTATATGAATCGAGGAGAACGCACATCTTTAACAAGTTGTAAAACTTAACTTTTGGGGACGAAAAATCTGAAGGAGACCACCTGGGTAGTTTGAAACTTTGAGTGTTACAAAGTGGTCGTGGTGTTGTATTCTTCGTGATCCATTTATTGGAAAGTGGCTAAATAACTTGAAGAAAAATGTTTTGATTGTAGTAACGAAAATTTATTGATAAGAATGGTGAACTGTAGGTGAGAGTTGCTAAACTCCTGAGAGTATTATTGTGTAGTACGAACTGGAGAGAATAGAAAAGTGGGTCGAGTTACTGGAACTAGGAAAAGCTCAGCCCCAGCACACATTAGATAGGCTGTCAAACGCAAAGTCAAATACACAGTTGTAAACAGTCACTCAGTGTCTCTCTTGGCAGACATGAGAGTGAAATTTATGTTTTTATCTGTGCCCTGCTCAGATAAATGGTTTATTGATCAGCATATAACTAAGAAGGAAACGTGTGGATGTGTTCGCTAAGAAACGTGGTGTGAACACAAACACCAGTTTGGAGTATGTCGATAGGCCGCATGCATACGGACAGAAGCAGCGTAATGTTACAACTGACACTAGTGCTTACAAACTGACAGCCAACAGAAATCAAGTTCACAAGTAGACAGTCGAAGTCATCTGATTGCTTGAAGACGTGTGTTAATATGGCAATCAGGATATCGGTACCATCGGTTGTTTATGATCAATGTATCCCAATGGTAGAGGGCTGAACATTTCGGTTGAATGGGTAGTGATCATTGCGTTAACCAGTCATTATAAAGGCGACTTGCCTATAAGTGGAACATTCGACATATATCCTAACCGGACTACTTGAAGAGGAATGCTTGCTCCTGATCTGTGAAATGGGAGCGGATAAGTGTGCTTCAGGACGAGAAGAATATTTTGCAGGTTAGGTGTGAGTCCACTTTTGATTGACTTAGGTTGGCTGAAAATTCAGCTCACTGGTTAGTAGTCGAACCTTATCTACGTTTGATTGCAACCTTGGCAAATGCCGACCGTCCCTTAAGTATGAAACCAGACACAAAATCCGGATTTCAAAGCAAAGAACTCACCGAATATCTGGCCTCCCAACCCAGCGGAGTTGAAGAAAGGTCTCACCACACCACTTTAATCATCGACAGACTAGATGGTAGTGAGGTATACGCGTAGTTTGAGTCAAGTTGCTCAGCTCTATCTCCCCAATGCTTTGGTCCCCATAGCCTGCGGTCGTTAACACTTGACTGTTTGCAAACATCTCATTGAGGGCTTCAGCGTTTAAAAGGCAATGGTGAGCTGGGAATCAGCATGCACTAGACAATGCAAATAGACCATGTGAAAGTGCGATAGTTTCCAAACAAAATGTGCTGCCGCGACGTTTCCCATTGAAGGATGGATAATGAAACTTTATCCTCATGAATGAAATGTTTGCGAGTTTCCGAAAGATTAATCTGAAACTAATAATTTGAGATGAGGCACGTTATGATTTCAGGGTTGCCGCACCATTTGTAGACCACGCATGGAGATGTCTAGCTAGGGCACAAGAACATAAGCTTCTCTTGTTATGCTTGAATGTTTCAGATTTGTAATTTAGACGCGTCGTCCCATTTTTTTAATCAAATATTTTTTCTGACCACTTCAATCATATGTAGACGCAGCTACTTTATCGAGATGTACGTGAAGATCACGCTCGAAAGTGATGTCCGGCTTGACTTTTCAAACGCTAAAGCGCTACACGGTCCACCTCAGTCAATTAAAATGACCAACCAATACTACTTACCGTAAGTTTGTTGTTGAATACGAGCTAAACGTCAGGAGATTATAGTTGACGTTCTATTCCTTTTTCCGCCGTTTCTTGGTACACTTAAACCTCACCGTTTCTTTCAAATTTTTGTTGAAGGATAAATACATGTAATTCATAAAAATGTGGCTCTCCGGTTACCCAGCTATTAAGAATCATTTGCGGCACCTTTTCCCCCAAAGAGAGGACTAGACTTCTTGTAGGTGGATCGATCAGAATGGGGTTTGCTGAGGTGTGCACTTATGTTGAAGAGCATTTTTTGTCGTGTGGAACGGCCAGGACACAAAAGGACACAGTGAGTGTTACAGTTCGATTCAGTCGTTAATGTAGACATTTTCTGAAGTAGCGGACAACAGATTAGCACGAGCGAGTGACGGCCAATTAAGTCTAACCTCTGAGGATTGAAAGAGTAGATTTCATTGAAAATGGTAATACTTCAAGAAGATCATGATCGGTACTAAGTTATGGAAATCTTTTGAGTAGAAAACTGGTGCAACAACTTCCTTTCCTAGAGCGTTTCTCAATCTCTCTGACTTGATGACACAGTTACTTTGTGAGATGATTGCTTAACATTCGCTACTCCAGTATTACACCTGGATGTGACCATATTCTACAAAAACTTCGGGTTCAAATATGGGCTATATGCAATGGCCAGCCTCTGTGACAGTGTCTATATTTCGCTGAATGAACCTAGGTTTTGACGGAGCTGATTTTGGCTCAGGAAAAGTTAATGAAATGTGGAGATCAGGAAGATGCGGAAGGTAAGTGTTGAATGCAGTGTATCTTTTGTTGATATGATGATGCACTATACAAAAGCTGACAACGGTTATAGTCTGTACAAATTCAGACAGAGTGGATTCTCCAGCTACGGTGGTGAGAATAATCGATACGTCCTGATGGTTGTAGGTTTGAGATTTACGTTTCTATGAATGCGTTATCTCATTACTCACAGTCGGTTCAGTTTCTAGAACAAATTCAACTTAATCATCAACAGTAGCAACCGGCAAGTTGTTCCCTCTATGAGTAGAATTCACGATCATGTAGATGGTAAAGAATGTGCTTACTGTTCAGTTGCTTGGCACAGTGCCTTACAATATTTGTAGTGGTCTTATTTGTTCAGAAAATAAATCAGATCCGGACGTTGTTCACAATTCAAGGTAGGTTTTGCTCACTCAAAAGTTTTCAGCCGACCCTTTCTGAAAAGAAGTCTCAGTTGATTAAGGGTCACGTTGGAAGTCTAACCATTTTCATGTCTAACCCCGTTCATCTTTGTGCACCCCAAGAAACTGTTAAAAAGTGTGAACGCAGCAGGCAAATATGCCGTTGCAATTCGAAGCATTTGTCTAAGTGACCGTTTATCTTCCGGATATCAATGGTAGGCAGATACATATTTTGAGTTTGTCACTTGCAAATAAATGTGACCTTCAACCGCAATTAAAACAAGCATCACCGTAAACCATTCAAGCAACAGATCTTTTTGCGTAATCACTACAGTAAATACAGGTCGAACGAATATTATTAACTCCAATACAAAGGCGTTATCCTTTTTTCAAAGGGAAACTCGTGTGCACGGACCAGATGATTTTCACAAAATTTCTGTTTCAGCGCCTCCTAATGTCCTTGTTGAAACGTATAATGATTTTCTCATAGGGCTGGACAAGCCTTGAGATAACATTATTGTGGAAGGAAATGTAGAATTACAGCGTCAAAAAACCAATACGCAGGAGATCATACACATATAAATAAGCGGACGTTGGTTATTTACAGAGATCGGTAGACAATTATCAGACTGTTCAGCCGCCCACTGGAGCTTTCCACACTGATCCATATTAAGTCTTCTGAGGCATACGCTAAACAGTTTTCAAACTACTGATCATATTTATAAAACCGTTGCTTTTTTTCGGCAAAGACATAAAACCTGGCTAGTTGTAGAATATTCGTAGGCTGGTGAACTTCCGTAAAATGAATGGAGTTTAAATACATACGCAAATCTCCATCAGAATTACGTTGGCTACTTCTGTGAAAACATTGGAATTGTTGCCTCGAGATGTAAAAATAAACAGAAACCGTAGGAAAATCATCATGAATTTATATGGAGAGTTTGTTACAAGCTTTAGAGGATATACGGTCGATATATCGCTAAAATGGCAGTTGCAGAATAGTCTAGCTGGTGACCCTCACAATCAGTTTCATCTCTTCAATTTTTAACCAGCCAGTTTTTTTCACGACTCGCCAGCGTAGGATACTATAATATTGCATTGTGAGATCGAAAAATTGCCTGAAAGGTTTGCTTCTGCCTACGAACATCAAGGTTATTGCAACGTAATAAATACGAAAAGATTTACTCCAGATGTAGGTTGGCAGGAAGTTTATGAAGTAATTGACTGCCGTTTATTAAGTAACAGTCGCTCCATACGGGAATGTTCATCACTTATATGCCAGGGTAGGCTAATATAAGTACAAGTTTTCCGGTAGAAGCCAGGGCCAATTTTCACGTATTGGTGGCCTTGAATTAGACAATCGCTTTGAACGCATTATTTTCGACCAACTTTTAGTTATCTTTGTAAGCATTCATCGAAAGGAATGATTTAAAAGAATCCCCCAAAGTGGCTAAGCACGGCTGGGAACAGTTTCACTCATATAACTGTTCTAGCCCAAAAGTTAAGTTTTACTCACTCTGTTTTCCTGCTTGGCCAAACAAGTGTTGATTAGCCTACAAATAAATAGATTAGTAAACACAGAAGCTAACAGCAAAACATAGCCTTTCAGATTTAAGTCGATCTACGTAAATTACGTAAGCACACGCATGCTCGTCGAATATTTTCTGAGGAGGGGCTAGATTTATAAACACCACCTATACACCGACGATGCCGTAGGTGCATGCGCGATCGCCTGCTAAGTGTTCTGAAGAATCTTTGTTCGCTAGTCAACCAGTGAGAGTCTGTTCTGTAAGCAAGTTCCAACGGCCAGGGCATTCCAGCATTTGAGTTATGATGGTTTGGGTAGGCCTATTCAGAGTGGGTTGTGCGATCTTTCCTGATTGGCTTTACCCATGTGAACTTGACCAACTTCAACAAATTCATTTCGCCTGACAGATGTTCGTTCAAGTGACACGTGCGTACATTCCGTGGTTAACACGGTCAGAAAAACATAGTTTGCATCTTCCTCCTGTTGTCTAAAAGTACTTTCCGAAACTTTGCTACCCTCTCTCCAAAATCGTGATCAGCATGAAGAGCACTTCATTCTGCTGTGTTGCAGCCGGCGAATCTGTTGATTATTCGTGATAGCTTTTACTACCAACATGTAAGTTACTGTAAGTTACACGGGTGAACGGATGCATTACCCCCTAAAACATTGCTGATGAAATCCTCCTTTTCCGAACAATTTTCGGGTCTACCTTTTTTGACAGTAAGTTTTGCAACTTAGAGAATGGAACCTTATCAGTTAACCAACAGCCCACTGTGCCAGCAATGATTTGGAATCCGCATCCTTTATAACCGATGCCTTAATGTTAGTCATTATCTTCCAGCCTTGTCCTATCGCAGTACGGCTGTCTTATTCCATCTGTTATCTTTAGTCTTTCTTATTTGGATGTACCAAGCCAAGATGTGGGTGGTCTGACTAGTCGGCCTACAGTACGTTCCTGTGAAGAGCATTTTAGAGTCAGATCATAACTCCGACGTTAGTTTCCAAAACAGTAGAGTACATATTGTAAAAGACGAATTACAGTTGTGACTGGGTTGTTACGGTGTACAGTTTGCTCAAAATTAGTCTAAATACAAACTGTTTCCTCAAGATCGGCAAGCAACTTCGTTTGCTTTTTGCCAAGAGCGATGAGAAATGTACGGACAATCCGTTAATCCGGGAGGCTTGAAGACGGCTGATAGTGGCACTTTGGAAGAGATTTATTTACGTACTTGTAAAGCTCAGGTTGCATTTGCCAACTTAAAGCACTCAGTAGGGCAGTATTCCAGTTAACACTCATCCAAGTGCTTGAAAATAATGAATGTTGGGATCACTTGTAGGCTGCCTGTCATTTGTAATTATCGCCTGCTCAATATGGCTTATAAGCAGTGGAGTTGCCACTTGCGCAATAAGTGTATCTACCTTTCGTTTGGGTTTACGACAGATGCAGTGTCGCTTATCCTGAGCTAAAACCTACACCTATTGAACGCTCACTAAAGTTCCGTCTGTTTAAGTGACGGTAGAAGGTGCACTCTAGCTGGTCGATATGTGACGATACTATCGGCATGATATTCCGAAGCCGCGGGTGTATGTTAGTGAATACACAAAACGTAGTCTTTCATTGGTCGTATGAAGGACACTGTGAGAATGGGGTGTGGATAAAGTCACGACGTTGATCTCACACCTGCAAACGCGCACATTGCTGTTCGTTTGTTTAACTTCACACGGGAATACAATATATCAAATGTACGTCCTACTTCTTAAATCAACTTGTGTGCAGTTTTGGAAGTCAGCTCACAGTTTTGATCTTAATCTCGCAAAATGTTGATGGGCCTTTTTAGCATGTGAAGTGTAGAAGAACAGAGGCGTATTGATGAACAGCCTAAGTGGCGACTTTTAGAAGTCAGCGTGAACAAATTTTAGCTTCTCACTATTACAACTTCTATTAAGAAGTGTGACAAAACGAATCATGGAGATGTTGAGGCTAAATGGCAAAAATATGCCCCAATGAATACTTACACAATAGAAGTACATGGACTGATTGTATGATATCACCGTAGCTATGTCTACGCTCCACTGTTTGAAATACACTCTTCAATTGCCAATTGAACACTAATTACAAATCCTTTTCGCTTTCTGTAAACGATAATTTTTGTCAACTTGTAACTAATAGGGCAGACTTTATTAGACAACGGCTATCCGAGGGAGTTTGTAAAAAATTCAACATGAACAACTTGTCAAATAATTATCAAATTACAGTCTCCAAGAAGGCAATAGTTTTACAACTGCCGTTCAAGGGGGACAAAATGTATCGAATAATTAAACACCGCTTAAGATCAGCTGTTGTTTGTACGTTCTTTGCCACGAACCCAGTGATCGTGTTCAGAACGTTCCGAATTCCTACACCTCCGGTTAAGCAACCATCGTTACAGTTTGCCAAATCAAACGTAATCTACGGATACAACGTGGCTCACCAAAGTCATTCTGTGTTCTGTTCTCCAGTCGAAACGAACGTTTGCTGTGATATATCGAGGCCATTAGGATTAGACATCGTCACCCCAACTTTTGATACAAAAAGAACTGATTGTGACGTTGATGTTGCCGTGGTAGCAACCGAGTTGGTTATGAACTTTGAACTTTTGTGACGGTTTTGTGATTTGGAATTTTACACATTCTAACTTGTCTGCAGTAAACACCAGTAGAGATGCAGCGAAGTCTGCTCTATCACAAATTATGTTATTTCAGTCTTTTGTCTGCTCTATTCAAATTTGCAACGTGAAATGGTTGTCTCAGACTCGTTAATAGGCCAGCTATTGGAAGAAAAGAACGTTCGTGCAACTATGTATATTTTACTCAGGTTATTATTTTTATAAAATATAATTTCCACTCATTCTGTTGTCAGACGTGTGTACTATTAATGCGCATATAATATCCCATCTGTCTGATCTACCTGTTGGAGTCCAATAACAAATGGAAAACACTGGCAAAGAAGGAAAACTGATGATCTGCCGAAAATTTCGTAAACTGTCCGTTAGACAGGTTTACCTGACCCATCCCGCAATTGGCAGCATGTCAGGTTCAATCATTTCAGTGTGTCTGTGTCATTCAGTGCACTTTTTCATTACTTTTGCGACGGTGATAGCTAAAATCGTCCGTTGACATATTAAGCGCAGCGGGGTTTGGGGATATAGTCAGACAACATGCCAAGTGCCGACAAAAACTGCATGCTCGTAGACGACATGTCTTGAGAAGCATGACAGTTACAAACAACTGTACGGATGTGGTCGACTTCTAATGAAACCTCGAAAAAATGACAGGCGTTTTCTCATAGTGGTGAAAGGATGATTTTTAGGCCATAATCTGGGTATGTTCAGAAGTTTGTTCCTCGTTCCACAAATATTTCTTCTAATGAATAGAGAGAAGAAACCAGATCACACTGAACAAAGATTTGTGTAAATGGTTCAGTGGTATTTATGATCGGATAGATTGGACAAACAAATCCAGTTTATCCTTAGGTAGTGTTGAAAGCAGACATACAAAGTAAGGCGGATCAGACATGCAAAGTTGTTATTTTAAAATGAGCATAATGGTGCAGAAATCTTCCAACCACTTTATGTGTTTTGACAGATGACTGCTCGCTTGTCGGTCAATCACAAATGACTGAATGTTTACAGCCTATGACAAGAGGGAGGACAAAAGACAAGGGAAGATTATAAGACCACTTTATGATAACATTTGAGACTTTCTTGTTTCTTTAAACGTGATATCTACAAACCTACTGATTTCTCAGAAATATTTATCACTTAGTTTCGCCAGCGTCCGCTCTATATGTTGTGATGTATGCTAACGATTTTGATGTAACTCTCTGCGCCCCGGTTTCATCACAAAGCTAGAAGTATATTGAGAAACTGACTTGCTCTGGTGCTTCGGTGGAATGAGTCCTCATTCTTGCGTACCTAATAGTCAGGGCATGTTGGTTTCAGTGGCTGTTGAGTGAAATACCGGTGGTCAGTTGTTTCCATTGTTTGCCTGTGTTTATGTCTATCCTGTGACTTTTCCGTGAGGATACTAGGGCAGTGTATTCTTTGTGCAGACCAACCAACTACGGCAAATCTTTCCATAGATACCCCAAAAATGTGTGGGTGTGCAGTATGATTCACATACTTATTCCTGTTACCGTGTCGCTTGCGGAAAACCAACGAAGTCAACATTTTTGAACAGGCACTATATAACGGCATCAGGTTGAAGAGCAGGAACTGCGAATGGTCCTAGATATGTATCTTTTGGAGCTTGTTGTACCAAGTACTAGTTAACCTCGGTAACATACCGGATTGTGTAGAGTGAGTGAAACGATGCACTCTGTCAATATATGTACAAAACTGATTTTTGGACATTTCTGATGAGTGCTGATGGGCTGGTTTCATAAATCGATTCAGGTTAGCTAGTTCGTCGGACAAAGAAGTCGATGAACTGATAGTGTTTTGGCTATCAACTTTTACAGTTTCGTATTTAGTTTACGACGGTTAATCTCAAGATTTGTTAACCGTTTCCTGTTACAGCCAACCTAGTTACTCTTCCCCGTGTATGTCTCGGTTAAAATTATATTATAAAGTTAACCTCCATAATTTCGACGTATTCAAGCCTCTTCGTGTACTTGCTGACTGGACGGAGATGCATGCCTTTAACACAGTTTTCGTAGCATGCATGCAGCTAGGTTTTGATACGCTCCATTATGTTCTATATATATGTATATACACACACCGCAGCAAAACTGACCAGGTTTATTTTTCAATTTAAACTCTCATATGATTTCAAATCTGATGTCGTCGATTCGATTGAACGAAACGATTATTTTACATTATCATTTGAAATAATCAGGCAAGTAAACACTGCTGAGATTTTGGATGTGACATTTCCGTAGAAATCAGTTTGAGGCCACTGATGCGTTGCTTAAAGCGGATGACCCAAACGAACAAGATAATCATTAAAATCTTGTCGTTGCGATGAACGGGCATTACTATGTGAAGCTCAAACCAATCGTTGTCGTCAGTGGGAACGAATAGGCTGACCCTCACGTTTTTGTTCAGCTAATTTTTCTATCCAACTTACGACTGTCATTCGAATTGCGTAAAAACGCTTTTTGTAGATTCTCGTTTGAACCATGATAGACAAGAAGCCTTTTTGGAGATAAGAAGATCCGTTTTTGTTTTCACAGACAGTACCTTTAGAAATGTTGCATGCAAGATTTGCGATGAGGTGTTAGTGACACGAAAACAGATTAGACATAACCATTTAGAGTATAAATGATTTTCCTCGTCAAGATAATTTGTTTCCGATGATCGTTAGGGGAACGTTTCCCAAATTAGCTTGCATAGGTGATAAAGCAAATACAATGGCTCTAATGACGTTCTACATAATCACTTCGAACTGAGTGATGTCATTAGGCAGAAGAAATATGTCTTAATGGTTTGTATTCCATGATATACTACTGTGTTTTTTAAAGATATCGACGGAAGTATGTATGGGAATGGTTTCATGGTCCACCTCATAGTGTCGAAATTAATCGTAATTCCTTGGTAGCAAATACTTATATGAGCACTCTTACAATAGGATCAAACGACGCGACTTGATTAATCATGACTAGTACAACTTTTTTCAACACAGTAGGCACGCGCATGTGTTGTGTACACCAAAAAACATTCAAGATAAAGAATTTGACCGGTTTGAGCCACATCTGTAGATATATAAGTTTTACGATGGGAATATTCGTCACACTACAAAGGGTAATGTGAATACTTTATGTTGTAAGTGAATTGGAGAATATTCACCTCGTTACCTTGGCACCGAATCACCTACCTGAGTGACGCAAGTTAATTGTCATCTTTAATGACATTCTTTTGTGTGTTGTTTTTAAAGGAAAAAGGAAACGGCACTTTAATTTTACAATGGGCGTTTTGCGAGCAGGATGATATGACGGCCGATATAGTCCAGGATATTCATCGAAGTAATAGTTGGCTTTCGTTAGCACCTATCAACTAGTACATAGTTCAATAGCAAACAGGATCCGAACCCCTGCCATGTAACCCCACTGAATTATCGCGTGTGAATGCCTAGTAACTTCTTATTCTGAATGCTAATGAGACCATTGCATTATTTCGAAGTGGAGCGCATTTACTAGCTGGCTGTATTTAGTGTTCTGCACTTATGATGATCAAGGAGAAACAAATGTGTAATGTTTTACATGAAGATTTAGTCGTGACTAATGTGAAGTTAACTGAATGGTAGTCAAGATTACTCCCCATGTGAGAGTGCATGGAGTTCTATAGAATTCTAGCATAAATGGAAATATTTGTGGACTGAGCAGAAGTGACTGAACCAGAATTTTGCCCAGTTATTCTAGACGTACATCAGTTGACTTGGGCCAGTGGTATGAAATAGGGAGTTTAGACCACGTTTTCATCGTTATGCTTCACCTGGCTGATAAGTGATTGAGTATTTCGCCAGAAATGGAAGAAGTTGGAAGTGTTCGATTTGGTTTAGGATGATCAGCGGTGACGTCTTCATTTCTGTGTGTTCAGTTACAGTGTTTTTCTTTGGCAGGAGACGGACCTACAAAATGACATGCACGCCCGTCTACATTGCTTTTTGAGAGCAAATTTAAAATGCTGACCGGTTAATGTGATATTGAAGATGCAGTGCACACATTGTTACTCAGAAACAGTGTTTTATTCCCAACAGTGCCAAAATGATTGGCAGTATATTCAGGAGGCAACATTATGGGGGAGTTATTATTTACTACCGTTGTAGAGATGTACACAATCAGCATGCAATTTCGGTAAATTCGCACAATGATTGTAGTTGGATGAAAGCATCAGACTTTCCAAATGTTTGCACAGTCTCACGCACGTGTAATCATTTTACATTTAGCTGTATTACGACCACATCTTGAAACTGACTTCATTCTGCAATCTTTTACAGTAGGCGTGAACTAAATTTACTTCGTCCAGATGTGTATCACACCAATCCTTTCAGCCTAGGGAAGCGTACCAATTGATTGTTATTTGATGCACCAAGTTTTATGAGAGATCTGGCTTGGAAGACACGATATTGTGTGTTTGTGTACCGAGTGAAAAGCAGTTGTGCTGTTGGCTTTTCTTGTAATGGCTGTCCGTCCAGAAATAAGACTTATTCACCCTGAAAAGTCCCATTTGACCTAGTTGACTCATCGTTTACAGTCGTGTTTCATACAGAGACAAACAGTGGATTCGATACTCACGAGCATCCAGTCACACTTTACACTTTGTCGGTTATATGGTAGAATTATCAACTTAGCTGGACTTAGCAAAACTGCATTATAGCGATCGACCAATTTACCGGGATACAATCATAGCAAATATTGAAAATAACGTCGGACTGCTTTGTAAGCAAGTTCATTTGGGATAAACGCTCTGACGTCTGTCAATCAAACTATGTTATTCATGTTACCTTACTGGTCTACTATAATGTTGCAACTCAAAGTACTATGCTTACCGCACTCATTATTTGTTATGACACTTAGTAACCTCGCC
The DNA here is from genome assembly GCA_008508345.1 of Paragonimus westermani. Classification (NCBI taxonomy): domain Eukaryota; kingdom Metazoa; phylum Platyhelminthes; class Trematoda; order Plagiorchiida; family Troglotrematidae; genus Paragonimus; species Paragonimus westermani. The sequence goes on from QNGE01000587.1 coordinate 45,398, forward strand.
ACTGACCGTAGGTTCATTGGAGGCAAAAACAGATTTGGAAAAACCCTTCAGGCAAGAAAAGTTGTAATTGTTTATTAGGAAGTAGAGCGGCACGACGAGCTGGTCTTGGAAAGTTAGTATCGGTCAACAAGACCGTTTCGGATGAACGGGAGTGAGGATAAAACTGGTTGTTGTCAAAGTGTGGATTAGCGCAAACATCTGACAACAGTTAAATACTAGTCTGCTGTTTCTCGTCTATCAGCTTTTGACACTTTAAAAGCATGAATAATTGAAATGAGCTTTAATCTGAGCACACCAAATATATTTCCCAATTTATTTTCCGGTCACATATTTACGAACTACACAATCTTGCTTTAGGCTACAGTCACATTCACGATACTGGTACAAAACTCTAGAGATAACCAACTTGCGGTTTGCATTCATTCGCAGTTGCTCATCTATGATTTTCAACCGTGAGTAATGAAAGAAAATCAAATCAAAATCTCTTGTTTGTCTTCTGTACCAACCTGACTGAAAAACAAGCAGGCTATTTGCCGCATTTATGATTTCCACCTTAAGCATGCCCTTACCTTGCGGTTCAAATTCCAGTTGTAGATACATTTAAATGTCTTTGAAACCGGAAAGAAGCACAACTTCCTAGGTCTTACGATTACTTCACGATGAACGCAGTCACATTAACGAAGCGTGTGAATGCCAGTTATGAACGGATTTTGCCAATCAGATTGTTTCGTTGCTGGTTGTCATCATTTTTGTTTCGACTAGCTGTAGCTAATGTTATTAATTTTTAACCACGTACAACGGTACAGACCAATTTTGTTTCAAACGTGCTCTTGAGAAGTGTAGAACAACGACCGCTTGATGATGTTAATACCGATTCAGATATCGCACTATACCGAATCATTAACTTTTAAACGGCCATTGCACACTGGTGACCTAGTATCCCTGATCTTGGCCTAGTAAGTGAGATCATCATCGCAATATCTGTTAAGCAGTAAGCTCAACTCACACCGGTGTTTTCTTCAGTTTAAGCTTCTACCTTGTTAACGGTGACCGACAAGGGATTATCTCTCATACGGAAATATTCAAGAAAATGTTTGTTTAATTATTGCGTTTTTTAACTGCCGGATATATTCCGTACCAATGCCGAAGTCTTTGTCATCTGTAATACACTTTTTGAGAGCTCCTATCTTCTTCAATCAAACATTCACCAATTTCGTGATCATATTCCTTGTGGCGAACAAAATCTTTCTAAGCATTTGTTTCCTTTTGTTCGGCTTCACTTTTCTTCAGGGGTTTTCAGCCAGCGACTCACCACAAACTTCACCTAGCTTTTTTGAAGTCAGCTGATGCGGGGTGAGAACAATCTTGAACTGTTCGGGAGCTGTAGGTAGTAGCTCTTCTAGGAAGTGATCGGTCGGCTCGCGCAGTTCCGAATCCCAGTCCGACCTACGTTGGACTCCTGCTTTCAGTGGCCATATTGCCAAAAAATCGTTTCCTAGACCAAGCCGTATTTTCTTAGACTGTGGTAGTGCCGTCTTACATCACTTCAAAAATAAAGTCCGGAGATTATAGTCTATCTCTCAACGGTCCACTGTAGCTCCAACGACCATTTATGCACCATTTTCCGGGTGTGCCAGCGTAAACGACAGCTTTTCGTCTTAGAGCGGTTATGGCTGTGAGGTTCATCTTTCTGATTCTTGTTCACTTCGAAACGAGCCAAGAGATTACATAGCACCAAGAGAGTTTCCTCGAAGCACCGACGATTATGAAATGCTTCAGAAACAGCAACAACACAAATACTCATTCGAACATAACAGCAAGGCCAGAATTCTGCAATTGTCAGTGACAACTTAGAGTATGGGGATATGGTTTCTTGCCGGAATGTATTTCAGGGTTTCTTCGTGTGATTTTTCCACGCCAATCTACTAGCTCAGAACGTGAAATCGTTCGGAAGTCTTTAATCAGTGTGATGTGGTCACTTGCCTTGACCTTACACGTCCTGCTGGGTTTCCTATGTGACGGCGTTTTAGCGTACTACCGCCTCTGTGATGTGTAACGTTATGCATGCGTGTTGTACTAACCGGTATACATTACGAGGGTGATAATTCAACCTGTCTGAATCGCACTACCACTCGATGAGTGATTCTACATATACTTCCCAGGGTTTGTATCAGTAACCTCATAACTAAGTTAATTTTTGTCTGCAATCGGCTCAGTCCATGATCTCTAGGCATTAAATGAAGGGGCGTTTATGAGATAGTACTCTCGTGAATGTTGCTGTTGGATTTGTGAACCGATTGAACGCTCCAAGACTTGCCTTGACCGCGTTGGTTTGGCAACAAAAATAGCTGTCTGAAGAATTGTCTATTCAACTATAGTTGCGATCTGCATGAAGTCATTTCAAAATTAATCGTGACTCCTTTGAAAAGATCACCCTCAACTAGATTGCTGAAACTGCAGCGCCCCTCTGAACCTACTGTGCACACGTGAGCCTTCAACATCCAAACCTAGTTGTTGGTTCAGTTTAAACATCATCCAGCAAACCATATAACAATTGCTTGCACAGAAATCCCGATGTGTTCTGCCGTTGTCACATCTGGAATACATATGTTCCAGAATGATACCGCTTATGGACTGTACCAATTTTTAGGTGCATACTGGACTGATCATTTCAGTCTGAGTAAGCCTGGAGGGCAGTCAGGATGATCAATCTGGCGAATGATTTACCCGTTTATTCTGCCTGCTATCTGAATATAGTGATTGTATTTGCCTTGTGCGTATACGACCGACTGTCCGAGCCCAGTGATTTGCTGTTACTTACAGCCACATTTTGACACAATTTGTGCGCTGCATATCAACTTCTCTGTTTACGTTTTGTGCTAAACGCTAGCTTACAATTATTGCCTTATGGCTTGCCAACGTTTCTTTTGACGTGCACAATGATTGAATGGTTCGTGATCAATGATTTGGGTTGTACATGTTGTCGTCATTTGATTGAGGTGACAGAAGTACATTGTGGAGTATGTCAGTTCGAATTGGCGAGTTCTTGAATGTTTACAGTGGGAACTTGTACAGATAGAATGGTCACGTAATAGTGTCTTTTAAGGACAACCATATGGGTATCACCGTTTCTTGTAAACAGAAACAAAAGAGTTACAGAAGGAAGCCTACGAGGCAAAATTCTCGCAAACGTAGATGATCGACTCTTATCACGATCATTTAGAGCGAGGCGGCTTAGTGCCACTCTAACGTTGTTTCGCCGCCTGAGTTCTTTTGTGTCCAACCAAACGGAGATTGGGAGAACATAAAAATCCCTCATGTCAGTCCTCTCTGTTGTCTTTCACAGTTGACGAAAACCTCGAGCAAATGCTAACTCATTAAGATGTATGGACATTTGCTTGAACAACGGAGCGGTGGTCGACGTTATTTCCAACAGAAGAGCAATTGTTTACATGCCAGCTGACCGTGACAAAGTGTGCAGAGGTAATCATATAAAACTTGCGCTTTTTCCAACAAAGATGTGGAATTTTTAGCAGTGTGATTTTCATTTTGGATGAGCAGCAGATGCAGAAAGATCATCAATACAGATCATTGATGAAGTTTAAAAGTGTGCGCTATAAGCTAATGAACGAATCGGATCTCGTAATTAAATGTTCAGCGCCACATTTGTAGGAGAGGAAGTGTTATTTTGATGGCCAACAAAATAGACAGATTCTATGGACGACTCCCCCCATAACTCAGTCATGGTGAAAAGTTGTGAATAGACCAAAATGCACTGCTAGCAAAACTTGCAACGTCGTACGGACACAATTTCGCGAACGTTTTTGGTGAATAACATACTTCCAAGTTAACCATCCCTCACATTTGATCGCAGCGTTCGCATTCAGGTAGACTTTCCAGCCAGGCTCTTTCGAAGAGAAGCACTAGACTCGAGTTTAGCTCTCATTAGAGCTCGTCAGTAGTGCATATCATTGCCACGACCGGCACTTGAACTCCGACCATTCCAATCATGAGGCAACCGTGTTAACCACTGCGCCATTGACCTCACGTTAGGCACGACCGAATCATCAAATCTGAACGCTCAACCACTCTCGCTTGTGAGCAATGATCAGGTTGCCCGATCGTCTCGAGAGGAGACACAGTTACTGCCTGTTAACTCCAATCGATAACCCCGCGATTAGGACTTCCGAGACAGGTCGAGATCACAGAACTCATTAAACCTGCAAGGCGATATTTTAGATTACTGATGAGTAGTCGGGGTTTTGGTTTATGTTCAAATTGACGATCAACATAGCATACTGTCAGCGATTTCAAAAGATAAGTAACAACACGTTAAAGTAATTGGCTAGAAACCTCTTTACCGAAAGTAACAACCGGTATTAGAAAACTAGTTTGCGTAATGAAATGGCCTACGGAAGGTGAGTGTCTCTTGTAGCACAATGTTCTTGTGAAAGCTGATCATCATGGGATACGTCAAATTGAAAGCGGAATACGATCAACTTTGACAAAACATCCATTTATCGTGTGTCTAGCTCAGTTTAAATGCACCTTGCGTGATGCACTCACTAATGCAGTCAGATATATGTGCACACGTGCAAAACAAACCTCCAGTGAACAAAAAGGTGGTCTTTATGGGTAGAAACAATTTTCACCGCCGTTCTTTTGCACTTGTGAATGATCACCACGACTGTTGTGCAGTTTGTTCCATTAATTATTTTAGCTGGATTCTTTGTATAAACAGCTAATAAATGTTAGATCATTTCCCAGACCTGCGAGAAAATGTGAGGTTTCTGGTGGACTTGCCTTTCCCGTTTAATTACCGAAACTCCTATTTCATAAAATATCAAATTGTCTCGGTCAGAAGCTTTCTTCAAAATATTTGTGTCAGAATATTGTCAAGTCACGAGATTCCTATTCATCTGAGCAGTAAACGAACTAGACCTAATATCGTGATTTCTTTGCAGGCATCAGAAACGAAATTTAATCTTTTCTAAAGCCGAACGCAATAAGATGGATTCCTAGGTTAATATTAAGGCTCTGAATAGAACAGTTACAAAATATGCCTAATTTTTTGAACAAGTATGCTTTCAAAAGAGGGCTTCTCAACACAGTATTTCTAAAGCAACATATATCCGTTCACGAATGATTCGAAAAGTTTCCGCTTGATGATACTGATGTTGTTGCAGTATATGTGATCCACATTAGTGGTGATTTACGTCTGTTCAACTACTAACCTGTGCAAAGTTGGTCACTTCAGTTCACACTGACCAATCAGCAGTCCGAAGTTTTACTTGGGTTAATAGATTATAATTAGAAATGATGTCATATATAGCAGAAAGGTAGCTTGTTTTGATATCAAGTTGGCGAAAGCGGAAAGCACAAAATATGTATGGATGCCAGTAGAATTCACTATATAACATATAATGGCAACTGGGGAACTTCTAGTTGATTAAAATTTCGAGAAGCCGAAAGGGATAACTGCGGAAATAGAGAAAGCTATTAAGTTATCAGCTTCACTAATAGATATTTTGACAAACAGATTTCGAATAACTGATGACTCACCTTATGCGAAGAATCAAGGCAGTCAAGAGGCAGACTATGAGGATTGAACAGAACAGAATGGCCAGAAATGTTTGAATTCTGCGCGCATAGAAAGCTGCACACCATGGGCCGTGGGAAGAGAACAAAAACGGCACAGATTTTCAATGCCCGCTTTGATGACTCAACGATTAAGCGGGAAGCATTTAGAAACTAACAGGTTCTTATTAGAATATTCGACAGTTTTGTACGTACCACAAAAGACGGACAGCTGGGTGACTTAAATGGTTGATTTACAGTAAACTTAGGTCTGTTATCATGACCACATTATCATATAACACTGGTTCTTCTTAAATGACTGAATGCACACTAAAGATTATATTTGAACAGGTCTACCGTGCCCGTGAATTTGAGCGTGATAATATCGACGATCAGTAGACCAGTTGAGGAAACATGGAGTCCGTTCACACTAGATTGGGCATAAGTTGTGAACCCTATATGCTAGACTTTTTAAACACTTTGCCTAAGGGAAGTGTTGATAACATGTAATCACATGTGAATGGCCAAAATCAGCACCTAACAACAGTAAATCATTCTCGGCAAGAATACACAAGAACTAGTAGTCTTGGATCATGTGTGACCTCTTCAGGAATTAGCTGTGCTCCACGACTGTTCTTCTTAAGTGCTCGATTAAACGTAGTCCAAACCATGAGCTTCACTCGTTTTTGTTGACTGATTTTTGTCATCCGTGTTCCCATGATTATGCCAATGGTTTGCTGAATTTTTAAATCTTACACAACTTGACAGTTCACACAAAGATGTCATAACTTAATTCAGAACAACTGAGGTGAGTCTGAGACAGAGATTGTCTAAACATTCACAAAAAAGGTTGACTAAAACAATAGCCAAATAGCTGTTGGTTAAGGAAACGTACGAACTGAAACCAGTAGCAATCAAACTTTGAGGATGTCTGAAACGGGAGCACGTGACTGGGCCTTTCTCTGTTAAACCTGGTGATGCACGAGTTTTCACTGCACCAGTCATTAATCACCGTCAGGCTACCTGTGTGCAACGTACGCTGACATAACCTGCTGTAATCGCCAGTGATCCTGTCAACTCTGCTCAGTTGTGTTTTCGAATGTCCACCTCGTAACCAAATTTCGGCAGCTACGACTTTGAAATTCCTAACCAACATATATTTTCTCTTGTCACCGAATAGACCGCATCAGCCGTAGATACAAAATAAATTGCTTTCGTTATCGAAGTTTAATTTGTATTCCAAAAGTTATATACAAACCCGTGAAGTTTCCAGTAGTCCGTTTATCATCGTAGGGCCGTTGCGCATTGTTCGCAAACCCATTACTCATTTCTCACCCTATTTGTCATAAGTGAAACCTTGTGCTTTCTAACTACTGGAACGTCGATATTTCCACTAAGTTATTCGCATACACAAAATACAGGATAGTAGAGAATATTTATTAAAAAAACAAAGTCACACCTGTCAATCTACTGGAAATTTAAGTAATAAATGTATCATTAAGTATCTCATTGTTAGTCTAGGATGGTACAAAACGATGTAATCTGAAACGCTGGGTCGTGTTATAGCGCTGTCGTCACAGGAACTTCCTTTCAAACCTCGTCGAAAACTACACGGATGATTCACGTTTCACAACATATGCTTAGATAGACCTCAGAGTTGCAGTGCTCATCCTAAACACTCTTTACTTAACTGGGTTGATTGACACGGTTTTGCCGAAATTCGATCATACCAGACCGGGATACGTCAACTGTTCAAATAGGTGACCAGATGGGAATACCACAGGTTACTGTCCATTTTCAACCTTCGCAATTGTCAAGACATGAAAAATATGAATATAATCACCTTGCTTGAGGTTGTATATTGTCCGGATGACTGGTTATCACGATCATTTCTTAGGTGATCACTGCGGGAAACAGTGAACTATAGACGGCGAACCGATGACGGTTAGAAGTTGACAATATATATAAGATGTCGGCAAAAAGGACCTGTTAGCAAATTCGAATTCCCTAGGTATTCTATTTCACTGGACCTAGGTATCGTTCTTTTGAAAGCTCCTTAATCGGACGTATCCATGACACGACCAGTATTTCGATCTTTGGTCTAGGTTTCTATGAGAAATGGTGTTGTTCACCCTCTTGTTAGCTAGTAAATCACTCGCTAGGGAAATGCTATTTAAATGCTCGACAACCCCGGCAGTCATGATATGACTCACACCCATGTAAGAATCTTTCTGGTGGTTTGGCGTGTAGCCAAAAAACCGTCATCACATCTATGCGATTGATTGTGTTCGCTCCTATCACTAGTTTTTGTGTGCAACGTTCTACGTAGGAAATTCTCAGTTGTTTTGATTTTGCGCCGTGATCATGTGACGTCAAAATTCACTATATTATTCCGATGCGAAGAATAATGCTTCTATCACTAAGTGATCTATTCCTCCCATATTGATTATTCTGATACTGTATACCTACTGCTGTAAACCCCCTAAATTGGTTGTTTGTGGAAATTCGCAAGCTGCTATACGTATCGTGAAGCGACGGGTCAAGTGCCTGCTGAGTAGGTCAGTCTCGTTGACGTGATCAGTAACAGCATAAGTCCAGACTTTTGCTTAAGTGTGTTGCTTTTACATAAGTGGTTGCTTTATTCAGCAAACGACCGTTAAGTATAGGTGTAATAACCTTCACTAATTTAACTAAATAAAGAGTTTGTGAACGAATTTCACAAATGAGTCCATTTCACATTCCGCAGGCCAATGTTTCCTGTAATTTCTGGTCTCTGATTAAAATACGTTTGACAGATAATCTGGTATTGTTTCTGACTCAGCTAGACTGCTGACGTTTTCTTATCAGTGGCGTGAGAAACGTCACTACCAAGTCTCAGTAAGGGAATGTGTTTCAATTAATGCATCAGTGATCAACGAAATACTACCTTACTAATTGGATGACCGTGCGACACAGATACTTCACATAGCGCATGTAGGGGAACACTGGCCGAGAGTGTTTTGAGATTACCCACACCGTAGACATAGACGGTCCGTCATCTAACCCAGTTTGAAAAAAATTGGGGTTCTCAGAATAGCAACTAGTGGAACGAAATAGAAGATATTAGTTCCTGATTCGTTCCACAGAGCTAGGGTGAAAGAAGTTCAGTTCCGTATTACAGTCTGTATTTCTGGGTGAGCACATGTACTATCAAATTTTTATGACGGTAAAATTAACAGTTTTAATTGTCCAAAACCGATGCGAATGAACGAACGGCTGTCCCGGTGAGGCAACTATTCTATTGGCTCATTAGTTACACAGATAACTTTGACTTCTTATTTGGAAAACAGGATTTCTTGCGTTCACCAAAAATTCATTTTCCTGATCAACCAACACATCTCTTAAGCAATTAATAAATATAAAAAACTGGAAGATATCCTCACCAAATTTAGTGCGAATGACGTTCAACAGTTTGAGCGTCGTGTTCAACGTGTTACCGATAAACAGATTGGGAATAACACAACGTTACGAGCAGAAGTGTTGACAACACTCCTGAGGAAGGCCACTCGAGGTGGTTGGAACGTAGATTATCACAACTTGTTCGAAACGTTGTGTTGTTCCCAATCTGTTTAGCAGTAAAAACTGGAAATCATCAACAAGAGAAATTTTGATCTGACCATCGTGTACATGCTTTTTAACAATGTATTGTCTCAAGCAAACTGCAACTAAGACATCAATATCGACAGTCATGATTAAAGCATGTTACTGATGAATAGTCGGGATTTAATTTAATTTTGAAGTTGACCATCACTCACATTTGATCGCAGCCTTCGCATTCAGATAGACCTTCCAGTCATCCTTTTTCGCAAAGAAGCACTAGACTCGAGTTTCGCTCTCATTAGAGCTCGTCAATGGTGTATAACCTTTCCACGACCGGGATTTGAACTCCGACCATTCCAATCATGAGGCAACGACTGCACCATTGACCTCACATTGTCGCCTTGGAGGTTTAATGATTTCAGTGATCCCGACCTGTCTCAGAAATCCTAATCGCGGGGTTATCGATTGGAGTTACCTCTCCTCTCGAAATGATCGGGCAACCTGATCATTGCTCACAAGCGAGAGTGGTTGAGCCCTCAGATTTGATAATTCAGTCATGCTTAATGTGAGGTCAATGGCGCAGTGGTTAACACGGTTGCCTCATGATTGGAATGGTCGGAGTTCAAGTGCCGGTCGTGGCAATGATATGCACTACTGACGAGCTCTAATGAGAGCTAAACTCGAGTCTAGTGCTTCTCTTCGAAAGAGGCTGGCTGGTAGGTCTATTTGAATGCGAACGCTGCGATCAAATATGAGTGATGGTCAACTCAAAGCATATTTATATGGTGTAACCTGCGTATCAACCATCAAAAGTACAGCTACGTCATAGTTGGTTCTTCTTACCCTAATTATAATCCTGAAGAAGGATTAAGTATACATGTATATTTCGGTTAGAAATTGCGCATCAAAACACTCCTATGTTCTGGTTTTGTCGACATCTTTTGATACATACACATAGAAGACATGGAGGACAATGCATAGAGCGGTGTTCCAAATCGATTTTGCCGGAACACACGACACGAGAGTTTTTAGTGTCAAAGTTATTTTAGTCTTCGAACACTCACTCGTTTATTTTTTTGGGTTCTGCGTGCTATATAGTAAATGTCACCGGCAGTGCTGAACAATGTCCTCTCGGGAGGACGTTCATCGCAGTCTAGTTTCACAATCTTGTCTAACTCGCACTATGTTGACGAGCTGCAGCGAGGAACCAAGTGCTCCCTTAGTTAAGCGTCTTGATCAGAAAGTCTAGACCAAATTCTAAACGGAAACAATGTTCCAATAACGTTAGTACTTTACTAGTTCAGGTAAATGGGATACTTTGAATTCTTCTCTATTGCCAACTGAATTGATGCCCTGAATCAACTTTTTTATCAGATAAGAAATGTGAATCCGAATTAAACGGAAGAACAACACGGAGCCACAAAAAGTTATCATTCACTCAGCTGTCTAACAATTTTGGTACTTGTCTCTTTGACATGGTACTCGCGCCTTATGATGTGTTCGGCCGTATGTGAACTACGTACATGGAATTAACTGAAGTGTAATTAGGAGAAGTTATATGTACCTGAGCCTGAGTTCGGGAATGTGTTTCTGGCAGCCAGCGCGGTGATCAGAAAACTGTCACGAACCAAACATGAACTAACCGTAGGGCTGTAATATAAATGAGTAAGTCAACGAATACAACAACCCAAGGCATTGAACCTATTTGCGAAATACAGCCCAGGAGTTGTTCGAGTACACATTATTCCACTGAATATGAAATAATCAGTACTAGACGAGGCCTACTTTGGGTTACGAATTCAATAGCCTGTTTATTCATAAAACCCACGATGCAATATCACCAGTAAGCTTCCTGATCAAACGTAAAGTCCATGACGATGTTGGTGCTGCCTTAATATTAAAAGTATACGCTTTTTTATCTAGTGCCTATCCGGTAGGCGGGAAACTCTCTAGTGACTGTATTTTGCCCAAAACCTCCAGTTCGTACGACCTGTCCACTCAGTCGGACCTTCTTCAACATCAAATGTTCCGGACACTGCGCAGGATGATATAAATTGGTCATTTGCGGGAATTTATTAATCGCGGATATTTTTATGGCTCTGTGACCAAGAGAGAGTATACAACCCAGGCATAACACTGTGCAAGCTTATGCGTATTGCATAAAATTTACTACTGTGATCAAAAGCGTTAGTGCTTAGTTAGTGAGCATCTGGATTCTCGGCACGCCGTTCAGCATTACAGGTGTAACAAGATCGGTTTCAGACATAGGTTCGCCGACTTCCACATACGATGCAGATAGCCATTCAACTTCCCCTTTTTTACAGTAAAGTAGCTATTCCTCGTGACGCGCATTCAAATGACTTATCACTGGGTGCTGTTCTGAGTAGTCCGTTACAACCGTATTCAGGCGCACGAACATATTGAATTTACATATAATTCTTAGTGAATCGGCCTGCTGACTAAACAGAAAACGTGAATTTGCCATGTCGTTCTGTGTAAGTGCAACGGTTAAACAGTGCTGATTGAAAATGAAGGGTGGTTTAAACCGACGGGCACAAGCTAAGAACTGCGATTAGGGTTCAACAGTGAACAGATCATTTCAACTTAGCAGCGAAAAACATTAAAATTACAGTGAAGTTTAGTATAGCCATTTTTTTATGTCTACCCGCAAGGGATCTACAATTGACGAACAAGGCGTTTGCCAATTCCGTACTTGAAAACTGAGATAGACGCAGCTGTTTCCCATCCATCCCCCCAGGGATGTAACATAGCATTGTGACCAGACACAACAATGTTATCTCCCTTCATAAATCCCCGGAGATTATTTTAAAACGGATTATGCGTAAGAGATTAATTCTTGTTTCTCTTTGGTGAATAGCTTCGGTTCAAATCTTTGGGTTTGTTTGAGTGAAAAACAGCATCAAATATAACTTGAGTAGATTAGTAACAACCGGTTGATATGAATTGACAAAAACCGATACGAGTTGCCAATATGTAGTTGATATGACTCTAGTGGTTCATAATAGCATCATCACAAATGGGTATGGGACACAGTCTTTGAAGTATATTATGACGGTCTGTTTTGAGTTCTCCTGGACCCCCTGATACAAGTAATATGAGTAACTCACACCACATTGGAATTAATCACCTTACTGCGGAGAGCCCCATGGTGTAATAACTTAATGGACAATAAAGTGGCCAGCAGAGGAAGATTCATCGTTCGGACCCGGTGCATCCCATTTATATCCCACGTTTCCAGGAAAAGAGGGCATATTGCACCTGTTGTCTTGTTCATGTGAACACACCTAAACGTTCAAGTGCAGTACTAACACATGCGTAATAATTCGAGTGATTTATGTAAGCAAAACACTTTAAAATATTTTAATCTGAACGTTTTGTGAACAACTAAAGTTCAGTGGGAACTTCAGCACTTGTGTTCACGATTCTGTTAACGTCATACTCCACTGTTGCACTGCGTCTCAGTCATTCATTTTACCCACTTCACCACAAGTACTTGGCAGGTATGCAGTGGTGTGCTTGCATGCTAGATAGACCAGTTTAGAGTTTTGATATTGCAATAATTCATACACAGTCGATTAGCAATGCGGCCGTTGAAACTCTGTCAAATTACTAATATTTCCGAATTCATGAAAAGAACATCAAAGTGGTATTCCGGGTAGATTAGAGAAGACCATTGGAAAATAAGTCTTCTAGCGGCGATCAGAGAATTCGACAAGGAAACAGACAAAGAAAGTTGGTGTGGTGGTGATCAGCTAGTGTTCATTATAATTATTCTCCAGTTTCTTTCTGGTCGATACAATACTCTTTTGATAGTTCACAAAGTCAAATACGCTGTCGATTTTTCGTTTGCTTAAGTAATTTCTCTCGTCCGATGGCGTGTTGTTCCTGAATGTCCGTTTGTAAGTCCATAGTTAACAGCAAACCAATACGTCAAAGACGGCATCGTTGTGGGTGTAGGCAACTGAATAAAATATCTTAAATGCATTCATTAATAAAGAACACTTTGACTGCAGTACTCCTCATCCTATCAAATGAAGTTTTTATACAAAGTCGGGAAATTCAAGTCGTATTACCCAGCTGAACTGATAAACCAGCGTATATGTAAGTGCAAGATGAGCGGCAATCACAAGTTATTGTAGTTTCCTTATTTCAGCAGACTTTTAACTGGTCAGTTTGGGATCATTAAAATAAACTCGACTGTTACCGTTTCTAGAAATCGCTATTAGTGGATAACAGCGCCACAGTCGGGGTTCAAACCTCAGTCGCGCTTCCATACAGCAACTGTGTTGATCACTACGATACTAACTTCACACTAGACACGACAAACTCATCACAGGTCAAACATCAGTCACGATTACCTGAGAGTACCGTCCAGATTTTCCGTTACAACTAGGAGCAGATAGAGTAACATTCTTGGAAACTCCAGACGACACCCCATTACGTGGATTGCTTTTCAATTTGAAGTCACTGGAATAATTAAACATGTTCAGTGGAATTTTGATTGCTGAAGAATAGTATGTAATTTGGTTGATCTATGTTCAACTTCAGCCAAAAATGGTCTCTGTTGTGAGAAGAAAAACACTCGCATATATCAGTTTGCTTGGGAAGAAAAAATGGGGAAATCTACCAGAATGCGGAAGATATGATTAACTGTGGGTGATTTAGTAATGGTTCTCGTAACTTACGATACTGTTTCAAAACAAAGGTAGTTACACGTGTAGTAAATAAAAGTAGTGTAATAGTAATGTAAAGTGGTCGTCTGAAAGGGGTTATTGGACGGAATGTTGCAAGTTACCTGAGTGTCAATGACATACACTGTCGTCGGGCATCTACTGTCTCTATCACAGAATATCAGATCCCATACTCTTGTTGAAATTTTTATGCCCGTATTACGCACAGCTTAGAGCAGGTCTTGGAAAACGTGCCATATCAGGTAAATGTGATATATCAAGGATTACATCAGCAATTCGAGCCGACTGCAGATTTATTCGTGGATTGTACTTTGGTAGCTCGTCGATCGATACTATACTCAGGATTAACCAGTTGCACACGTGTTGCTGAAGTAAACGTTTTGTTTGTGTTAAAGGGTAGTTGCAAACATCAAGTGGAATTCTCTGTAATACATCCAGGAATACTCAGTTGGCAGTACCAAATTGCCTAACGTGTGCTACTGAGGTTGAATGCATCCAGTGAGTCCATAAGTGTCTATCACGGAGTCCATCGATGTTTTGATACATACATATACATACATACATACATATACATATATATATATATATATATAAGTAACCTGCAGTATGTGACAGGCGAGGTGTAACAGAGTGTGTTCCATGTACGCCTTACGCAACAACTCTCTCCAGAATTTCTGCTTCAGATTGCTTCGGGTAAAAGGTACCAAACCGTACCACTAGAACTCATGTGAATTGTACGCCGCTAGCCAGATCGGCGAGGAGTGACCTGTTCAGCTTAGCAACGTGTTAGTCAGAATAAGATTGTGTGATTCAGGTTGAAGGTAACCTGAATCAACAGACCATTAAGTTGGGTGAACCAGTTTTCTGGAGGATGGTTCTTCAGTTCAGCAAGTGGCTGGGAATGTATGTGTTCCCAATTAAGTAGCAAATCAGTAGTGTTAGTTGCTGGTGTTTCTAGCAGGTGCTTCTTAAGATAAGTGGACGACTGGATTAGCAACTTTCCGATATTTATGCTCAATTACTCAATTTCAGGCCGATTTCACTGGTTAGTCTGGGGTGGCTCAACTAAGATTCGTTTCGACAAACTGGATTGAAACCACCACCCTTCAAACCATTGGTCTTATGGACAACAATTGAACTAGGCGATTGTGTTAATTAGTGACTTTTTGAAACACTGCTGAATGGATTTAATTAAGTGTGTGTGGTGTCCGTTTTTATTTGGATTGCAAAAGTTTAACAATATATCCCCAATGAAAGCTACTGTCACTTATGCTTTCGTCAGTGACCTGAGCTATACTGTCTTATTTATACTCTCATTGATGCGTAACTCACGGCGACGTATCGTTGACCTGCGATAATCAAGATCCAGATTTAAATGAAGAGGAGTTACAAGTTCGAATGAAACAATCGGTTGCAGAGTAATTTGGGTGAAACGTTTTCAGGTTTTGCACTCTCTATTTAGTCAGAACCTATCGAAGCTCATCAAGTGTAAACCGGTGACAGTTTTTTATATCTGAGGAAAGTGTAAATCTTTGGGTGATACTTGAGCCAGATTCTTGTGATATGTAATAAAATACTTGACGCCGACTGAAGTACAACGAACTTTGGCGTTATCTGAACTTCTTTACTCAGATCATTTTCTCGTAGTTGTGAATTTCCGCGAGATCACTGCAAGGGGTTTAGTAAACAAACTCATTCTTACACACATTAGCAATATCATTTTTAAAAAAAAATAAACTTACTAAACTGGACTGCCGTACCATAGATCACCGTCTGATGCATTATGTAATGCAAACAGTGGTACCATCTGAGTTCAGAAACAACCACAAAGAATGTGAGCTGAATGGAGCAAATGTGTTGCTTCAGAGCTGTATGATGTGTGGTACAGCAAACTTGGAAGGATGCTTATCATGTCACACGTCCACTGTCCCACAATACACACAGAGGTGCTATCATCCTCTCTTCTCAATTAAGGAGAAAATGGAAATCACCCGAGCGCAATCGCCGGTTACATTCTACTTCTGAGTCCTTAACCCATAGCTAGTAAAATCTTCAGACTGATGCGGTTTTATTGCCAAGGTGAGCTCAAAAGTATTTCTGCATATAGATATGTAAATCGCTCATAGTTTGTGGATACCATGAAAAATCACAAGGATTTTCCGGGGGCAACAGTTCACTATTCGATTCATAAACATTTCAAAATCACGCTTTTTATTGTCACCGATCAGCTTCATGTTTGATAGGCTTAACTAAAACAGTGATATTTTTCAAGCTCGAGAGGTCAATTTCTCCGTAATTGACAGTTTCGAAGTTACCACACTCCGGGACGGTTTCACATCAAGTTGCCTACAGTGGTTATCTTAGTCATGCAATCAGGTTGTGACAGACGCCTGATCAACCGAGCACGGAATCAAGATCACTAGATGCACCTTGGCTCATTGGTCTAAATAAATTCTACACTCATTTATCAGTCCAATCCAATATTGATTTGACCGTGTGGGCGGTGAAAGTTTGTGGATAGAGTGCATGAAGTACCTCCTCTTGCTTACGCAATATTATGACCGAAATTCCATTTAAAAGTCTAATTCTTTAACAATAATTGGATGAACGATATACCGTAAATTTATGTAGCTTTTACTGATAAGACCAAACTGGCATAAAAACAATGATAAAACGGAACAATAGGTAAGATAAAAAGCCTATAAAATGAGAAGAACAAGAGGACAGCTTTTAGAAACGCAGTGACAAAACGTTGACTTGAATAGGCCAACTTTGAGAAAATAAGACCAGGAGATATTATAATTTCCAAAGTTGCTTTAGATACTCAAAAACAACGGAGGTGAGATATATGTACTGCGTAGTGTCAGGTGACGGCAAAATGAGTTCTTGAGTTGCCAAAACTAGTTGCACTAGAAATAATGACAATCATTGTGAGAAATTCTTTAAAGCTGCTAAACTTCATGATAAACTTTTGGTCTTTCGTGCTGTCACGTCGTCTCTTAAAAAGGTGTGGCCAGTTTAGACAACAGAGTTTATTGGCTGATCTATTGGGATCAGTAAAAGTTGCGCAGATTACGGTAGTTGAGCCGGAACAACTATTAAATTGCTGTATGTAGAGTGTTTAGTTTGGATCTCCCAGGAGCCCATGATCTTAAAATACCGGGGTGAAGGTAGGGTTTCCAGCAGGCTGTTTGTCGGTCGAGTAGTTTTTGACAAAGCTCGAAAGATGGCTATGAGGTCATATGTTATTAACAGGCGTTATGAAGGAGATGTTATTTGTATGACAGATTAGTTGAAAAGCCTCAACGATTTAGTGTTACCATTCAGTTTTGTCCACAGAGACACCCTGTTTACTGCAGAGTTTGAACCAACTACAACTGGAATGGGGCAACACGAAAAGTTTGACATATTTTGGCGCCGTTAGGACCTTTGCCATTATGTGTTTTACAGATTGAGTTTTGAACCAGTGCATGAGTAATGCCATCGGAGATGAAAGTCATTTTCTGCTTGACGCACTGTTCGAAAGTAGCTGTTTAATTACGTGCTATTCTACACAGGTAAATTTACCGAGCAGTATAGAAAAAGGCCCATATTTTGTTGGGTCTCCTAAGTCATTAGTTTCAATGTAACCGTCACTAGGAGACCAACCGTCGTTCATGTTTTGCAATCAGTCGATGAGAGAAATTTCAAACGCTTAACAGAAAAGAATAAAAAACTGTTTTCTGTTTCAAATAACATGATAAACGCACATCGACTGGTGTAGACATCAAACCAACAGGTGCCTGTATAGAGAGTTCAGAAACTACTCAATGAATTTCCGTATTGCCTGTCGCACACTGTCTGCTCTCACTGTTCCAGAAGTATATATCTCTCCAGGTAGGTCGGGCAGACAGCGTCGTTGATTTAGATGGTAGTGGTAAACGTGCAACTTTTCATATAAAACATGCACTGTTTAGACGATCACAATGGTCGGTCACGTCAAATCTCTAATGTGAGAATGTGGTAGTGCTAAGTAAACGCTCAGAGCAGGGCCATTTCCCATGGATAATTCCAGTTGAATTTTCCTCTTCCTGGTTAATTGCAGCTGTTGAATGTTGCATGGGTGTCAGCTTTGTATGTGAATAAAACTGAAGTGTACCTTTAACATTACACTTTGGATGCCGTAGAAACTTTGCCTTCAGTATGACACCCCTGTTTATCAATGTGAACTTTATAAATTGATTAACCCACGTCGTTAACCTGCTTGAGATCATCACAGGTGCATCATGCAACGCTGGGCCAAATAGTTGTGTATAACAGGATTGCAAATTACAATCTTGCGTGGATAGGGGGACATGACAGCGTAAAGTGAGATACATGAAGAATAACAATCAAGGGAAATATTATCCTTGTCTAGATCGAGAGCTGAAATTAACTGTATAGTTACTCCGTGAGCTGTGTAACTCACTGCCCTCTCCAAATTGGTGCAGCATAAATATGTTTATATTAGGAAGCCCAATTACGCAAGCCCGAAGCAAAATGAATTAAAACCAGTGACGAAAACAGCATGTCCATACGCGGTAGGCGCTCTATCAACTAGACTGGGACGCCACGCCGAAAGTTCAGAAATAACACATAAACACACTTAAAATGTATCTTTAGCGTGCACCCACTGAATGAAAGGTAATTTCCGGAAGGTCCTTTAACATCTTATCTACAAACTAATGGACTAGGGTTATTTTCAAAACGTAATTTTCAAATAAGTTGTGAAAACAAAGAGGTGCGCCAAAGAGTTTTCAAAGAGGCTGGAACAAATAACATTGTGATGATGACTTATCACATCTCGTCTAAGCTTAACTGTTCAGTGTTTATTGTAGTTCACTATATTGTTAAACTCTAGTTAGTATGCGACTTTCGTACATCCAAACACATCAGAGAGTTTACTCACGTGGGTTTGAATTAGTTTGTGTCTTGAAGGAGCCAGAATACAGTCTTTTCGAAACCGAACTTGCGAATGGTACAGCACTTACTAACTTATAGCACGTTCAGCGGAAGAATGCCGTCGTTTTCAGTGTCAGCCATGGACAACAGTCCTATTACCTCGGCTGAATATTCCTCAGTAATCACCTGTCACTCTTGATAACGGCTACTGTTCCAAACTTCGAAATTTGTTGAATCTGAAAAATGCGCGACCCTCAATAACATCACACGACAGATATCTCGATTATACAAAAATGGTTTATGATGATTCCATAGTAAGCGGTGTTTATTGACTTTGTGCATCTCATTTGTAACAAAATTAATCATACAGCTTACATTATACTCGATTGAACAAAATGACCTTGAGCGATTTACTTTACTTGATGAAATCAAAAACGCAATCTTTCATAATTTTGTGACCCAGGTTTGCACGGCTCAGTGACCCGTTTAATCAGTAAAATTTATTCGACCAGCTTCAGCATCACATAAAGTGAGCTAGCTGACCCTCAACGTTTGCCGTTAACCTATATGTACTATAACATTGGTGAAGTTGAGGACAGGAGTGAAACTGTAATTACGGACCACGATGTAATAAACTATTGAGAAAAACGGTATTTAAAATAATGCATACACATAACCTACTGACAGCTTAATTTTAGTGCCATACTACTGATTCCGAAGAAGCTCGCGTAGTCGCGATGATTCTAAGAAAATATATTAGACAGAGGTCAGCAGAAATTAGAAGTACAAGGTAAAGTCGAAGTTTTTCATTGAACAATTCAGATCAACGAACAAGGCAATAACTAATCCGTTCCATTTGTTTTAGTTCAGCTCGTAAACTTATGTAATACGACGTTTTAATTGGTTGCAGGCAAGATCACTGAACTGTTTACAATGTGGTTTGTCATGAGTTGGTTTAAAGCACACAGCGGTGCTGTTAACGAATGGCTACCAGCTAACTGTTGTGATAATTAGTTTTCAACTGCTCAAGTTGTGGACGTCAAAAATCCTTTAGGGTTTGTCATACTATGTGTTTATCAAGAAGATAATTGGGCAGACATAAAAACAGCAAGCGTCTTCACTCCACCCGTAGAAAAAAGAAACAAAGTGAGGGTGGTTTACCTTCGGAGAACAATTATTTCCATAACCACGCTTACTTACATTCATGTCAAAACCAAACTGTACGTACACAGATTGTTGCTGTTGAAAGTGGCCGAATTACTGAATGTTGCTGGAGTTTACTTATAACGGTTCTGCTTAGTGCTATACATTGAAACTAACGTGTTCTTTTTCAATATTGTAATTGCTTCAACCGATCGTGCTTAAGTAACACCAAGGCTTAGATTCAGAGTCAAGGCAGTTCTAGTACGTATTGTAACCTTCATTTTTGCCGAGAAAATCCTATGCCACATCATTACGTGGCCACTTTTTGCTGGTTGCATAGATATGCTATGTTTCGTGTAAACTTGAGAAATGTTAATGTTTACGAGGATAGGAAACGGCGACGATGACAGCTTTCATTCACCAGACCTATAATCAGCATTCACAAATCGCGCTCTGTGTAGACAGTCCGTGCTGGATGGTGAACTGAATCAAAAATTGTTTTATCCTTGATTCTTAATGCTTTCTGCATCTGCCTGCGAAGTCACATTTTGCCTCCAGTTCATGTAACTCCCAAAATACAGATGGTGAATGATATCAGGGAAGTGTCTATTAACAAGGCTGTGAGCCTAGAGCGACGCAGGCATGGCTGTTTTTCGCAAGTTAGTCCACGAAAACACAATTTGTACAGCTTCGATTGCCCGGCCATTTACACCGGCAGCATCCCTCGCACATACCGTCAGATTCTAACACAACAGCAATGCGCGTATGTAGAATGTACAAGGCGACTTGTTGTTGCAACTCACCATTCGACAGTACATATTGATTGTTTGCCATCTCTTAGTTCATTTAAACCGTCCACACCTGAGCGTGGAATGTCCGAATTGGAACAGGATGTCTTCTGGGTTCTCCTCCTCGACTTATGCCATTAGTACTGGCATAATTCCCATCGAGATTCAGTCATTGGGAAGACCTCATCTCATTGCTGTCAAATAAATGGCACTTGGTTAACACAGTTAGCCATAGTTTTCAGCCCGTTTTGTTCTAAAATTATCTTTCAGATAAAGTGTGCTTTTTACAACGAACCCAGAGAGTGTCTGAAAAAAGCCAAAAGTTGTCCAACTGAACATCCTACCTTCCATAATCTCAATCGGTTCATTTGTAGCTGCAAGGATAAATGTTGACAGAACGGATTGGTGCTTTCGTCAGTGGGTACCAGAACATATCCTCAAATGGGTGATCAAGTCTGCGACGAGAAACCTTGATATGGCCGAAAAAACCGCGACTTATCATCCTTGATTTCCAAGCCCGTCCAGATGATCGCTCACTTCGTAAATCCGGTCAGTTCATCCCGAATTTTAGTAAATCACACCCGAAACCCTTGCCAGCAGTGAAGTGTTGCTGATCAAATATGGAAGATCAGTTTTGAATGCCCAGAATTTGCTGAATCATGCTGTAGGTTTTGCTTGCCGGTGATACTATCTCCCTAGCATTTTATCAGTTCCATTCTACGCTATTCACTTCGTGTTTAAATGCTTGTATTAGTTCTATTGTGTAAGCGGCTAAAGCGATCAAACAAAATGTTAGTACCTCGCAACATATGTCTTCTGTTTTGATGAAGTTCATACCGATCTTTATGATACCGATAGACAGCTGTTCAATTATGTTGTTAAATTATGGCCTACCGAAAGACGAATTCAGCCTCTTTTCATGATTGCAAATCAAATGGATCAAAGTAGGCCTCATTAAGGAAACGCTTGCTCTTGATACTATCAATTGGGAATGAATTAATATCTGCAAATAATGATTCTGGTTAGTTTGAAGCACAACCGTGCGGCTGTTCGTATCAGTAGTCTACCCTGAACTGCTACGTGATGTGCTTTCCTGTCTATCGGACACGTTTGGGACCACTCTAGACGAACACATTTTCAGAAATACCTGCTGACATGGTTGTGGCTGTAAATGACAGGAAAACACATCGCAAGGTTCACCACTGCCATGGTACAGTAGAATGTAAACTCAGAGCGGGCTGTGCGTAGGACTGAAACAGAGCAATGCTGGTTCACTAAATCTGAGTGACTGCACAGTGACTGGGATACGTTTGAGAGTTTAGCACGGGAATGTTGAGAAAAATCTACAAAGTTATGAGTAGTCTGTACTAAGCAAAACCCCCATAAATGATGGAGGATTTAATGCAGGATGAAGTGTGTGAACGTGCGACTCGTCATGAGCAAAGCCACGCCCCGTCATAAGGCGTTTGACCACTCGGACACGTGTTAAAGGTTTCCCTTAATTTTTGTTGGGAATGTATCGGAATTCACCAGTAATGTACCTATTATGTAAGGGAAAAGTTGAGGTTTATTGGTCAGTTTGTCTGGACACGGGTTATCTGACAACTTGATATAAAAAGGTGATAGCAAATTGTACGTCTACATTTCAGTGATCCGAAGGGATAGCGTCCAAAATTGCCCACCCTTATTCTATGATGGATCTTTTGGATGGTGATCCATGACACTGATTGTACAGTCGGAACGTACTAGCCCAATCAAGAAAAAACTTACCACTTGTCTCGGGTTGCGAGTTTGAATCGGAAACTATCAGCGAATAGATCTTGGAAGACGTAGTAACGGCGTCCGTGTGTTCAAACTTCTGTACATTACGCGTGCAGAAAGTGTGAGCTTGAGGCAACCGACTATTGAACCAGTCTGTAAGCTGTTGTGTACTGCCAGCAGAGGAATTCCATAACGTCAGATTTGGCTCATCCAATCCATTTAAGATAACCAAACTCATATTGATCATGCGTATAGAGATACGGTTTGTAGCAGAAGGCTCGTCCGGATAGAGTGCTGGTAAGAAATCGAAAGAAATACAGCCAAATGTAGAAGGATCCGTGAGGTTGACGGAAGTCTGGTGGTTGTGGTCTGAAGGCAAAGTAAGATTCATCGCCACCCAAAGAATCTGTTGGAGCCAGCTGGCATCTATGTAATTTGCTACGTTGCTGGATTGGACACCTTCTCGCGCATTGTTCATTCCTCAAACAGCGGTTTTAATGCTGATATGGTCTGCAGGTGAATACAGAACACATGTATTGGGTTTACTTGATGGGGAAATGGAGGAAGGTTATTTCGGTTTTAAAACGTGATATACTTCACATTAAAGTTCTGCCTTGTGAATCACCTACGATCGTTTAGGAACTGGTCAATGAATGCCTATTGTCCGTTGACAGCTACTGGCAACAAGTGCTTATCAATGAGTGTTTTGTTTCCATGAAATAAAAAACTTTGCAAGCAGGTTTATTCTTTCACAGAGCAAGGTCAACCTCACGAGTACGGAGGAGATGAAGCAAACAAATTCCAATAAGAGACCGATGGCGTCTCTCAAGTACTTATTTTGGCAACAGTCTGTTCCTGAAATGACCGTCAACGTTGTGACAAACGCGTCGAGAATTGAGTGACCGTTTTTCCGTAAACTGACTGAACTAACGCGTAAGAAAGGAACACACAAACGAACATTACTGACATACTCTGGCATGTTTACAAGCTAAAGAGAGCCAGGTGAACAGAGTCGGGATTAAGGACCTGTAGTTGGAAATAGGGGGGCCTCCACAGTTCACCCAGTCAAATTCTGGTTTGCCAGAGAGATCGTTAAAACATGCCCACAAACAGTCTTAGGGGTACACAGGCTGCCGATGGAGGTACACCAGCCGGTGATCGCGAAACGGGACTGCTAGACTGTATCCCTTTGGAGAGGTGCCTGTCAATAATGATCCACAAGTCGTGTACCTTAGACAATGGTCCAGAATGCGAGATGCTAATTTTACGGGGCGTTTTTTTATGTGACCTATTGTTCTTGGAATAAAACTATATGCCAATCCCGCAGCCTCATCTAACAGTATAAGTAAATCCCGTTACTTTTTTGGGGACCGTCGTTAGCCAAGCATTACTGACTCGCTCTACCTGATCTCGATTTCAAAGTTTCGCTCGGGATTGTATCCGAAGTACGCATAGCCCAGGATGTTTTCTAATAGCCATAATCGTTGATCAAAACGCGAAAAACATCAATGTTCGGGTCAGTGTATGGCTGTTTGTTTCAAATCTAATGATGTATTCACAAGTGCAAGCTTCAACCAACGTCCTGTACTGTTCCTCGAAGCCGTGGGATTCTATGCCCAGAAAGACTGGCAGTACTGGGCTAAAACCCACTGAAAATAAACGCCCGATTCGATCAAATCAGCTTAAGCATCGTCTCGTTTAGCCTTTAGATATTTTGATAATGGAAAATGCTCTCTGACTTTATAAAAGTGAACCACTATGAATGAATGACGGTAATAAACTACAAAAAGACGGTATTGGTGTGTACTCTTAGATGGAGTCCGTAAGTCACGAAACACGGCAAATATTCTTCGCGAATTACATTACGGGAGAATATGAGCTTCTGTGAAATGCCCGCATTATCTGAGGCTTCAAGAAATGAATAAGTCGTGGACAAGTTGATGCCACTCAAATTAGATTGAAATCTGGTAGCACATTATTCCTGATTAAGAAAAGCTCAATTTATACAATACGGTATTGTATGTTAGATATTGACAAATTGGAATATGCAACTTGTTTCCAATCAGCATTTGATGACAGATTCTTTCTCAATCATACTCCGAAACAGTCGTTATGATGATACCTCCTTCTTTCAGCCGTCCAATTTTTCGGTGACATCTACCGTACCTCTTCTGTGGACGGATGCCTAACTATAAAACTGCATTTTCGTGACTTCCTGAAACCAAACAGGAGGTACTAAGGCACACGGTTTCTCCTTGCTGCACTGATTACTGACGGCATACTGCCCTTCTCAAGTGTTCCTCAAACAGCTAGCGT
This sequence comes from Paragonimus westermani, assembly GCA_008508345.1. Taxonomy (NCBI): domain Eukaryota; kingdom Metazoa; phylum Platyhelminthes; class Trematoda; order Plagiorchiida; family Troglotrematidae; genus Paragonimus; species Paragonimus westermani. Next base: position 70,194 of record QNGE01000587.1, read on the forward strand.
GGCTGTGGAATACATTTTCAGAAAATCACATTTCAATAGAAGTGTCAGCAGTGACTACTACACAATCGATTTTTCTTCTCATGCTGGTCATTGATGAGTCAAGGTGACTCAGTTCCTCACCAATCTGATCATATTTACCTCAACTGGCTGCCGATACAGCTTCTGTGGGTGATTAATAGTTGATGGCAGACTTCACATAAAGCTCATACTCAGCTTTTTGTGGGGCTCCTAACCCCTTGACAAGCAACTAACTCATCGGGCTTTGTGAAATACCACCATCAACCGATCACTGAATGACAGCGGTCAGAAGTTTTATTGAGTATTCAACTGCAGACAACTCAATATACTCGTTTTATTATTGACAACATGGTTCAGGTTTTCGTATTTGCTATTTTCTACTAACCACACGATCAAGGCAAAGAACTTGTGCAGTGGTGTGAACGACTAGGAAGAGAATTTCCCCACCACCTCCAGTGACTGTAATCTAATGCGAGTATGGATAATATGATGACCTCTTTCCTCCAGCTATTTGTCATTGCCAGACTGATTGTCTGTCAGAAGCCAGTGAGTGCGACTGTAATAACGATAAGCTGAACAGTTCGGTAAGGTATTGGGAAGCAGCTGTGTCCTTCAGACAGATCTTTCCGATTAGAGGGGGAGTATGCCACTAATTGAAAGACTGTGAATGTGAAAACTTGGTTGGAGTATGACATAAAAACATTGCTGATTATATCAAATATAATATTGCCGAAGTCTATGTAAGACAGCTTTATTGTTGAACTTGAATTCAGTTCTAACATCCACTATGAATGCTCATCTGCATTAACACCAGTTTGCCATGCGCGTTTACTTTGTTGGATGATAAGCTGTGATCATCTCACTACAGCACTCTGAAACACATATTCTAGTATACGTTGTTCTAAAAGTTATGTGCACAGTCCGCATTCACGAGCATCACACTGCATAGTGCACATTACTGCGTTATATTATCAATATGCGCTGTTGGGCACCATCAAGTTACCAGTAATCTATAGCCAACTCAAGCGCCTCTCAACTTCGTAACGTACGGTTCAGTTTCATAGCTGTCACCCTCAACCTGGAGGGACTAATTTGCCAAGCCAAAGGGGTCACATATTTCCATAGTGAGTGTTAAAAGTGAAACAGAATAAATCGAAGAAAATGTATCTCTGTACGGGGAAAATCTTGAAAGACAATCTAAGTGTAGAGAACAACCCAATTTTACAAAAGGTCAACCTCAAACTTAACTGCAGGTGGATGAGTATTCTCACAGGATAATCACAAAATTACTCGTCGCCCTAAAGATTGGTTGCTATTGTTGATCGTAACGACGAAGTTCAACCAAGTGAATGTCCTTTTTCCGGAAGTTTTAGCTTAGTGCGCAATCCACTTAAAGTTGTGCACTTCTCGATTGCGTGAACTAAAAGGTTGAAGGGCAATCTTTTATCCGCTTATTAGCAGATTAAACGATTAGTTTTCCCACGCACGAAACATGAACTCATTGTAAGGAAGCACTACATTTGCCACGCAGTTATCGTGGGACTACCCGCATAGCAAGAGGTCGCCAGCCTGTTCGACTTGATAAGACAAGAACAAACTAAAGTGTTTCCAGATTTGTATACTTGTTAGATTCAACTAAGCGTCCACGTGCTACCACTAAGGCGACTCTGTCCATCTTTTGTGTGCTCCTGAGGGAGTTGTGTTGGTAATGCAGTTGCGTCGGTAAACAAGTGTTGCTCAAAATCCCGGAACATGTAGTTGAACGTATATATGTATCTAATTTTTATTGGCCACGTATGCAGTCGTTCAATTGAACTCGAACTGTACCCAATGTGCTGTGCATAGATAAGGTGCACGGACACGTGCATCACTGTCATCAAAGTAATGCTTAACTATGACGTGAACTACAAATCAGTCGCCTAAGGACCAAGGTAAGAAAATGATTTCGGATGTCAAAAAGGAAATCAGTTACGCATGTTGAGCAAAATTAACACTTGCAATGACGGAAAAAAGGTAAGTTTGTGTTAGATGAAATGCGTCATGCTTAGTTGTCTGAGGCTGATCCTGAATAAAGAAGCAAATATTCGCCAGATCGGCAGGTATGTAGATCGTCTGACATCGAGGCGAACAAACAGAACTATGTAGATTTTCACTGAACAGGTTCATCCATCGCCTGTTGCTCATAGAACATGGTTCGGATTATCAAAATCACCAGGCATTTTTTTAATCAGCAAGAACACTCCACTTTGCTCCGAAAATTCGAGTATCCATTAAAGAAAAGGTGGACACCGGTTGGCCATAACGTAAAATCTCTCGCAGCTTCCGATTTCTCGTAGGGATTTTTAGTTGTTTTTGTTCGGAATGGGGCGCAAGACTCAGGGTTCACTCTTGTTTAGGTTCATTAGAAGTGCCAAGTTTGGTTTGAATTCCTCCGTATTTTCTGTGCTTATCTTCACGAAAGGACGTGTGTAGGTGAGGGTTGCAGTAACTGGTCTGTGGCTTTCAAATTATTCATCTACCGAGGCTCTATCCCGCATAAACTTAGAGCTCTGGAAATAATGTACAGACGAAATACAAAGATTTCATTCGTGTTTTAAAGTGTTTTGAAGAACCAATTAGAAGCCTAGTATTCGGAATATATAGTTGTGTTAACCGTGGTTGCACATTATAGGAATCAAGATTACAGCCATGTGGGCTGCTGACGGGCGTAGAAACGTGGGAAATTCAGCCAAACACGTTTCTTATTTTGGCTTACCCGCACTAATATCCGGTGGGTCACGCGATCTACAAAAATTAAAGTCAAACAAGGTTTATGGATATGTGAATATCATGTAACATACGTAGAACTGTTTATAAATTACATGAGACTGGTGCAATATTATTTCTGGCAAATGTGGGCTTGTATGCGTTGACTGCTAATTTTCATAGTAATGGATCTGTTTTAGGATGTGAACATTCCTAATGAGCTACTTATCCTTTGGGTGTGGGATGTTTCTAACAATTCCACGCATGTCTCTGAACACATTTAATGAGCCTATATCATGGGTGTTAAGCGTCCTAACAGCTTACGTTGCTTCAGCACAACAAATGAGGAGGTGGAAAATGGAAAACAAAATGACCATTGCCAACATATTAGATAACTTGTTACTCTGATTTCTTGAACATACAGGGCCAGCCAATACTTCTCTAGGCACTAAATTCCAACGGAACACACTAGTTCTAATGGTTGAATCGATGTGCTACATAGCACATTCGCATGGATAGGGATAGTTAGCCCAGAATTTATACTGCCGCAATTCGATGACGGCATTTCAGTGGAAGTGCTAACGGCGCATGTATCAACAATTTCTTCCTCCGATATGATTTCACTTCATGTTTGCTCTTCCCAACTGGAAGGATGGTTTTAAATGTGCCAACACTGTTTACTCATAAACTTTTAGCTACAGCTGAACAGTCTGTAACATAACTTCGGATAAATGACACAGACTTCAAAACTGTGAATCGAGGTACTCCTCGGTAAATCCTGGTACTGGAAATGCAACGTTAGAACCTTCACACAGCCAGCAAGTTGGATTTAGACTAAGCAGTGTCTACTGCCATTGACAACCACAAACGGGTCCAAATTGTCGTTGTTGCTCAACTGAACACACAAAAGAGTAACAGTGGTTTTTTGATTAGCGCTTTAAGTTTAGAATGTCCGTTGCTTAATATACCAGGTCACTTACCGCCGCCATTCATGTTTGAGTTTAGGTAGTTGGTTGGTTGCTCATACTTTTAATTTAGTAATGCTCAAGTTGTTCGATTATTTCTAACTAGGGATTGCGATTTGCGATGTGGACATCTACTGACACAGGTGAGATCTGGACTCGTCATACGTGCTTAAACAACCGAGCACTTTCTCAAGGCCACTGTTTAGGTTCTCATTAGGTAGCGTACCATTCAACATCCGCTTTTGTCTGTGAACAAACACTTCGGTCGTTCAGCTTAGAGAAGCGGCATAGTAGTCTGACGTGTCCAGCCCACACGCAAATGACGTAGATAAATCGTAAGGTCACTGTTTCGTTTTGTGCCAAGTATCCGTAAGTTAGTGAGGGCGTTAGCTGTTTCACCTGTCACCTATTATGCCAGTGAACTCAACTTGTTGGTTTCAGAAAATAATTCATTTGATAACGCAAACAATCCAAAATTCAAAGCTACTTCAGAGCTTCATCGAATTTTTAAACTCACCAAGATGGTTCTTCAGGAAATCTGAGTAGAATATACTGGAATTATGAAGCCATTAAGTCATTTTATCTCGGAAGATAAAACTACCTAGATCATTCCGTATCACTCTCAGTTTTTCGCAATTGCGTAGAATCAGTTATCGGACAAAATAAGCCGCAGTGTAATGTAGCCTAAGTTTATATGCGATTGTGGTCAACAGGTGTGCAGCTGTATTTATTGCCACGTAACACTCGGTGATCTAAAATCGCGGTGTTTTTCTTTGCGAAACAATAATGTTTATGAATGTTGAACGGTACCACTAAATCCAGATGTTTCTGTCGTTGAAAAATAGAATTGGACAACTATCAGCAACCGTCTGATCGAGCTCACAGTCAGCGAATGTTCATTCTCTGATGGCATTGATTCAGTCGTGAATATTCTAAACGATTTAGGCCGCGCAATCAGTTATATTTTTGACTTTATTGTTTTCGCCGATCAACGAATTAGCATTTTAGCTACTTAGGTTATCACCGATTTTTAGACAATGAGTTAAAAGAAAGCTAGAGTGCTGCTGAATCTGTAAGCCTCTATTCACTCCGATTGTTTAAGCTACGGCTTCTGGTGACATGTTCTGATATTTTCTGATCCTAATTGGGACAGTGTTTTGGTTATAAAATTACCAGATGACATATCACACTAGTTGCATAAGGCTACTAACCCATGACAGTCAACCGAGGAACTACATGCTGGGGAAGAGGAACAACATTATTTGGACGTCGCAGGCGTGTGATAGCTGCCACTTTTAGTAAGTATGCGATGCCTTAACCCTCTCTGGTTGCTACTAGTCCCTACGTGCGTCCTAGCATCGGCAGCTTTGTGAGTCACACTGGGTTGTTGCTGATGAAGGCAATACAAGATATCAGTCTTGGCTCACGTACGGTTAAAAACAAACAAAATTCCAAATGCTTCATAACTAATGATGAAGGGAAGTTCAGATATACGTTTTGTATGGTAACAATTTGCTCTTTACCAGACTATCTGATTTTTTATGCGATGAACTGCCTGCCTGTTTTATTTGGGGGCTATACTAACTTATTATAATCACGTAACTAACACTAACCGACGGGAACATTCATCAACATTCAAGTCAGACATCCCGTGGGTAGTTCGTTAGTAGTATTATCGTCCAAACCCTTCAGGATGAAGCGAGTAACTAAGAGTCTGTTATTTTGCCTGATGGAGCGTCATTATTCTGATTTTTAATGTTTGGATGATCCAAGTCTAAGCTTTAAGATGTATGCGTTAAGCGCACAGTTAACCGTATTCTCCAAAATATACACGATTTAAATAAAATGTTGAAGTGCCTGATGAAGAAGTAGCACCGTGGAGGATGTGATACGTAGTATTAGTGAAATCAGTTTCCGCATTTTGCGTTAAACTACTGTCCGCGTTTGTTGTAAAAGTTCCGTTTACATTTGCCTAACATTTGACCGAGATATAAGCTGAAGAATTACCTTCCGAGGCATCTTAAATATAATACTGATCAAACAACATACTGGTTGTTGATTAGTTGCTGAGAAATTCAGTCGACCACCTGTGGTGCGAGTGCGGATTTGTTATTGTGCGTGTTTGTTCGATAGGTTCAAGAGTTGAAACTCCGCTGGTTAAACTGTCCTAGTCCGCTAGCGAGCAGTATTTACAATATGTCCCCAAAAGTCCAATTTAACATTACACAACGAGTGAAAATTACATCCCTATTACCACCAAAATTAAAGCATTTGTTTTACTTGTGAATAGTGTGACAGGGATGACAATTCAGATAAGACGCTACCGTGAACAATCTCGACTTCGACTGGATTCGAACCAGCGAAAGAAACGTTATGTCCAGATACACCAAACACTCCACCAGCTGAACTAAGAAGCCACTCTTACAATTTAAAATGTTGGTTATCACTTTCTGATGTTAGAAATCTTTGAACACTTGCCATTAGTACAGATTTAGCACTCTAGTGTGTCTCTGGTGAAGTTCAACGCGAACGGTTTGATGACACGTTTCGGCAGTGAACACTGAGATTACAGTTGAATACTATCTTTCACAATTTTAAGGAAGTAAACAATTTTGAGTTTGAAATTTTCGGGTTTCCAACAAATTTTCTCAGCTTAACTAGTAGAGTGCTCGCCGCATTCGGGTGTCCGATTTGGTAGACAGTCTTTGTAAACTCAATACGTCAGATCACTGCGATATTTGTAAATAGCCATGTTCATCTGCTGATATTGTATTCAAACAATTCCTTCTTACAACCGTTTACGTACCGCACATGCCTCATCAACTTTTGATTAAAACAAATATCCGACTTTATTCTATTTTTCTCGAAGACCGGCAAAACCGAACTGTTGAAGATATCAACTGATTGATCGGATGAAGAGGGAAAACGTGAACACTATTGGGTTACCTAAGAAAGCATCAGAACACGATGTGTTCTTTAACAAACGAAATAGACTCAAATTAATACAGTGAGTGCGAAATCACTGAAACTAGAAAAGAACAATATGGCATCTCGAAATAAATTCTGTCTACTGGACGTGGCGTGTTGTGTTAAACACGCATTCATGCATACCTAATCAATCCATACACTGTATCCATGGCTTCAGCATAAAGCGATGAGTGCATTTTGGTTAGACAACGCGACAATGAGAACAAATTTTTCAGACGTCGTGGGACGGGACATTTAAATACACACGGGCTTTGCTCTTGAAAAGCTTTCTCTGGTCACGCTGTGGAGCATTTGTCATGTGTTTTCACAGCCTTCATGATAAAATGCAGTAATTAGGAATGTTCTCTCTAGAAAACTTGCTCGAAGCAGCGGTACACCTGACAGTTCCACAAGCCTTGATCATGGTGGACTTTTTCGTTTACTGCTTTTTTGAAGTTGTCAGCAGTTGTACACCCTGAGCGGTCGAAAAAGAGCACTCTGTCGTTTAAAGTCCAGCATACAACGGCAAGCCAAAAACAAATTTGATCAATACCAGGAACTGTGACATCATACTACAATGTGCGCTATGATGGACCGTCAGAGCTAACTGGCTGGAATGCCTTCTGCTCCTGAGAACGTTTTCAAATCAGTTAGTATTTATATGTTATCCTATGTTTATGCAGTCGAGTATATCGACCGTATGGTAGAAAAACTCAGGATGCATGCATGGTATTAACAGTAGTTGAAGCTTCTGCTGCGTAAATTCCGAATACACGGCATGTCGTTTGTATTAGCAACTCACAGTGCGTTGTCCTCTTGGCATACATTTTCCATAATGCTGACAAACCCTTCCAACGCGACATTTCATGCACTGTAAGTAACCCAGCATTAGCTTTCACGTAAAGCCGCGACCGATTTCTCATTCATCCGATTTCGAATTTTTAATCTTCGTAATTCTGCCAATAAGGGACAGCAGCAATCCACTGTCTATTGGTGGCTTGTAGTCATAATCATTGAAGATATTTCCAACTGCTTCAAATATTTTAGGCGACTGCGATTTTATACAAAACTAGACAGTTATAACTAAACAACGACCAAACATTTCTTCAGAATTCACTAGAATTTATTAATGAGTCCAAGCTGTTGTCCATTTTGTGACAAACAGTATTTGTATCGCTGATGAAAAGTTAACTTAAATCGCCCTACACGGTACGTTACCGTTCTCGAGCAATAAGGTACTTTCATTTATATTCGTATGGACTGACAGTGGCTTGCCTTCAACAACATGGCGCATCTTTTGAACAACGGACGGTGATGTATCAGATTAACTTGACGTCGATGATACGGCCTAGGCCCAATGACATCAGTGTTGCTGTATTAGGGTCGTCACGTTATTCTATCACCGAACGAACATTTGATGACCTTTGATGGATGAAATGTAGTTATAACCTCTTCATAATTTCTGCCCATGCTTAGCTGATGGACATTACGGATTTCTTCCTAAATTATGACCTTTAAATATGTAAATTTAGCAGTAAAACTGAATCATGAATTTATGTGACCTGTAATGGTGCTGCCGTACTGCACGATGGGAACAAAACTGGGTCATTGCCAATGTGTTTCGTCTGATTTCGGTTGCACTAAAAAATGCGGATCTGATTTTTATCAGCATCTGTATAACTGCAGGTTTTCTTGGCCATTTTCTGAGGGGTGTACAAATGGACGCCATGTTGGATGAAATCATGTTACCCCTGGTGATTTTCGGTTTCCGTGTCGGTTTTTGTTGTTTTTCGACGAACGTAAATCCGGTTTGGTTAACTTCGTGAGTACAAATTGTCACCACTAGTTGAAAATATAATCCTTCAGCATTACGCAGCAAACAATGTGCGTTTCTGAATAGGATTTTCCACATGAATTATGTCGGTCTATACGCAGGTTTCGCCTTCTGAAAGTCGTGAAAAGATGTGTTATTTGTGCACTTGAGGAAAACAGATACCCGATCGGTGTACCCCTGGTGGGGCTTTGTAAGCAAGGTTGTTAAGACGGAAACAATTATGAGTTACTACATCACCATCATTCACACTAAGTCTGGTTCATCCACAAACAATTTGCACTAACCGGGTTCCTTCATCACCGCTCACATTCTAGTTGAACTGTTTCCAGACGGCAACATGTGGATGCTTAGTGAATTAAAAACTTTGCCAAGCAACTAAACTATTCGCCGGATTTTGTGCACAGAATTCCGAAATGATGGCCCGGGCTCGTGGGTTACGCAGGAAGTCCACCCGCGTTGCTCTTGGCCGCGCCCATAACACTCTCACGGATGGACTGTGTTCAAATTATTGATGAGTGGTTGGGGATTTGTTTTATTTTCAAGTTAAACATCGCAACATTTCATCGCAGCCTTCGCATTCAGATTGACTTTCCAGCCATCTACTTTCGGAACGGGAGTCTTATGTGTTCAACTGCATATTTGGTTGTGTATTTTGTCGTCCACAATTGTATGCCGTTGCAAGTGAATTCCATGCTTATCGGCTCGTGCACAGTGTCAATGTTCTCACTTTGTTCTTCACGGTTTTTACATCGTTAAATCGTCAACATCTTACTTGTCTACAAACAGCAAACGGACTGAATCGCACGTGAACTGGACCCCTTTCTCCTTCCGGAACGAGAAAGCAAACGTACGAACTCTGGATGTGGTTATTCACCGTTCAGTATACAGTAGTAGATTTAAAATTCAGTCTTTTTTGGTTGAATTTAGTTTTGGTCCTCTGGTTAACGCCAAAAAAGCGTTTTGGATCACAAAACCAAATCTTTTCGCACAGGGAAACATGTTGTGACACTTAACGTTGCATGCCATGTCACATAAAGATAACAAATCCGGCTTTATGGCATTGTGATTGCTCACAGTTTCTGTAGTAATGATAGTCCCTACCAATCCGCATTTAAATGAGTGAAAAAAACTCCCTGGACCTGTAAGTTGAACAGCATGAGATAACTGAAGCCTCAGCAGCCGCCGAAATGTCAGAAAATCAGCGAGAATTAGGATCTGCACACCGCACATTCTGCTGAAGCGTAGCATTTAACTACGCTTTATTATATTCAACCCCACTGCAATGTCTTCGCATTGATTAGCTAGAAAAAAATAAGTATACTTTCAATAAATATACATTTCATTAAGGTTCTGGCATGAGTGGATTTTTGCCTTCGTACTTATTGAACGTGCAGCTCGGAAAATGTTTACCAAATGTCCAGGTTACACTTAATTATCTGAGTTGGGAACAACTACGTCAAAAGTGTTTAGCATTCCAACTGGTGTCTCAGTGCTTCCGCAATTCGGTGATTCAATATATCATTTGGGCTAAGTTTGCAAAACACTGTTAGGTTTACAACAGTGGGGATATCCATTTGAATAAAGTAGCAAGCTTACACTTCTATCAGTAGTGCACATGCGTGAGACTTCCAGCATTTATGCCAAGAACATAAAATACGATCCGACGTCGTGGTTAAGCGATACGTGCATCGCCATATGCGCCAAATTGCTATCACACTATCTGAGTGTGTTTCTTGTAACTTACTCATACCCTGTGTATCGAAACACCTTCGATGTTGGCCCATACTATCTACGGACGTATCTGTAGAGTGAAACGACTAGATTGAAGAAAAGACCCAATATGTACAGGCGGAAACATGTATAGGTGATGAAGATAGTCAGGTTGAGCAAGTCTGCTGCAAACGTGTCGTGATCTCTCCTTTCGTATCGCTGTTCTGAATAAGAAGTTCATAGGTTAGGTTAGCCAATCAAACGAGGAATAGCTTCAGTTAGTGATTGTTGGCTTTCGGTGTGACAAAACGATAGGTAAACAGAAGGACCGTTGATCTACTAACTGTCACTGGTTGTACCAGATATGTCCTGCCCTGTGGTGAACATATATTTATAACTTTACATGCGCACAAATTACGGCGACATTCAGAGACGAATGTCGTGTAATATTCTGATTCAACATGGGATCCTAGTGTCTGTATATTACGAATAACAACTTGTGGGGAGTAGTAGCAAGGTTATCTGTTTTTAAACTAACTGCAACCTTTCAATCGCATGCACAAGTGGTCCAATACATGAGGGACACCGTGTGAAATGCGTAGTCAACAATGGATTAGGACTATCAATCACTCTAGTCCGGATGGAAGACTGCTATGGTTGTATACAAATGTTTTGTTCAATTCTACTATTGAGCTTGTGAAACATGACGCCATGTTATTTCCTAGGAGAATTTGCTCAAAGTTTTGCACCGTAATGTTTTCTTACACTTGATGGCCAACCAGATAGAACATTTTGATCTGTTGGTTCATCATTCACAATCAGCATAGTTCCTGTAAAGACTGTTCGTAGATAATTGCTTGTTATGAATGTCAAGGTATCCATTTTCGGTGTATCGGCAGTTTTGCTTTCTAGCCTGATAAGAGGCCCTAAGTTTTACCGCATGCCGATCATCTCAACGCTCGGTAGAATGACAGTAGTTGACTTAGCTAAATGACTGAATACTGTGGATGTGCATCTTAGCTTTGTGTTACGATCCAAAGTATAACGCGTCCAATTAGTCTTCTACACTAGTGTTTTCCACGTGATGTTTGATAAGATGATACACCCCTCTGCGGCACTTTGGCGACAATCTGTTTAATATTTTGATGAAGGTTTTTTCCCGTTTAGCCTAATCACAATCATAGTAATGGGGAACTAATGCCAACATACATTAAAAAGTGCCCATGTGGTATATATCTGCACTTTTGGAAAATATAAAATTCAGAAGGATAATTTCGTCAATTCATTTGTCGAACGTGACCACAAATGCTAGAGATTCCAACCGAATTCCTTTGTCAATTTTAGGTGGAAGGATTTTTTGGTTGAAAACCCCGTTGCATGCTTATTATGTTAACTTGATATGTCAACACGTTTCAAAGGTTTCTATATATTCAAACTATCAAATGCGTTCAAAGTTTAAATTTCAAGGAAAAAGTATGCATGGCTTTTGTTGTGTTATGCGCATTACTGTACCACTGTGGTGAGAAATAACAACACCCTGACAGCTCTCTGACAAGGTTATTGACAACATAATGATCACTAACGTCATGTTATTTTTTAACGAATCATAATAGTCATTTGCTATTGAAACCACATCAAAACAGTAATCATCAGTTTAGTTCGACGCGTCGCTAATCGTTTTTGTTATAACTATTTTGGCACTATTTCCGTTGAATGTTGATTCGATTTCGTAAATGATATATTATGGTTTGAGCAGATTGCCAGCCAACGGCATACACGGAATATCCTCGTATCATCTTTGTGGCCATCCGCAATGTGATCGCAAGTGTTTCACTTCGAGTTTTTTGACGAGACACTTAAAAGTAATGTTATTTTTAATTACTGCCGGTATTTATGCGCGAAGTGGTTATGTTTTCTACAAAATAGCCGTTCATTGTGGATATGCTGGTTCAGATAATGCGATTATTATATTGTGAGACGCACTGCAATGTTTGTTATGTTAAAGACTTTTGTTCTGCCAGAAGTTTTTTTGGGTTTCTACCCATGGTGTTCCGAGAAAAGCAGCAAAGAAGAAATGCCACACTGGTTGTCTTATGTGATCAGTTACCGTAACATAAGACTCAAATAAAAAATTACTTTCTTATAAGAATGGCACTTCTCAATAAAGAAAACCTTCATAGCTTCTTCACCACGGCGTCCGAAATGTCTGTCATCGATATGCCTCGACTTATGGCATTGACAGTGAGCATCAATAACAACATGCTCTCCGTTGTCGGTAAGTGGCGCCACACTCTCTGGGTTTGAATCGTTTGTTGAATAAGAGTAACTTTCAAATTTGGGAAAGCGATTTATAGTTGTTTTTTTGTCGCTGACATACTCCTGTGCGACGAAACTATTATGTATCTGTAACTGGTATGTATCGCTGGTCACAGACGACCACGTGTTTAACAATGGATTAAAAATTTGCTGCTGATGTAACCGCTTCGGTGTGATTTTGGGCATCTTAGGAAGTAGGCTGAATAAACCAAGTTCATCAGGTAGAGAGAACTTCAGGTGCGAAAACTGGAGTTCACTGCTTCATAATTGCAGAGATATTTTGTCTGTCTTAAAGAATATATGACCACTGGTCCTTGTTAGTCGTGTGTGTTGTGCTACTGATAGTTCAGAGAGACTAATTAATTCTACCTTCACAATGAACAGAAGTTCGTCGATCTCTACCGTTCACACTCAGACAGGTTTAACCCACCCGCCACATCGCACCAATCAATGAGGTTTCATTACACTTTGTACTCCCAAGTGATGTGTTAACTTGTTTGGATTGGTCACATTATAATTCTGTAAAACATCCACTGTACAGAGGAGAGATCATGTTGGTATACCATTAGGACTTTTACTCACGTCCAGCAAAGGCTACACGTGAGCGGATGTTTCAACCAACGATTTTCGTGATTAACCGTTTCTACTGTTTGCTGAACGTGCTGAGTTTTCACCGTTTTCGAGCACTTTCGGTTCATTTTCTGCACGCCATCTTTGCCAGTAACGCCACTCTTGAGTGATCCAAGTCGCGACACGTGTACAGGATGAAACGTCTTGCTCTGTATTCTTTGTTCGTGATCACACGTCTTTACTAATGTACAAATCAAATCAATTATTCCGGTCGAGTTTTTCGTGTACTACCATTTCCGGTTAGTCCACCTTGTCAACATGCTGAAAGTCATTTCATTTCACGGGTTACGCAAATTCAGCAGATGTTATGATAGACTGTGGTAGATCAGCTAGATAGCAGGTAGATGAGAGCGGTTTGCATGCTAGTCATATTCGTGTTTGCATATTCTGGTGTGAGTAGGTAATGGTTTTCTTCTGAACAAAGAATTATGCAGTTTGTTGGTACACAGTGCACATTTCTGCCAACAATAAACAATCGGTTTTCAGAGAAATTAACTCAAAATGTGAAGCTGACCGTGAAGCTCACTTAGGCTAGAAATGGTAAAGCTGAAGTTACATATATGTTCATCATATTCCAGCATGAGAACATAAAACGTTGCGCTGCGTGCACCGAATAAAAGCGAACGGTAGTAAATGTATAGTGCAGTTATTTTGCAGAATCTGTGTAGTTATGCCAGGCCAACTAAGGCTGTCACTTCTTTGAACAGAGTAGCAAAGATGATAGACTCGCACTACCTCACACACAAATTGGCCCCACTGGGCAATACAAGTGGTCGACACCAGTTACTGTCAGTTGGTCTGCTCGGATGTACAGTGAAGAAAGGTGTCGGTAGCACTTTGAAGTGGCTGTATTTCTACGTATGTGCGTTCATCTCTGATCAATATTTATGTAGTAGACATTTGCTGATTTACAATCATGAATCGACTGATCGAGCTGAAAACGAACAATTTGCCTATGCTGCCGATCAGTTTGACTTGACCGTATATTCCAATCTCCTTGAACGTTGGACAGCTGATGAACGTAACAAACTGAATTTTTCCAACAAAGGGATGTGTTTTCGATACAATAATTAAACCACTTCCCCGAACTTAGTGAAATATCAAAACAATTTATTCGGACAGTGAAATTAGGTAATGCTCTTATGACAATTTCTTTACAGCAAACTTGCAGACTTCTTGCACGTCATTATCGAAGTTACCATACCTCATCATCTGCCTAAGAGTTAGTGTACATCTTCAATCTAACTAATCAAAGCATGTTATTCTGGTGCGGTCAGAAAGTCTAAATAAGAAAAGTGGAACAAATGAGTGTTACGCCGCAAACCGTCGGTAAGCATTAGATTGTTTCAGTTATTTCGAACTTGGTCAGCTCATACTTAAAATAGCCACCATAGCCTAGTGTTTTCAGGTTCATGTGTGAAGAACTTAATTGCTCTTGTCCTTTGATTGACCAATTGTCTGTTCGACGGACCAGATATCTTTTTTGCATAGTATTCACGCAAGAATGTTGATTCTGGTGCATATTTACTTGAAATGGAAAAAATCTTGCAAGAACTGACTAAATATTTCGAGCCAAATTTTTTTAATAAGGTAGCTTATAATTCGTAGAATCACTTTAAACTGCACTGACTGAACTGTTTTCTAAAATCTCAATGGGATTCAACTGGTGGAATGACCCGCTGCGTAAGGTTTTACATAATATGATGAGCCGTATAGAATGAGACAATTATTTTCTGAAGTACTGCGTTACGAAGAAAGTTGGCTGCCAAGTTCGACCAGCCATCTGACTGTGGCAGAGTTAACTGAGTCCAATTCATAGTCATGCTGATGATTTAGTCAAGCGTAATTATCACAGGTTACTAGGTCCATAACTTAATAAATTTCATAAACTTCACCTGAAAATGCAACGGTTACAAGTTACACACAACAATTATAACAAACTTGTACCTGAGTTAAGAATTTGGCGGACGCTGAGTCAGGTCATCTTATGTGCGTAATTAACTCGTGATATAAGAAAGTATTTATATTAGGCTGAAAGCCACGTGAATGCACCATCAAATCTTCTGTTTTCCTGACAGATATTCGGGCGTGATAAAACAGCCATTTTTGGCAACCGTGCAAAAGGTTTTAGACGTTTGTAAGTCTAACTTTGGTACTACTCAGTTTTCCCACTCATACGCACTTCTTAGTCAGCTACTCTCGACAAAAGCTCTACACCCTGGTCGTGTAATATCTAAGGATTTCTATGTCTGAACTCCGAGTTTTGGTCCATACTTCCGTATGACGCTCTCGATGTTCGCTCAGGAAAGACAAGTTTGTCATATGTATACGTCCAGTCACATTAGTTTGTGAACTTGGTTCATATCTGCCAATCTTCGCGGGGATAAATTTGCATGCACACATATACCAGTAAGCAATGTAAGTAACAAATATTCGCTTGAAAACTATGGATATGCCTAAAACACAGGTAAGATCAGTAACAGTGGATATTACTAATCACATAAAAGGTGACCAGAAACGCTCACCAAAGTTAACTCATTATCCTCTCTTCGCAGACATAAGCTTCACGCAACACTGATCCATATGTTAGCGTTGACGCATTTCGGCAATGACATACATAACTTATGTGATCAGATTGTAGAATTGCGTTGTTGTTTTTGCCAGTATTTTTGTGTTTTCCGCTGCGATACGATTGGCTCTTACAAAGCTCTAACCGGATTGGGCAAATACTTAAAGTGGATGCATGCATCTCCTAGGAACTGTAAACATGTCTTGATTTGCTGATCTATGTTTGCATGTGATTAAACAATAATAATGTGTGTACTGTTGTTTATGCTTTCTGTTGTCAACATTTTATTTGGTACTCAGACTAGTTAGCAGTATTTGAGGTACACGATGGACAACGAGTATCGCTGATCGATGGTGAGGAAACGAATAACAGTTTAACTTCACGTGAAATAATGTAAAGAATGGATGCATGCGAGTATCCACGTAATGTATGGGGTTTAACGCAATCTGGCACGTCAGGCTGTTAGGATATCATTTTTATTTGCCGGATATAGAGTGCATATTTTGGGGGTTAATATGCCAATTTATTACAAGAAGAACTAGTATCCAGCATAGATTTTTCAGTAATAATGTATGTAATAGTATGTGCACAGCGTAAAATTTACGTGACCTGCGAATAAGGTAGGCGTGATTTTCAAATTGGGAGATTATTGAGCTACTTTTCGAATGAATCGCGACACTAACTGAGACAAAAGAGCGCACTTAAACTAGTTCAAAATTCTGAATAGCAAACTTAGAAATATTCAAAATTTATTCGGTCACTTGTAGCTAAATATAGGTTGTTTTTACCAAACTTACTGTAAGGTGGCCACCATGCGCTAAGCAGAGTCTTGAGAACTTGACTGGTATATATTTGCGTAAATGACATGGGAGGGTAGGTTCTCTATACATCATATCAACAGATCCCTTGGTACAAGATTATCATTTGAAAACTCGGAACATACTTAATATACTTCCCAAATACAGAGTCAGTCATTCCTTATAGAGCGTATCTGAAGGATGCGATGAGTCTCCCAAAGTTCAGCCATATCAAAACCTCAATTTTTCACCTTATTTGCTATCGGCAATTAATGTTGATCATTTCGTCTTCTATGTCAAATTGTAGTAGACCGTGCATCTTTAAGGGTGCTCCTTGTCGAACATTCACCAGCCATATGAGTTCGAATTGCCATTTCTTTTAGAAAATTAAAGTATACACACTAACCGTACCATTCTCAGTGTGAACTCGGACATTTCATAGTTACTCAAACAGAAAGAACTCCACAGCTACTGTATGGCGTGGTCTTTTCCGTTATCAACCCTACTTTGCTCAACAAAAGAGGAAGGACTCAAAATTTATACAGCACAAACAGGGCTGCTATTTTTAAGCAATTCAACAGTAATAGGTAGGTGCTGATAATTGTGAAATTGCACTGCTCTATGCGAAATTCCACATTTCTACTTATTAGCACAAGGCATAAAAATATCTGGCAGACTGATACCAGGCAAGTCATTCGGTTCGGAGTTAATAATTGCGGTTGTACTGTAATACAGTGCCTTCGAAATACCACTGCAACTTGCCCTACTCTGAAATATTTCCTTCTTAGCTGAAGGCCTTGTGTGGTACAAAAGAAATTAGGGGACCTAAGGTTGATCAGTTCGAAGATGTTTCCACACACTGTTTTGAGAACATATGGACGCTGTGGAGACCGTCTACGAGTTGTGAATCATTCGGCTGCTATTGAATAAAGCCTGGAGGTAGACTACGTGTCGGTATTCGTTTAGATGTTGTAAGTTTATTGCAGTTCAGCTTTTTGCAAAAATGCCACGTCTTTGGTCACATGTAATATTATCAAACGTTTGTAGCCACTGCTGAAGTGAGTTATAAGTTATCAAACCCGTTGCCTGAAACCCCCAATTAATCAACATTGTTCTGAACTGACAGCACAAACTTTTGACCATTTGGGGAAAATCATGAAGGTATTTAAACTCCAGACGACGCACCGGATTGCTTTGTTTTCGAAAACTAGACCTTCTAAACGAACAAATGAGAAACAACGAACCTTTGCTATACCATCCTGCCGGCTGTCTTCCTGGAAATATCCATTCTTATGGCTTATACGGTGTAGGCTGTTGGTTATTGTCTGCCGCATCTCAACCTGCTCTGCTTATACGTCAGCATGGGAGTATGAAAAACATGTTCCGATAGTTTGATGGCGACGCGTTAGCAACTAATGCGTCAGGTTAATTTATAACAATGCTGATACACATTTTAAACTACAGGACTATGTCTGAAGCAGAGCTTTGCTCATCTGATCTCACAATCGATAGTACAACTCGTGAACGTTCATGCATGTATAACACTTGCTTGCACGGTGATAACACAACCAGTGGAGTAAACTCAGCGCCCCACATTTAACGGAGTATCACCAAACATTAAGCATATGGTTTACATGTACGAACACTATTTTGGAACAGTTAAAAACTGAAATCATTAAACACAGGGTGAACAGATGGAAGATTAGCAGCTGCGTTTATGGTTTATGCTGGAGGAATTGGAGCACCTGCTGTCGTGTTGTTGTATGACAACATCAACCTTATGTCATTTGACTACAGTTAAATCGGTGAACTAGAACAGTAAAATCATTGGCTTTCCACTGTTCGGAAGTAAGATACGACCACAAATTTTCGGTGATTCCCTGTTTGCAATTTGATGAAAAATAATTCACTTCAAGAAGGGTGTCTAATGGCACCTAGCTCTATCTGCTTTCAACACCTGGTACAATTAAAGACAAGTTATCTATATTATTTCTGGACTCAAACGATAGGTTGTTCGACGGATATTTAATCACACCAACAGGTGTTATCACAACGGACTTAATAAAAACACCTGAAAATGTCAGTGTGATCGCTAGTGTCGCCGAGATATCTTCCAGGGAACCTTTGTCTATTGATACACTTTCCTTTCAGGTATTGCCATAACTCCCCCAACGATTGTTCCACTTTTGAATGGCAGTTAATATAATCCAAACTGTTAACACAGTCTACGCCCTACTCTAACGTCATTACTATTCACGCATTCATTGTCCATAATCGATTAGCACAGTGTTCGCTCATGACCTTTAGCTTGCTTTCCATTAAAATGTTTAAATTCTGATCGATTAGACTGTACTAACCCATAGCAAATTGATTTCGTCTTACAAGACAGACAGTTAAGTGAGCATCTATGTTTCAGTAGACGTTGCATCAGGTTGTTTTTCAATTAAACACTTTATTCAATCAGTTGACAACAACCAGTGCGCTCGATGTGTGCAGACCTGTTCTGCGTGAAACTCCGAGAATAAAGGATATTGAATTAAAGGTTATTGTTCGTCTAGCAGTGACAAGAAATGATCAATTCCAACTCACAAGCTTTTTGCAAATTTGTTTCTCCACCATCTGTTTTTAGTGAAAACGGACCAGTCAACACTGAGAATCACCCATGTTTGACTGCAGTTAATGTGTTCAAGAACGTTTGGGCCAACTGCTGTTCTGAAAAACTATCGTTTCTGGCGCAGTGTACTATGAGGTTGTTTGAAGAAAACGTTTGATGAAATTCCGATTCAGGGCAGAGAAAAGGTGTACACCACTGGTGAGCCTTAACAAAGGCGAAAGTCGAGTCTAAAATTTATTTCAAAAAAGGAAAGCTGAACATTGCATTTGGAATAATAGCTAGCCCACAGTTTATTTCAACTGCTGCTCCGGGGCTCACTGACCTTAGAGCATATGCTGAAGAAGACTTGTTGGCATGCCTTTTCTCACTTGATTTCACAGGTCAGTGACTTGACGGGCCACTTCAGAATTTAGACAATTATGTGCAGAATGAATTGTTGAAATACATATGTGTATATATGTGTCAACAGTAATCAAACGTGAGTATTATTGCGTTGTCAGCTTAGAGCACGCAACTGCAAGGTGTTTACCATATAGTGAATAATGTGCACAGTGCAAGGTTACAATGTGGATAATATGCTGTTACATACATTAGTAACCAAATGTTGTCCTGCGAAAGGGTTTCACTATTTTGGCCAAGGAATCAAAATATTTCACTACTAATATCTAATTATGAAGGGCAGCCTGCTTTAACACCTAGCTGCGTGCTAGTCTTCGTTTCCAATCGAGGTCTGCTTCATTGAGGCAGTGAGCGATACAAGTAAACTGAAGACAGGGGAACGTAGTTTCAACGAGTTGTGTTGTATCAAACTTGGGCAACCAGTTTAAAATTTAATTTGGCATAGGTAGCTGCTTTTGCTAAGACACACCTGGCAGTTGATAGTTGAGAAGTGAGTTTCGCATCATCCAACACGGGTACTCTGCATCTTGCTTATTACAGAGAAACTAGGCAATGTACTTTTCGTATGGACGTATGTTGCAATGTAGCGCACTGCGTGTGCAGTCTACTGCCTGAGGGGCTTTTTCAGACTTTGTTTTCGAGGAGCTTGTTCATGGCTTACCTCTTTGCTGCTCCGTATTCAAAGGCGGACGTTAAGTTCCATTCAAAGACGTTTGGATGTCAAGTCGCCAGGAATGTTAGTGACAAACTACTCGTTTTTCAAGCGGTGGTTTGCCCTCCGGTCGAGATGTCTGTGAGTACCGAGGATTCAAATGTGTTGGTCAACACCGGATTAGGTGCAGGTTAAGCGAAATTCCAGTCAGAAGGTTTCATATAAATTCATCGGTCCACTCTGTCTGGGGCGTTTATTGCACAATGGAACGTCATTCTGTTTCACTATTATTCTTACGGAACAACGGAACCATCGTAGACCCTTATATTTGACAGTCGATTAGTAATCTGCCGTATGACCTGATGCATCTGCGTGCTTGCCGAAATTTAACCTTTCTTGACTTGCTAAATTTTATACCTAACCATTTCTGAAATGGGAGGTGACCTGCCTTTATCAACACCTTTATGTTACATCAGGATGACCATTAGATTAACCATCCATCAACATCGAATCTAGTGTCCAATATGAAGATTCTCATCGGCTGTTGACATCCACTTCAAATGACGCCAATTCCACCTTTCAATAACGTACACGCCTTGATTATAGGACAGTGCACGCTCAAACTATGAGTATATGGTTTTCGGCGAAACACATAAATGAAGCATGTTCGTAGTGCTCTTCTACACATGTGTCATGCTGTGACTTCACTTGAAAACAAAAAGCATTCCGCACTATTTTCTGTTTTTTTATAGAACAATGGGTTATTTTACGGTTTTATCCAAAGTTTATACTATCACACCTGTGTGAGTTTGAACGTGTATGCCATCACAGAAACCGCAACACCGACATAACTTACTGGGGTTCAGTCCTGCTCAACATGGCTCCTATCGAAGTGTTTTATCGTTGAATGGAATTTAACTTAAAAGGAAAACCAGACTGCAGACAGCTACATGCTGTTACTGGAGTCTCTGAGGTTTCAAGTTAGCGTACAGCACAATGATACACTTAAATTGCTTAGGCTGGTAATACACAGTAAAAACATTTACGTCGATTATAACAAAAAATCTGTCAGCCGACATATTGTCAGCATATTGTTGGTTGGTTGCAAGTGTTGAAATGAACAGCCCGTGAAACAGTAAAAGCGAATGGAAACCGAGGGCGAAGCATTAGATTAATCAGTTCAGATGCAACGCAGATTGACCTAACTACGGTAGTTCTCACGTGACCTCTAGTTGTTTGTTAATGGAATTTTGATTACCACGCTCCTGAGGAAGACCACCCAAAGTGGTTGAAACGTAGAGTATCACGACTTGGTCATAACGTAGTGGTTATCTCGAACTATTTATCAGAAACCGATGGTAACCTAGCAGAAACAGCACATTACTTCGGGCAGCAAAACGTCTCGTTTTCGCTCGTTGGTTAATTTGATGATCAATCAAGTCTTAATGGTTAGATAGCGGAAACTGGTGGTATGTAAACAAGGACATGTAATCCATACCAGTGTAAGTGTCTTTTCGTCTGTTTCTTTTGCTTGAGGTTGTAAGTAGGCAATTTAATTAGGTCACTCATTTTTTATTTACAGTTCCGCTTGTTGTTGCTATAGCACTAGTGAAATGGTTGTAAAACTTGATCTGTCCACTGCAGATAATGGTACATCTGATCCGTTTATTTTAGAAACTTGAGTGTTAAGGCATATTGTCAACATGAAACTAGTTTCGTGCTAAATGACGGGCAGGAAGGTGAGTTTTATTAAAAATCTGAAGGCATTACCTTTATCGTTCAGCGCCCTGGGTTGACCGTGAGACTTATAATAACGACTTTTCGAGCTCCATCCTGAAGTTGAAAGAACCGCCAATCAGTCTATTAAACTTATTTTTCATCAGTTGCTTTGAACAGTACTTACAAGTGATTAATAAATTCGACTGATGAGAAGGTGTGATTGGTTGATCAGATTGTGCTGACAATTTGAGTACTTCAAGTTGAAAGTTGGGCCATTGAAAACTGAAATATAAGTCACTTCGTCCATATCACACTGACTACACTGGTAGCTTCCGTGTGTTGTGGAACAGTGGAAGAATGTCGGACATTTCTCTCTGCGATACCAGGAACTGTTGTTAACAAGTGACGCTCCTTTATTTTCTGAGCAATCAGTCTGTCCGTCAGCGCGTAACGGAGAGATTTTTAAGTTTATTAACCGTAACCAAAGTAAGAGAAATGAATGTTTCACTTCGTTAAGGTCACGTAATTCTTGTGCCTACGGAGCTCCTACTGCAGCATGGGTTATTCTGTGTGGTTTCTAGGGGTTGGAAATAAGTGATCAGATTATTTCATTGCCAGGGGCTATGGAAACCTCGAGCGGCCCAACAAGTCCGGCAGGCAGATGCCATTTACCTGGTTGCAGAGTTGACTACCATCGACTATGTTCGGCACAAAGGTCGAACGAATAGGAATGTACCGCAGCCGGCGGTTAGTCTGCAAGCATAATATTGACTATTCTATGCCTGACCGCTCAGCAAACTGAAGTGTTTTATGTATCTTTCTCCGTTTGTTTCGTTTTCTCGTTTCTTTTGTTTCACGGCATTTTATTGTGCCTTTTGAGGTTATATTTGCGTTATAGTATTGCTTTATTTTATCACACGCTACGTGATTGCCAGGGCCAACTGCAGCTTGAGATACACTGCCTGTAAGCGTTGATGGATTTGGAAATGGAGATGATTTCCGAACTGACAACGATGGATATGTTGGTTTGCAATTCACCAGCTGCTAAGAGGACACGAAGGAAACGAATATTTTGTGAATAGTCGTGACAGCCTGAAGTATGAGGTCCTGTCAAGCTGTGTATGAATTGACGGAACATAAAATATACTAACACGAAAGCCATTGTAATGAGATATCACCTAGGGCACCTGGTTCAATAAAACAAGTTTTCTTGTTTACTGGTGGTCGATAGTCTCAGTGGTAATAAGACATTTCATACTGAACACAGGTTATATCGAGATAATGTGCGCTCGTTAAAACGATGGTTGCCTCCAGTTCAACATACGCTGTATTATATCTTCAATGACAGATATTTCCACTGTTCCAGTCTTAGAACATAGTCCGGCGACTTCATCTCCCTCTATACTTGCATCTTATCCTCGTTCACCCTTTAGCCGTCCACCAGTTGTACTTTTAAACTGTGTTTGTAAACGGATATGTAATATTTCCATCCGTATTCTGATAAGCGCAAATAGTTATTTTCCCCACCAATTCCAACGCCACTAGCTCACCTTTTTTATTGTAACTGTGTAACATTGAATTATTCTCACGATACTCCATGTTGTTCATATCAACGCACACGAAAGTCAATCACTGAGGACCAGGCATTCAGATTTCACGTCAGGCACACGTTGTTTACCGTCGTTACCCTGTCTGCTCCCTGTATATTGCTTGTTGTGATCTCCCTCTGCAAAACTGTAGAATGTCAGTAGATGGTAGTCAGACAAAACATATTCAGCTCCGCTGCCTGCCACTCTCAAATTGGGTTGGAGAATGGAGTGATTTTAGCACTACCAACATTTCACAATTCAAATTTAATTAGTTGGTCGTGTTTTTACGTAGCCTTTGAATCGCTTAA
This sequence comes from Paragonimus westermani, assembly GCA_008508345.1. NCBI lineage: Eukaryota > Metazoa > Platyhelminthes > Trematoda > Plagiorchiida > Troglotrematidae > Paragonimus > Paragonimus westermani. The sequence goes on from QNGE01000587.1 coordinate 94,026, forward strand.
ATTGCTTTTTATTTGCAAATTATACCAAGCCTGTTGCCAGTGTGTGAAAAGTTTTCGGTAGAAATCCCTGACAGCAGATTTCCTTTGATTTTATCATCATTCTGATGGTCGTACACTGACGACCTTGGGCCGTTCGGTCGAAAGGTTTCCAGATGACGCGTGTCCTACTTTGTTTAACTAATTAAAGATGTTTCAACCGTGGTTGACTAATATGTTGAAATGAAAATCAGACGAGTGAGATCGCATTCGAGCACACCGTGAGTCATCACTGATATACGTGGAAGGGATAGGTACGGGGAAACAAACAATAGACCAGCAGGGACACGACCAACAGGAAGTAATGTAGCTTATCTGGGTATGCTGCCTTCGTAGATATGTCAGTAGACTTCCCAGTAGAGGCGAGTTTCACATCATTTTATTGGGTCTGCTCTCGCGTATTTCGCTTACAACAGCATGTGCTTCCAGCGTGGTTAAGCTTGGAGATTTACGCAACAATTTGCACTCTTTTCTTTCTGATGTTATACAATTTGCATGGTCATACACCCTAACCAACTATCAACAACTGCGCTGGCAATAAAATGTTTGAGTAAACAGTAGTTTTGTGCTCCATACGTGAGCATGTAAAGTGTGTATGGAATCGACGGAACAATCAGATTTAAAGTTTGTCTCGAAAAGGAAGTGTGTTTACCTTCTACGGAAAATGCGAGCAAATACTTGTGCACAGTGTGTATGCACTGATTAGCACATTTTTCAGTTGAATTCTTACTCAAATATCGGTGATCGCACTTCCGCATACACACACAGTACTGGTCAACTGATTAGTGAGTGTGGCCTGGTTCTGTTAATTCTTCTGTCCAGCGATCCACAGTTCATCAGACGGAAATGTCAGTCTGAATAGTTAGGACAAGCTTAAAAACAGTTCAACATATTATCAATATGGTAATCATGTTCACACGGGGCAGTTAATCATTCCGATGGACAATGTAGCTCCGGTGAGGAACCCCATTTACCCTTGAGAAGTTATAGTTTTTGAGATTCTGTGCGCATATGTTTGCATTAATTGAAGCAAAAAACGAAACCATTAAATGAACAATACATTCGTTAGCTTATCGTGCATTGGGGCATTCCTTTGCAGTCGTACAACTTGGGTGGTTGAGATAAGTAACATATCGACTGAACTACCGTTTTTACACCGGCCTATAGAGGAATGTAGAGACAACCATCCATCTAACTAAGCGAATTTTATTCTGTTCGCTGTTGAAGCTGTTGGCATCTGGCTACGAAACATTAATATGTGCGTGGATATATAATTCCTTTGGTATGGCCTGTCTTATTTGGAACAAATGGCGCAGTACTACATGTCGATAATCTCCGAATGACGTTAAAATCACACTGTTTACCTGATCCCACGCAATACTTTAAAAAATTTCTTCGTGCTTACTTTATTGAGTTTGACTTGAAGATGTCGCAGCAACTAAGCTTGCTTACCATCTTTTAACTTCCGATGGAAACTGTTTAATGGTGTTAATTTATTTGGACGAATCGTGCCTTCTATTTTGTCGATAACGCGACGAAGGTCGGGTGGCTAAATTATGTTGCGCTTGAAGGAATACGCCGAAAGGAGTGGCGAAATATGTCAGAAGATGCTTTGCAAAATGACATTTCGCTTGACCTACCATGGAAAAGGTTTAGATGTACACGGATCATTTACATTTATAACTAAGCACTTTGGTTTAACATCCGCATGATGCCGATGCCGTGAATAAATTGAAACGTTCAACGTGCAGCAGATTATCGGTTGCAATAGGGCTCACCTCACTTTTTTATACGAACGATGGCCGTATTTCTGTTTCTTAACTAATGTTTCTACAACCAATTTAGTGGTATGGCTAGAGGATATGTAGCAATCAATGAGAATTTGTTTCGAATCTTCTTTGACGTCACCTAGCCAGTCGGTTTCTGGTGAATTGATTAAGTTAGCTATTTGATTATTCCAACTGTTGTGTTTTCAAGGGTAAGCAGATGCATGGATGTACACACTTACTGGCTTCTGTATGAAACGACTTCGATACAATGGGGTCCTTGGATTGTTTAATTCGGTCGAAAATACCCATTGAAGTCATGAGAACGACAGAGTAGCGAACAAGACTTGTTTTCTGTGTTTGATCATCAGGCTAATTACAACACAATAAATATGAAGAAAAGTGACTAGTGTGAGTCAGAGAAACGGTCAATATAGGCTAAGGACGACGTGTTTGCTATCAGTTACGTGATCACTGTTCCAAATCATGGGCTTGACTGATTGTGGACCAGGGGAGGTTAAGTGTCCGCACGAACTTTTTCTGAGCGCAGAGGTCAGGGTTACGCAATCGGATGCTGATGGCTTTGGCAACGGTCAACATTCGAAATCTCACCACTTTTGATCGATTACTTGGCACTCGGTAGACCATCCGAAAAGCATCTTTCTTACAGACAGAATGATTGGAGTCGGTCAAGTGAGCAACAATCGCGCTTGAATAGAGGTGTGATTAAAAAGACTTCAAGCGCGATTGTTGTTTCGATATAATTTAAAAAGGACTGATCCAGAACTACCTTTGATACGTATTAACCAGCACTGCATTACCGTTTTTCGCCGAAGGGATATTAGTCTCCGATTTCTTTAGCTGCGTTCGGTTACTGGTATTAACGACTGTGATTGCGATCCCCACTTATTAACGTGTATATTCCTCGAGGTCTTCCAAGGGATTGCGTATTTTTAATTCTAGGTTCCTGATGATCTTTCAAAATGTTCAAACGATCAGTTCCTCATTTTTCATGTGGATTATTCACTGGGTTGGGTGGTGGACATAATGACCCTCAAAACAATCGGTTTACTGTAAATGAATCCAATTCATTCTTGTCTAAAAAGGAAACAAATCAGCACAGTGAGAAATGCTGGGCCGATATACATGGTTTTCCCAGAATTGATCACCACCTTTCAATTGTTTACGGCTAATCGTATCATCTGTTCTATTCAGGAATACCTGCTAGAAGGTATGTTGTAAGAAATCCATCTCAAAATCTGATACTAATGGATTTACCACCCACTTCCAAGTTACATTTACAACACACAGGCAAAAAGTGACATAATTGCATGTGCAAATCTGCGAACTCATATATTGGGCTTGGACAGTTAAAGGGGCCATTAGTACCCATGGTAAAATTACCGTATTTACTCAATTCACCGGAAGAACTAACACGAGCCTATTTATGAGAGATTATATATTGATTCACTTCATGTATTTTTAGAGTACACATTCCGTTTTATTCAGTTAGGTAACTGTATTCAAGTATGCGTGTTAGAAGAACCAGTAATCGCACACGATGCGTACCCACCATTGCAAAACGATGTTTCCGCCTAACGGAGATGATCAAAAATTGGGAAATATCTCAAACACATCGAAACTTTAGAGCACGTTTAACTGCATCTCAACATACACATCTTGGAGTCTTTGCCCTTGTATAGGAAATGCGAAAAGAGAATGTTAACTTGAATAACCACAGATGCACACGCAACTTGCGCATCAGCCGCCAGCGCAATCTGGTACCGATGAGAAAATCTTTAATCATAGACGGTTAGCAGTAGCTAACGGCTACCGCCTTGCGAATGTGTGAAGCATTTCGGTCGTTGTTGTTGCCTGACGAGTAGAGTAAGCATTTGCAACAGCGCTGGAATGTCTTCTAGTGTACTTGAATCAAACTGTTGAAAGCATGCCATTCAGATGTTAACGTTGACTCTTTCTGATGTCACACTATGACTGGATTCATACTTTGTGGGATTGATGGTTCTGTTATCGATTCGAACCTGTATTTGTTCCTTCACGCAAATGCGCAACTGTTAATATAGCAGAACTACGGTAGTTGTTCGCCACTCACAATGACGGTTACAAGCGATATAAAACTCATTAGTGAACGACAACATTGTCTCGAGCGGTGAGGTGATTCGAGCGGCGTGAAATTTTGGTCTGCATAATAGCTGGGTATCATAGCTACCGTGAGGTTTCGTTATCAGAAAAAAATGATTCTGTACTGCAATGATTTTGCAGTGAGCCGAATTCAGTTTGCTAATTGAGCAGCCGACCGCTAAGCTAGTGCTCCTCACACATCCATATTACTGTCACTGCAATGCATTGGACTAGAATTCATCCCGTTTGTTGTTAATTACAGCTCATGAAGTCTATTCCATGCAGTTCATTAGTGGGTTATTTCAAACACTCCACCACATGTTATTTACTTTCTCTTACGAAAGTCTTCCACAAATGTTCGCGATTTCACCAGCTGTGTTTACAACCAAGTTATTTTGCAACCACCCAACTGGACGCTTGCATAGCTAACACTCTACAGGTGGTGCACTTCGTTTTGCCCCACTGACCCGGAAACATTGAGTTTGTGACCCGGTTTAAGTAAGCACAGGACTATCATACAATCGCTTGATCATTTTAACTAACAGATGCAACCCGAATGGAATGCCGCAGCAAGTGATTTCCGTTATCCCCAGCCTAATACGCGTTTTGACTTTAATCTACAGCCGAAAGTGAGCAACGCTCATTCATGTAAACTGCCTACGTGAAGTAGATTTTAGTCGGCTTCAAAAATACTCTGAGTGTAGATTACTATTACAGTCGAACGGATAGCGAATACAAAATGTAAATATGATCGTTGAGAAAAACCCGATTTTGTTCTGCAATATTGAAGCAATAAAAACTTTTGCCTTCATCGAACCAAAGTACAAAGATACATCTCATGTTGTGATACATGCTGAAAGCCGACACTGACCCCCAAGTGCCAGGTTACTATGACAGTACTCCTGAAATCTGGCGCATGAGTGTGATACTAATTTATCAGTATGAATCTCCTGCAAAATTGTGGTACTTGCACTTGTAATTATGTTCCAGCCATCTCGCTTTATATATTAGCACGATACTTGAGTTTCCCACCTGCAATATCTCACCAGTTATATGCGGTCTTTCATGAGTAGACAGAGTACCAAAAGTGTTCATTTCTAATCCTCCACTATCGGTTTATTTGCAAAATGTGTAGGTTTATGTAGCTGACGGTAGAAACGGATCAGTGGTTTGAATGACATAGCGCAGTTGCAGTGCTGAACGATGACAAATATGGTAGTGGTTTGCAATCGCGCCCCCGGATTATGAGCATCCTGACAGTCAACAGGTGTCCATAACAAACACAACCTCGTTGCAGAATGATGACACCTGGTGGTTGTTATAGCAATGAACCAGATGTGTTTTCTGTACTTCGCGTGTTCTGCGTAAATCTCAGTGAAGATGATAATGGTACAATCTTGTCGTACTTCCTTCTTCACAGTGTGTTGGAATGGCAATTGCCTACTTCTGCCAGTTCCATTCAGGTCTACGTTAGAATAACAAACGAATTTATCGTGTCCCCATTCATAACACACTGAAACTCCGAGTGTACTAAATGTTTGCCATTCATTTTTGCGAACATCTCGAAAAATCCCTACGAGCTACCTATGGCCATTCTTCAAAGATTGCATCGTGATTGTAACAGATGTAGATGTGATTCTCACCAAACAACCTCGACTGATTTGGAAGACGAATGCAAATCCCTGGAAGAACAAACTACGGTTAACACACATCACTAAAAGTAATGCCTGAAGTTCGTAAATGTTTACACATAGAAATGAACGGCAGCCGATTTTTACCTTCTGATTGCGTGGAAAAGTCCTCACCTTGATAAATTTCTAGAATACAACGCAAGGCCAATGGTTTCGGCTCCATCGAGGGTTAGTCAGCATATCACTAAACATACATGCAACGATTCAGGAAAATTTATACTACGGACAATATATACAGCTCACTCGACAGTCACACTCCCTACTAATACTAACACGTCACTCCACCTACCGGTTGCATCAACATTTCACTAATCAGACCTATGATTATACCATGGATTTATGAATCTCGTACTTAGCGGTGTGAATTTTCTGCGGTTGCCAAAGCGAAAGTTTGTGTCGGTTTTATACAGAAGTGTTTCTCCCACATTTCGGACCACCTACGCAACTACGTTTGCGTCCATCCCGCACCTAATTATGAGTATCTGGTTGTATCGTCGTATAACTTAGCAACTGATCACCAAAATGTTCCTGCATTGTTGTCGTATTGAACTTATTTGGAGTTTGCATGAATGTAGTTACTCTCCTTTTATTCGAAAACAATTAAAACATTCTCATCCAATTGTGAAACGCATATATGAAACTCGTTGTAAACATGTGAAACTAGTGATTGTTAGGCCTAGAAAACGTTCTTGCCCGATGAACTATTCGTGACAGTCCTGCTTTGCAGACACTCCCAAAAGAGGCAATCTGCACGAATAAACTACACGAAGTGTGAACGTTCCCCCACTTGTCAAGGGTGAAGGAATTAAAGATCATTTGTTGATCTTTGACACTTGCAGCTAGCACATCTAGGCACAGTGTTAGAGGTGGCCGTCAGCCAATTAACAGCCCTAAAGCGTAGCTATGTTCCGCAATATGAACACAGACACACAGTTTTGTTTATCATTCACAGGCCCGTACTTGACGAAAGTGTGTCGGGCGCTTTAAGATATGATCGACAATAGCTTTCTGAAGTTTTGCAGTTGATAATTATCCCTGTGTTAGTGGTTATAACAAACTTTCCAGCAAAAAATAATAAATGGTCAGGAGTATAATGAAAAAGCTTGCAAAGTGCATACTTTACACAAAATGAAATATCACGGACGTGTTGATGAACTTCTTCAGGCATAATTTTTAACTGAGACATCAATAATGATTTTATGATGGGCGTTTAATGAGAAGAGAATTGTGTTCTCAAACACCAGGATAATCTGAAATGTTTCAAACGTCTGAGAGTTCAGGATATCACTCCCAGTATGCATTCTACGCGCAGGAGACAACCAGCATTTTCATATTTATCAATACAACTTGAATGTTTGTCGACACGTGTGAGTTTACAGGTTTGACAGCAGTCAGCTAACGTCTTTCTGAGGTATTTTTCCTTCGAGTAACTGAACTCAATCTCTGTGGTAACGACCCTATTGGATATGTACACTATTCCTTGTTCACTGCCGGTGTCTGTTCGCAGTTGACACATGCGGATTGCTGCACTGGACAAGTCTCACGTTCAGAACCAATAGTTTTTGTCTGATAGCATATGAAATATAAAAGCTCATCAACAATAAACGGAAGCACAACTGAACGGCACGCTGAGTGATTATAATGACATCCTATTTGTGATAGCATTTTTCTCACATATTGTAAGACTGTATGACTGAAATATACGCAAACAAGGTGAAGGCTTGTTGGCTGCATTTTGTTGTTAGACCTACATAAAATAAGTGGTATATCCTTCAGGTTGAGACACAATTATGTCGTGTGCGCAGAATGAGGTCGAATGTGACATGAAGTGTGCATCCTACGGCATAATCTGATCATGAACAAAAACACTATTTTATTTAGTGAACTGTGAAATATTAACAAATAACGTTGTGGTATTGATTGTCATCCATATCAGTGAATCTTGAAATCAGGTTTCTGAAAAACCAGAGGAAGGATTCTGCGAGTACACTTTTCTCAGGAAATTCGTGGCTTCTCTTCTCCAATATAAGTAACAAATTAAACGTACCAAATATTTTACGAATTTGTCCTTTTAATATATAGAGTTTGTGAAAATTTTTCTAATGTGGGGTTTAATAGAGCTTTATAGCTCCTATACTTACCGTGGAATGTACAGATATTATTTCGTAGTAAATTCGAACCCGTGAACGGAGTGAACTGTAAACTGTACTCATTCACATAATATGCCACTCACTACGAAAAACGGCAGAAAATAGAAGGAACTTGATTATCTCCGCTACTGTCAACATCAGTCAAGCATGCTGTGGAAGTGCTTGATGAGGTTCGTTTTTAGTGTGGCTATAACCAGTTACAAACTGTTTGGAAATATTCGACCTAGCTGTTACGGCATCTGTGATCTACTGGAAAATGTGAAGGGTTATGCACTTGGGTCCATTTTTTTTGCTTAGTGAGAAAGGCTAGCCTTCAGGCGAAAGCAATTGTGTGCTAACAGATGGACTGTCTCGCAGTTGTAACAATCAGATTGCCGAGCTTTCGAACACGGTGCTAATTTGTTGGTTGCAAACGGTTCGCACGCTCACTTCGAGGTTCAAGATAATCGGGAATACATTCATCATTCAAATGATTTCTTCGTCTTCAAGTAACATGTCAACCTCAGTTCGTTAATAAACCCATCCTGATGAAAAATTACGATCATGATTGTTTAACTGGTAGAAACTTAACTGTTTTAGACAGATTCTGCTGGGGTGCACACTGCTGTCGTCTCGATTACAGTTAGGTCTTCAGTACGCTGGACGGTAGTTTGATATCACAGTTGCACGAGCAAAAATGGACCTACTGTCTAGACACACTCAGAGCTTACTCGTATTGGCACCCCCAATAAGGTGATAGATTCAGCATAATTCACAAATTTTGCTACGCAGCGTCAGTCTTCTTCAGATAATTAGCATGTTCGACTTACGTTTGAATTTACAAATATAAAGCTCATCAAAAGGGCAAATGTCTCAATAAATGAACAAAAAACTTCGCGTTTCACGAAGGAGAGAAACGAACAGTCGAATAATTGCCACTTTGCTAGCTGATGTGTATCGTTCACTCGCCTATAAACGTTATCGTATTTACTGTATGGGTGAACCACCAGCATAAGCTTCAATTGGCGATCAGCCATGATGTTTGCAACCGCTTCCCCGTCCATTTGTTAAACATTTCTGAATGCTAATTTTAATGATATATCTGGGTTAAATGATGTCATCAGTGTCCGATCAAAAATTCAACACTAGCATTTGCAGTTTGCCGCTTAAATTATAAATGGTTTCGCTTCATAAGCTATTGTCTGTCATAGCGATGATACATTCCGTATATATACTCAAACAACATATATACTCAACAAAATACAACAGCACCTCCTGTTTTTGTTACCATGTTTTCTCGCCACTTCCAGCAGGTCAGCATTACGTCATTTTACTCGTTCAGCGCATTGATTGTGGTCCTTTAAACGCCTACATAATTTTTGTAAAGTCGATCTCTCTTAGATTCTACTAACTCTTTCGTGGACATGTTTTACAATCTCGCATTTCTTGAGGGGGTATCATACGATCCTAAGGCTTCATCTCCTATCAAACGACCGGTTCGTATTAGTTCACTTTCTCCCACGTTACGAGTTGAACAAACATAACTTAATTAAATGAATGGTTAGTTAACAGCTAGACGAAAATGTTGGTTTGTGTCGTGCATTTTATCACGTTTTAAATTTCATCTGGGCAACTTGTGTTGTTTTCAGATAACTTATATAACCTGTCAGTCCTCCGAACGACTAATTACATATCTACATAGCGAAGGAACTACTTTGCGTTCCGGCTTGATGTATCGAGTTATAAAAAATTACACCGTGGTCTCACAGTTCAAACAGAATATCTTAGTCACTTTGATACTCACATAAGTTTGGCTGTGTGGACGGATTTCGGATTTTTACTCAATATTAAATTACACGTTGAATTTATCGTTAGAATAAACATGAGTCAGAATTTGCGTATAATCTTACGGTCATAAAAGGAGAAACCATCGTACCTACATAAGTTAGCTTGTAGTTCGCTGATACGGATTGCAATATTGGTACGATAGTTGGCTGCCAATTAAGCCTGACCAGATTTCTTACGTACCGAACGGTGATATTGACCCACGCAGAGAGAAACTGTGATCATTCGGGTGACATCAGGAGTGCATTTCTGGTAGGTAGCCAAATATTCAATACAAAACCTGGGAAAGTAGTAAATCGTGTGTTAGTGCAAATACATAACACATTTTACGTTTGCTGTGAACCACCCCTTAAATCCATTAGAAAAACAAACAGTCTTAAAGTTGCTGAAACAACACATGTTAGCATAAAATAACTTGTGGGTTAATCATCATTTGTTGCATGAACCCTCAACAGTTATCGAATTTTCTGGAACTCCTGGTGAAATAACATGTACTAGCAAGCAATAATATTCATCGCTCAGATTTTCAACTTAAGTAGTGTTGCAAATATGATCTGTCTTTAAGCTGATCCAAACCAATCAATGAGTGTATGAGCTACCCAAAATGCTGTTACTAAAATGCAGATATCGTTAATCGATAAACACTTAGTTACTGATCACAAATCTACACCAGCAAAATAGCTTATCCTTTTGTTGGGACAAATTCTACTGTGTTCATTGATTTTAGTTTTTTAGTAATTTTCTGTAACGGTCGTCATTTCCGCTGTGCTCAAATTCTGAGGATTCACATGACAGAACTACAAGTCTAGTTGTTTCGGATACAAAATTACTGAACGTGTAATCAAGTTAGCGTTGTTTTACCGTGGTGACCACGTTGATGCTTCACGTCAGATATATTGCCTGCAACATGCAACGTTTCGCATTATACAAACTCGTTTGCTCCTCTCATATAATTTTTAACCTGCGGTGGATAATATAATTCACGCCGTTAAATGTTTAACACGTGTGGAGCATTTCTTGTTCTACATCCGCTTTGTAACGGATTCCTCAACGGCCGGGAGTTTCCGGGCGCTCTCGCAATACACCTTGGGTTCTGATATAATTTCCGTTAACGGTCGTTATTTCTCTGTGAGATTTATTTGACGAAGTTAGACCTTGCGTTGCACATGTGACAGTGTTACCACGATACATTCGAACAAACCATGTCACGTGGGCTTCTCCGCAACCATTGTGGGGCAAATTAGGAAGTACCACATTATAATGTGCTTCCATTTTCTTTCCTGCAATGAATATACAAACATCATATCATATATCGTTTGAGAAAAAATTGGGAGGTTTTTAGCTATAATATGCGTCGTCTTTCCATCCCAACCACACCCGTTACAGTAGAAACCGACTACGCCCACGCGAACGGTAATTTGATATATTATTGCTACGTTATAAGATTTGTAACAATAAACCTGTATAGGATTAACTGGTTGAACCAGAGATTTGAATAAGTAAATATAAGAGCAAACTGTTCCAACCACCAGAACATCAAAACCCAACAACATTACGTTTATGAGGTATCAACCTTCTTAAGGGGAGCAGAAGCTGCGATAAACTCCGTGTCCAGTTTGATTCCGCTTGGTAAACTGCTTCCCTATCTTGATTAAACGTTCAGTAATTTTGTTTCCGAAACAACTAGACTTGTAGTTCTGTCATGTGAATCCTCAGAATTTGAGCACAGCGGAAATGACGACCGTTACAGAAAATTACTAAAAAACTAAAATCAATGAACACAGTAGAATTTGTCCCAACAAAAGGATAAGCTATTTTGCTGGTGTAGATTTGTGATCAGTAACTAAGTGTTTATCGATTAACGGTATCTGTACTTTAGTAATAGCATTTTGGGTAGCTCACACACTCATTGATTCGTTTGGACCAGATTAAAGGCAGGTCATATGTGCAACAGTATTTTAGCTATAAATCGCCAGTAACTATGGTGGTGACGGAATCTGGATATTGGTGTCCCCCAAAATAATCTTTATGAGGTCCAACAGTTTGATGTACGTGTCGTATTTGAGTTTGTGATATTCTTAAGTAGATGTGAGTTAAGAGACGAGCCGATAACATTTCCCACAATACGAAATACACTGTGTACGTGAAAACAATTCATTTACACTCTAGTTGTTCTTCTCATGCCGTTCACATTACATTCCACGGATGTGCCCTAGTGTCTTCATGAGATTCATACATGCATACGATTTGTCGACAACTCCGTTGTTACTTTTGCTTAAATATGCTTGTTCGTATACACCGATCAAAATCTGTTGAAGCATACCCTGCGATTTTTACCTACGGAAGTTGAAAACCAGTAGTTTGTTCGATTAATCAATGCAATGTAGCGTGACCAACTCGTCAGTCGTGTGACAGTGTTCGGTATACCTTTCCGTCTTGGTTAATCAAGGCGATGGTGGTTAACGTCTGATCACAAATGACTTACAGCCATTCAACTTGCGAGTAATCCACTTAATAATGTCTAAGAATGGGCAGGTTTGAGGGTGCTGTGACTCGCTGAAATTCCAACACAAACGCTTCATTTTGTCCACACTTGGCTAATATCACTCGCCAATGTTTTTCCACTAAGTCTTCAAGTTGTTTAAACCAAACTTCAACACGGATTTTCCTACACAGTCGTTCGTCAGCTCTCAAGGTAACTTTTGTCACCATCTGTGCTATGCAAAACAGCTGTTGGAAATAATGTATTTCGTGGGAGTGACATTTTCAGCTCAGTAGATATAATCTACTGGAAATTGGTTGAATCTTGAGGTTCTTGCTTCAAATCTAAACTTTTCTCAAGCTATTTACTTAACACTTGTCGACCTCACAGTGCTGGATATCAGTGTGGATCCAAGACACCGGGCCTCATAGCATACAGTGAGATATGCATCCCAGCATGAGTACGGAAGCGCTATAAAATCTCAGCTACTTAGGTGACCAATCGATAACTGATCCAACTGAAATGAACCGTTCACGCTACGTTAGTTGTTCGGTAAGCTAAATTGGTTTTCGTTACAATTGCTAGGTTATAGACGATCGGTCTGGTCGACGTAGAGCTAGTTTGGGTTGGTTAATCACGAACATTACTGGAAATCGCAGGAAGCGGGGACTGATGTTGCTCGAGATTTTGTAGAGTTTATCTAATATTAAAATAGAACGAGGGCTTTGTTGATTTTACTACTGGTCTGCTGCAGCCTGAAGGTAGAGTAACTTTCACATGTCTTTGTGAATACAACAGACAACCAGGACACAAACGTAGCTTTCTGTTGGTGATAAACCACATGGTGGTTCTTATGTTCTTGCACACACCTTAGTAAATTCGGTGTCGACTTTCACCAACAGGTTGTGCTCTTGCTGACTGTGAATAACGGTATTTTGTGCGCGTGGTTTTTATCAGATTAGCACACGCCTTATGTCTAAGTTTACTTGAAACTCCCAATGCTAATTTCGGTTGACATTCTCTTAAAGTCTCTACTACTTTCAGCTGTCGCAATTTATTAGCAAAGGTCACTAATTAGTCGGTGAAAATCTGGAGAGATATTGATGTGGTCTGTGATGTTGAATAAACCGGTGATCACGTTACCCAACGCAATCCTTTAGTTTCCACCTGAGTTCTTTGTTTTCCCATTTCAGCCTAACAAGTCTCATGCAGAGGGCTGCAAGCTCCACTGAGTTACATCGATTAATGAAAATTAGAAGTCGTACGAACCAAAACTCCAGTTCACAAGGTGTAATTCTCAATGAAAATAAATCCGCTGGTTGAAGTCGTTGACTGACTACAAGAAAACGCCGAACACATGAATGTTCTTCACCTTCCTACGTCTCACTACCGGGAGTTGTCGGTGAACTATGTTTGCCTCGTTTCATGGCTAAGTCAGAGATTATTAACAGGTGGGCTGATTCAGCTGGATTGGTGACAGAGGGAAACCACATTTCAACAAAAACATTGCAACGTTCGCATTCAGATAGACTTTCTAGCCAGTCTCTTTCGAAAACAACTCACCAGACTCGAGTTTCGCTCTTATTAGAGCTCGTCAGTAGTGCATATCCTTGCCACGGCCGGGATTTGAACTCCGGCCATTCCAATCATGAGGCAACCGTGTTGACCACTGCGACATTGACCTCACATTAGGCACGACCGAATTATCAAATCTGAACGCTCAACCNGATGGTCAACTTGAAAATGAACCAAATCTCCGACTACTCATCAGTAAAAACATTGCAGTCGTGTGTTACCCGGGCGTTAGTGAAGTCAGCTACCAGTTTATGTTGGTCTGTCACACCTGATTCTCACCCGTCTATTCCACCGAGTGATCCAACCCATTTTTGGCCGGCTCGCTTGCATGCATTTGCTGAAGTCACCGCGCGCCAGGAATAGTTCATCATTGTGAATGTACGTTTGCATGTTACCGGAAATGACTTTGTTAGAGAATTTTTTGTTCGGAGCTCCTCAGGCGGCTTACACACGATCAGGTAACTACGTTTATTCCCGTCATAATCATCTACTGCAAAAGCAGTCAGTGTGCTTACATAATGGTTCATACTTGTCATATTCATTCGCTTTAACTGAAGCAGCCATGCACCAATAAGGAAATGGACGTTACAGAACATTTTGCATGTGTATTGTAAACAAATGTGATTACAGCCTGACTTTTGTTGATAGAGTTTATTTCAGACTGAATGGAACTAATGGAACAAAACCTATTTGATTACGAAAACATGGACGGAGATTTGGACGAACAGTCAATAGCTATTTGTGCAGGGATGGGGTTAATGGAATTCTGATGTTCTTCAGCGTTGTCGTTTAGTTGTAAACGAGCATTTTTGTATTATGTCTAGGCTCGGTTGTTCATATATCCCAAATGGTCTGTAGATTAAGTTGGCATCGTACTTCCACTAAGTGTTTCTTGCTTTCTCTATGAAGAGATTGCATTTAAAACTCACTGTGTGGCTGGTGAGTACACCCAAGCAAGTAATGTATTTATTTGTCACCCAAACTACCGTGGATCTCTTGTTATGCCGTCCACCTGGTGGATGGGTTGCAGTCATCAGGGATGTTTTACGTAGGTCTTACTAAGAAACAACGCTAGCGTGTATATGCAGTGTTTTGCCTGCACAAAACACTATCTGTGGACTTATTTTACTAATTCTAACTAGTCTTCGCTTGTGCTTAATTAATCTTGAAAATATGTTTATAACGGTTATGGCTAAAGCGTACTCACCATACACGATACTCAGTCCACCGGACAGCCGTCCGTTTTCATACAACACTAAACTCTCAATAGCGTATTTTGCGTACATTGTGTTATCTGACAAATTGAAATCATCACCAACACCAGTAACTCACGGCGAATAGATGCTCGATACTGAAGGTAGAAAAAACTTTGGATTCAAAATGTTCATCACTTACAGTAACGGATAGTACACTGACCAAATTTTCTACTAAAATAAAACGGAATACACTGGTTCTTGAGTGAGAAATCCGTATATATATATATATATATATATATATATATATATATATATATATATATTCACTGAAGAACTGCGGAAACTGAAACAACCTTAATACAAAGTCATTAGACTTCTTTGAATGGTGTTATCCAGCCGATGTCATCAAAACTACAAGTTAATCAAGGTAGATCGGTGGTGTACGCAAATGTTTTAATGGTAAAGATGAAAGAGAAACATCGACGGTGGTTGTGAAATTGTGAGGAAATTTCTCAGTCCTTCGGCAAAACAGATGTATCAAGTGCTGTAGAATTTAATGAGTGTAACAAAGTTCACATACGGCAATTCAAAATCTATAAAGTTTTCTTTAGCAATCCTGTAAACGTAAGAATTATGTTTCTTTCCAAATGTCAAGTCCCCAATAACGTCCTCATCATCTGTGTTGTTATGACTACTGTGTTCGAAATGTACGAAACTACTTCAGCGTCTCTGTCATCAGCCGAATGAGGAAATGTGACTAAAAGGTGCTCCGGTGCATTCATTCCATGAGCGACCTTGGTGTCTTAAAAGTTTCAGGGTTCATCGAAATGTTATGTTCAATTACGTGTTACAAGTTCAGTATTAATCATTTCCTCATGGTTTTGATGAACGGTTGCAGCTGCTAAACTTGAAAATAATGCGGTTTTTTGTCAATTGTCGAATAATATTAATAATTATGGCGAGATGGCGTAACAAAACTAGGTCCATCGATTCTTGCTTACCTTTATTTCTTCAAGATGAAGTTGAGAATCGCCTTGTCGATTTGGAAATAATCAGCACCAATTGCAAACGATTGACGGCAGAAGAGTGTGCAAGTGTTACTGACTAGTCATTGGATTAGTTAACAACCGGATTTAAGTATTCATACCATTCACAGTATCAAGATTATCAAACGAAGTCACACTACTTTTGTTCGTAGACAGTCATTACATGAACTTTTCCCACTTTCATTCAGGAGAGGTTTGATGGTATGTGACTTTGGCAGAATGATTCAACCCTAGCACCGGTTTCATGAGCCCGCTGTTGCTCATTTTACTGAAAATCCTCAGTGTAATATGACATCTGGATGTGTTCAGGACGACAAGGACGATAAAGATTTGTTGATGAAGCTTTTGAGGCGCAATCTTGGCAGTAGAAACGATTTCGAATCAAGTGACTGGTGAGTACATTCCGTGTTATGTAGGGGACAGTAGGTATGGTTGTTCATTGCTTATATGAAACGGGTGCTTAGAAATGGTGCTTGTCATATTTATGCACAATTGCAACAGAATAGAGAAGACGTATCCGCAGTTTACAAGGGATAGACTTGAAAGTTTTCGCAATTATTAACATATACTCACAGCCCTTGCTTCTCTAGAGTGTTCTGTGCGTGTTCAGAAAAACTTATTTTTCAAGCCAAAGACAGAATTCTTAGTCATAAACAACAGCGCTGTTTATTGCTTGAAGTGTGTTAAGACGATTGCCTGATTTCACATACGAGTTTGGACAAAACTGTAAGGCAACCGGAAAGCGTAGACACACGTGACCTTTTAAAAGTTTTGCGTACTTGATCACGACATGCTGATCAACTGATATTCAGCTTGACATGCTCATAACGAGGTCTTTAAACACAGTGTAACTCACCCTGGCCTGCCAACAGAAGCTAATCGGTCTTGCAGCTGAATCTACTCCCCAGCATTCTTGACGCATAACGACTTAATTTCAGGTTCTGCATCTTCCTGTGGGGAAATTCCTCTGAAACTTAGCTGGTTAACGCTCGATTAGTTGTCATCCATTATCGATGAGTAATCAAGTGTTAAACCAAAATAATTAACGTAAAACATTTTTTATTTAAGGCACCAAGTGTTACCTTCTTCACGAGTACAACTAATATGGTTGATTGTTATTTTATTGTTGTTACCGAATACATTCAGAAGTCGTGGTTTGATGTAGTCCACTAACTACACACCAGTGACGAACGAGAGCTACCCAGAATAATGGTAACACACACGTCCACTAGTAGACTGTCAGTTACTACTGTCCAAACTTGTCTTTGATAATCGCTTAAACTAGATAACACCTCGCTTTAGCGTGGCGCATATGCCATGTTCAGAAGCGCATTGTCCAGCGTACAATCATATGTATATTTCCGTGATTCCGTATTCTACCAGTTCTGAAACGAAGGAGCTAAATGTGAACATATCAAGTCACATAACTTTCTAGCGGATTACTCCGCTCAAACGATTCTGATCCTATTTCGTTATGCCCGTATATTTTAATGACTTGAATACTCTTCTACATAGTAACGTTGAGTTATTCCCAATCTGTTTATCAACAACGTGTTAAACACGACGCCCAAACTGTTCAGTTTCATTCGTACTAAATTTGGTGCGGATATCTTATTCCTCTAGATCGCTGTACAAATGCCACTAACAGCGGTAAGAAATCATTTGCGATTAACATATTGTGATTTCTCCACTCACGCGTGAACTGCACCAAGTGTGCTTGCAAACGTTACGTTGAATTTGTGAACGATCTTGACTATTTCATAATCGAGAACTGAGTAAAAAAGCTTTAGTGATTTAACTTCTGAATTTGCGTAGATGCGTATTGACTCTTATGTTCTGAATATCCTCATTATATTTTCTATACTGTGAATGGAAGTGTGAACGAATTGGAAAAATCTTCTATTAAGAGTTCATGAAGCGAGGCCAGATAACCAGCTACCTAATGCTATTCAAGCTCACTGTTCTATCAATCCTCGATATAACTGTGATGCTATTACCGACCACCAAAATATAGTCAAATTACAATCCCGTGTAGAGCTGGAAGGAGTCTGGTCAAGACGACCTGTTTAATTCCAACATAGAATTTGATGTTACAAGTGCAGGTACTCATTATTTAAGTGACGTTAAAAAATTGCTTGGACACATCAACAAAAGTCAAACGACAACAACAGGTAAATGCAACGTGAATCACTCATTAGCATAGAAGAAATTCGAGAGGACGTCGCTTAACTCCCGATTACCAACCTATGTCTTTCACAACCAGTAAGATCATTCAAAATTCCAACGTGCCTAAAAACCCGAAAAGTCTTGACCAGTCCACTCTTTTTAACACCATTGACATTACCAAATACGCGCTGAATGATGACAGCTTTGTTGGAAGTTTTGCGTACTCATGTACAAGCGCGTTTATTCATAATTAACGTTACACAGTAGATTTGCTGAGTAATACGCGAGCTGTTTCAACACGTGTTGGTTGGATGGGAGTTTTGTGTCCCTATTAGTCAAACGTACTCCCTTGCTTCCGTAACAGTCGGTAGGGAATAGTGTCGTGCTGGATTCATCTAGATGCCTGCCGATTCATAGTTGCGAGTGGAAAATATCAATTTCCTATGCACAGTAGGTTTTGTTTTACGAAACTAATGTTGGGTGTCACGAAATTCACTTAAGAAACGATAACATCGATAAGTGAAGAGAGCTAAAGACAGGGAAAAGCAGCACACCGATACATTCGAACCTCACAACGGTACAGCCAGCAGACATATACACAGACTTTTTAGATTAGTTGCAGAAGTGTTGAGAGAAACGTCAACACCGGTTACATGTTTTCCTTACTGGTGATCCGCATTCAGAGTTAACCAGTGGGGTAAACAAATCTGACATTTTATTTGCATACCTGTGTTATTTACCAAGAGAAACCTCAACTAGTAAATGAAAGCATTGAAATGAAAACATTGTGATACACATGGCTTGTTGGGTTATTTTCCGCCATATGTGCTGCTGTCAGTTTGTTGTGGATGCAAGGCCATCTGT
Source organism: Paragonimus westermani (assembly GCA_008508345.1). Lineage (NCBI taxonomy): Eukaryota > Metazoa > Platyhelminthes > Trematoda > Plagiorchiida > Troglotrematidae > Paragonimus > Paragonimus westermani. Next base: position 112,964 of record QNGE01000587.1, read on the forward strand.
CGAATAAATTGTACACGGTAACAAACATGTACACACAATGCCATCCTATATCTAACCGACTATTTTGTCGATAGCGCGTACATATTTTTGTCATTCTTATGGTGTATGCGATAAAACCATTCCTATTAACACAATGACAAACTTTCTGTTGCTTTGAGTGATAGAGAATCAGTGATCAATCGGATATCGTCACGTATGTAATAGTTATGAACAGAAACTGCGCAGATCTACTGCATCGCAGGCTCCAAAAATTAGTTCAATTGTTCCGTGATGATACACTTTACTCATTTTCCATATTCGTCGAGCCAATTCAAATATACGCGTTGATTATTGCTTGGACAATATGGAAAGGTACGTGTGTAGGTTATAAGTTCAAAAGAGTGACAGTAATTTCACTCTGGAATGCACCGTGAAGTGAATCACCAGATTGTTTACTACGATACAATTTCATTGGTAGGGAGAAGTTTGTTGGGATTTGGTTCATCCAGAATAGCTGCCTGTCTAACTTGTGCAGCGTAGCACACACTGTTCTGAGGAATATTTTAATTACTGTTGCCCACAGACAACGTAGCTTTTTGTGTTCGTCTTTCTGCTAGCAATGTGGACTGAGAAACAGTGATTTTCTGGCTGTCATTCATATATGATTGCGGAGAAATGTTTCTAACTTTTCTGTGACGGACTCAACCAAAAAACTTGTTTTTCCCTATTTCCCTACTCTCAGTCTTCTAGGAATCAGGTGTTTATGTGATGCCTAAGCACGCTACCCTTTCATCTAGTTTGGACATTCTGCGTGACCTAATTCATTATAAGCACTTTTGGGAGCAGTTTTCTTATACTTGTACCAATGAGGTAGTTTACAACAAACTGTTCGTCGAAAAGCGTGAAGTAACCTAAAAAGAATTAGTTGAACTTTTGAGGCAAATCGACTGCTACGAACTTTCAGGATTCCCCAACCAGTAGCTAACTAAGTACTTAACCAACAAACCCACGGTGGAAATCTAGGTAATACGCGAGTTCCAAAATCTATGTCCTCCAAGTGGATGACACGTCAGCTTTTCCTATGCAGCAGTAAATATCACGACGACCATCATGCTTACTATTTTTCCGTCATTAAGTATTATAATATTCTGAAATATCGGTCGCAAATCAAAGGCGATTAGAAATCCAGATACACTAGACCAATGTTCAGATGCCTTTTAAATAATTATTTGTTGTTGCTGTGATATACACCTGCCCTGGAATTAATATCAAAAGCAGACACATACAACTTGGTTGCTCGGTGCTCATCAGCAAATTTGGCAGAGTTGTTATCATGTGAAAGATGCTTTAATATAGAGAATTTATATCCTATGCATACTTACTAAACCATTTGTGGAATAAAACTCATACACTTGCGTTTTGCTCAGAAATTCCCAATAAATTAACGACGGCTGGTGACACTGTGCTAGTTACTAATACGGTCGCTTTTCAAACGCTGGACTAAGCGTTTGAATACACTTCAACTCAACTATCTCACATCAAAGTGCTTCATCCATTAAATAAAATACGAAAGGACGTGAATGTTCATTCTTTACTGCAGTTGATGTTTGTTGAAAAGAATAGAACTGTTGAGAAATGAATACTGACTCTGGAGGAGTCTAATTAACGGCTGTTGGTGACTTCATTTAAAAGTGGTTGCAGCCATTGTTTACATTGACAAAACTAACTAACAAAACCCAGTGCAAATGACATATAGAAATATATAAGAAACAGTGGTTATAAGTCAAAAAACGAATCCGGATGCTTGGGAGTTTTGTCACTTTGGAATATTTGGTAACAAAACTGGCACGTAGTGTAAGAACAATGTTGCCTTCAATCATCAAAAGTTTCAATATAGTCCAATATGTGACTGGAAAACGGGGAGAACACATGCATCAATATTTGCATGATCATATCTGTTTCTGGTCGTACCTACACTGGGATAATAGCTACATTACGCACCATTCGTGTAATTTCCTGAAAAATGTTAGATTTTTACCAGCATGCACTTTCGGACAACTAAACATTGACTATTATAATTTCGTTCGTGACAGTTATTTGGACGAGGTGATTGGGCCATCTGATATGCATACGCATTTAATCGTGTGGCATGAAAGACATCAAATTATAGCAAAACAGACCAGTAGTACGGTCATCTCGACGTTTAACTGGAAGTGAATTAGTTTGTTATGGTTCTTCTTGGGGCATATTGATCTGCTGTTTTAATTGTATGCTCAGTAAAACCATACCTGAGGGACTAGGCCTCACCTGTCTACAGCTGAACTCGTCTGAAGCGTGTATGTGGCACATATCCTTACACCTCACATGTCGTTCAACATGTACGTCAAGATTGCACCATTCGTTTGTCTCCAGAAATTTAACTCAGCGTCTAACTTTATGTTGATAAACAGTATATCTCTGTGACTGGATTCTGATCACTTGAATTTGCTGTGTTTGATCGCTGCCACCCTAATAATCGGTGTGAGTGATAAACCGGCATTACGCGTCATGTGAACAGGTCGTTATTTGGTAGTAAGCTTTCTCTTCGCCTGGTTACTCAAACGAGGGTAGTAGGACTTTATTTTCATTCCGGATTCCTGAGCATACCATACCTTCATACCTAATGGATGCCTATCACTTGGTGAATATGATGGAGATAGGGCGTTGATTCTAGGAAAATAATATTAATCACTGGAGGGTAATGTAACGTACGGCTATCTCCATAATCAGCTCGCTCCTAAAACGTTACAGTCAACCTTTGGGAACTTCCTGCCGAACTACTGCCCAAATTCATTTCCCAAAAGTCTTCGACTACATCCTGCCTCTGTTTTGTCTAATCCCCAACATTCAACCATTCTTTGATGCTCCACAGTCATTTCAGTGAATAGTTGTTATACAGATTTGGAGAAGTCAAGTTGATGATAAACCGTTCCAAATAAAAATGCCTACCACATTTCTCTCTCTACTTTCAATACACTCTGTTCGGCAGGATCCTTAATGACAGTGCATTGAGTAATTTGACTGCCCTAGGTGACAGAATAACAACGATTCATAGAAACGCAAAACTTGTCATAACTCTCACTCGCATTCCATTTACTTGACAGGTCTTAGACGTGGCGATACAATCAGAAAACTGGCTGACATGTTGACATCTGTCGAAACTAAGAAGAACATTTAGATAGTGAAAACGACGAAAGTGTGGCAAACAGCTACGAGCTAACTCAGAATGAATAGTTGTTCCTGAGTTACTACCCTCCGTGCAAGTCATGTGTGACTCAGATGTCTGCAGATGAAACAGTATAACATCCAAATGTCCATACTGATAGAGAGAAAACTGGTTGTGAGATTACATATTCCTGAGTGTGGGGAATGTAACAAAACATGAATATGCCCATCGATTCGCTAAGACAAAGAAAGTTGGAGATACTTCTATTGATTTGGTTTTCGAAATGGATTACAGTTTGGAAAGCAAAATTCAGTTTTCAGACATCTACATATGTATACGAACAAAGTCCAGCAATCTAAATGTGGCAATGACGGGATTGGCTCTTTAGGCGACTGAATGTTTAACAATCATTTGCCTACTCCGTTATATTGAGTAGTCAAATTGAAAAACTGATGCATTCAGATGACAATGACCGCAATTTGGTGAGTTCCAGAGATGTTCCATTTGATGAATTATTGGTTATCAGTGCATGGTGACATATTTGAAGGGAAAAAATTTGGCGCGAATGCATTTGACAACAACCGGACAGTTTTTCATCGAAAATAGCACACCGTGGCAACAAACGTAATGGTTACATAATGTTAGCTGCAAATATTGGACAGTCGAATTTCTGCTTCTTTCAAGAGTGGAAAATATAAAAAGCTGTTCCGCGAAACTAAAAATCTAGGGGGACCAGGCCTTCGGACGTAAACAACTAGCACCAGTCACACGTATTTCGTTTGTTAGCAAAGTTACAACCAAAAGGAAATCTTGATATTTCGTTAACAGTAATTTTATTGGTAACCTTCGCGTTGCACGTAGTGTCACACTTTTTGTAATGACCCCAACAGACATCAGTGGATGCGATTACTGAGAACTAAACGTACTCGTTCTGTATACCATCTGATCATCGAGAGTTAGCTTGCTTGTGGGAAGATACCGGAATTCCTAGCCTTCTCTGACAAGTGGGGATCATTAGCGATTAGCAAATAGGTTCCTAGTCTATCTGTGATCTTTGGTTTGAAGCGGAACCTGCTAAATGAAGTTGCATTTTATCCTATGTTGAACATAAAACGATTTCGAACGGTCCGTCTCGTGAAGTGAGTATGTCCATAGTATAGACTTGGCTTGTACCTAGGCCAGAGTAAGTTGATACACGACGCCAAATTGCTTCAGAAACATACCAAGAATTGGCAATACAGGTCACTGCGAAGTAAGCAACGTTCGCTTAACGGTACATAGTTAGGTTTGTTTAACACGTATAACTAGTCAACTAGTTCTGACGCGCTACACTAGATCCAGTAGATTCTGTTTAGTTGTTCCGGCACTTTTTCCGTCTCACTTCTGTAAAACTGTCCAAAACTTGCGTAGGTCATTGTAAATATGACCCATTTCAATATCTGAGTGCGAAACAAGACCCGCCGTCTTTAGATGCGTACACCAACCATATTGTTTATTTTGAAGAACAATATTACCATCTTCGTTTGAAGGAAGAGCAAACGGTGACACTTAAATTAAGCAACAGATATGCAAAGAGGAGAATGTGGAAACAGGCTCACTGTCAAATGTTGGGCGCTGCATAATTAGCAATAGTGAACAGCTGACAAGTCACCTCACAAGAATAGAAAGCTTCAATAGTCCGTTCACCAAATTAAAGTTTACTTGTGCAGCATGTAAAAAACAGATTTCAGAGGAATGAAAGAAGTACAAAAATCACAATGAAAAAATAAAATAAACGGTCATTTTCACAAAATCGAAAGCTCTTCAAAGCACAGGGATGGTATCAGAGTCAAGGCTAATACATCGGGACAGAAAACTGTCTCTAATATTGAGTCAACTGTCAGAGAGACAGAAACAGTTAACGCCTGGTTCTATCCAAAAATGTGTCGTAGATTCTCAGGAAACCTAGAACAGTCAGTAAACATAAACCCGTGGCTTCGTAGGAGGGCAGTTCCAGTAAAAGAATGGTGCCACATGAGAAAGAGAATATGATACAACGAAAAGGGGTAATCACAGGTGAATCAGAAACAAAGTTCGCGTCAAAGCTCATGGTACAGAGGACCAAGTGAATGACGACATTATGACAGTCGGTTCTGTACTTCCCAAGCTTGTCATTCTATAAAAGTATTCATCCACTGTGCTGAAGACAGGCACCATAAGAGCGCCGTCACGAACGGTGATCACATCGGGTTTGATGAACGTGCTCGCCTTAGTTACTCGCAGATCCTCAAACACTGTATAGCGCAGGTTGCACAGTCGTTTTGCCAGTTGATCTCAACTGACACAGCGGAGAACTAGATGGTCACTTTGGCCACTTTGGGAATTTTGGATCTTTAACCGCGCTGGATTGGCATGAATGAAAAATCTGTGGGAGGTGCGTTCTGGATTGAGCAGCCAACGATTAGAGAGTGGAGAGCGTGACAATTCCAGAAGATCATGGACGTCTGGCGAGTGACAAAATGTGTCCATCCTCTCCGTGTAGGTTTCCACCTTGAATGCAAGTCAGAGCGTTTACCTCCGTCAAGATAGGGCCGAATGAATCATGTCTGACTACATTCCGCAGAACTGGACATTGACCAGGGAACAGAATCCTCTGCCCAGGTTTGCAAGAGATTGGAATGCTAGTGGACAAATTTGTGATGCATAGACTCGTTAAAAAATAACAATTGCACTTAGTTCACGGTTAGCGCGGATGATCAAGCTTTAGTCTTGCGCGGGTAATCCTAAGACACTAGCAGCGGCTGCACGCTTCTTGGGAAAACGTGTGGTATTCTCAGCCAGAAGGATCAGACCGTCAAATTAGGCGAAACCGCTGACCAGTTTATCGTAGAAATGGTAGACAAGCTTCGGTCGATATGGAGCTGGAACCTCACTATCGCCAAAGTGAACAGAAAAGGGGACAGACTGCCATCTGGGGAGCACTACTTTGGGACGGAAGGTAAAGCATCCGAGGCTGGCGGAAGCATCCCGATAGAAGTGCGCAACGTAATGCGTTGGAGGTGGAGGAACACCAACAGCTCGAGCCGATGTGTTAACCGAGTCCTGTGAGAGAGAATCGAACGATTTGGACACGTCGATAAATGCCGCACACGGACTTGAGAACAAGGCGCATGAGTTCCGGAACAAGAGTACAATCTGAAAAGCATGCAGCCTCTGGCGCCTACTCCGACGATCGCCCAATATCTTTTGCAGACAACGTGTGAACGTTGTAGATAGGCGACAGATCTGAGTTGCGTAAGAGATGGAGGATTGCTCCCTTTAGGTGAAAGTGCGATGTGGAGTAGCATAGGTGTATTAAACAACCCTGAGTTGTCAGGAAGTGTTCGAATTATCCGGCCAGAAAATCAGCTTCCGCGTGCATCAAATGTTTGGGCGAACTTTGTTCAAACTTGGAGTGGCGTTTTTTGATTCTGTTCAAGGTGCGCCATATTTATCCAGTGGTCGAATCGACTACAGACCAATCCGGTGGCAGAATCATGTTAGGTAATGGCACATCAGGGTGCAGATGGGCAGATATTACCGGGGACCTGTATCAGTTAGAAATATTCGGAAGGCCGAATTCCATCTTGTAGGCAGGTCTCCAGTTTCCAGAAAAACTGCTAACATAGCATCTTTCTTACGACGTTCGTACAACGTTTTAATCACTACATAGTTTGGCCTCTGTATCTGCTTCCTGGTTACGTGGGTCCCCACATTAACACGAGTATGTCGTCGGGTGATCAATCCCCAGGTGTAAGGGAAAGCTTGTGAGAAGTGCATGTTCAGCAGTGACTCAAATTGTACCATTATGAAAATACTTGCCGAGAGTCCGCGGGCAATAACTAGTGAGTAATCGCTGTGTAAGAAAGCCTACTAGACTATTAGTCTGCTAGACTCCAGATGGGTAATAGCTCTATAGATCAAACAGGTAAATAACTTGGAGTGTTCAGTAGCTTGTGACCCAACATCCTCTGTCATGGTGGCCTGCGAGACGGTGGTTAGATGGGTAACTGGAGGAATATTCGTACGTCAATTAAGCACACACTGATGTGTTCAAATGCTCTGCAAATTACCACCTAGAATATGCTATGGGAACCGATGATGAAGTTCTTATGGAGTGGGGCTCGACAGAGCTAGTGTATCGGCACATCTGAGAAGGGACGCCAATTCTTGTTGAGACCAATCTAATTCGGCGGTTTTCATGCGCGAGAGTTTACCACGGGTGTGTTCGAAGGGATGTGCACTTTTTCTGTGTTGACTGAGACCAAGTTTAATGGAAGAGTTGCGGCCACATTCGGCGCAGTCAAGGTTGTGAAAGCCTCAATTTCTGCTTCCAGCTGTGAACCATTCCTGCGTCGATGCATATTTATGCTTCAAAAATCCAGCGCATGATTTGCATATCTGGGTACTTTCTAAACAGATATAATCCGCTCAACTATTCTGTATGCCGATCGACTCCTTCACGGAGGTGTTAGCTGTATTCTTATTGTCTTGATCGAATCTAACCAGTAGGTTGAAACCAGATAGAATGTTTGACCCCGTTTGTGTTTGCTGAACGTTTAGTCAGTCAGGGTTTGCACCAGGACCGCCCAGTCGGCACCATGAGAAGGTGGTTCAGCGCGCCGACTACTGTATGTCCAGTTTTACCTATTATCCCAATGGAATGTTTTATTAGGTCAGCATCACCATTATCATGGTTTACAGTGTGTAGAATGAGTCGTACAACGTTCGCATGGACTTTCAGTGACCATAGTCAAAGCTGGCTACAATCAAAATTCTGTTTACGTTAACAGCTACTGATAATAATGTACTGTTAATTAGTTTACACGACACACGATTTTGACTGTTTTCGCTTAGAGGTTTACGACCATTGCCACGTTGGCTAATGTTTACAGCGCTAAATTAGATTGGACTGGCCGACGTTTCCAGGAGGATTACCGGAGCGGAAACGCACAGCGGAACGTGACACTATCCTGCAGCCGCGCTGATTGCCCGTGACTCCGCGTACCGTTGGTAGCGTGCACAAGTAGCCATGGATGAAAGGCTAATTTCAGCAATACCTTGATGAATACGTTGTTTAAAATACCTGTGAACGGACGCCGCCATAAGCTCACGAAAATGCTCAGGCGTGAAGTGTTAAATGGGTCTGCTTCAGCTGAAATCATGTGCAATCGCATGTAACCATTTTGTCTAAGGTCGCAGCTAACAGCGTATTCATCGCCAATTACATATAATGCAAATACCGTAACCAGATAAAAGGGGGAAATGAATCAGTATTGGGAAGACTGAAGATAGCAGATTGAAATGGTATCGGTAATCCTGTATGAACTTACCTCCGGATCAAACAATACGATGAGAAAAATGCCTTTATAGTTTGACGCACGTCCAAAGAGATTAAAAATACACATTGTGGAAACACACATTTAGGGTAGACGATGAAGAATGACACGTATGTTAAATAAATCAAAAAATAAATTACAATGATAAACAGCTAAAAATAATGGAAGGGGTCAATATGACGGCCACCGAAATGCAGGCGAAGGCGGACTGAAGGAAAGTAACTTATCAAATAGTTTTGAGAGAGATTCAAGGTGATCATCAGCAGAAACGGTTTACCATTTTGCGGGCAGCAGGAATCTCATCAGTGTTTGGTAGTTAGACGAGAAACAAAATGAAACATGGGATCAACAACTGAACACAGAATAGATCAACAATTTAAACAGCTTAAGAGACGCTGGCCACAATTAACGACGCGTTTTCTAGTGATCAGCCGAGAGAACATAATAGGGATATGTTTGAAAACGTTCAGACCTGGTCTACATAACCGGAATTACGAGCGCTTCTGTTTACAGTTTAATCATGTACGGTGATCCTCGTTTATCAGGGGTTCCCTCACAACAATCACTTCACATTGTCACCGCTTTTGCAAGAAACACTGCATACTTGGTGGAGACTTACGCATTATCGGCCCGCTACTCAAGCCCCAGAAACGCCGCAATAAGTGCTGACCAACCTACTCACATCGATCACCACTATACTGATGAGTATCATCAGTACGATACCTTCCAGCAGGTCTCATAATATTTGTTGTTCACAGACGACACCATGAATCCCTACAGTTGGAATTCAAGTGATTTCCATGAACTTCGGAATAATGTGACTGAGTGCAAGGAAGTGCATAATACGTGGTGAGAAATCAATGTTGATCTGTGCTGGTGTTCCTGTAACTCAAACCTCGACCAAACAAGTATCACAACCAGTGTCTGGGTGTCACCGTCCATAATGGATAACAATTGGTAGAGTTATACGAACTGCCCGGCTGTCAGCCATTCAGCTGTCGCCGTAACTTGGCCAATACCGTTTGTGGTATAACACACAAGCTTACGGATTTGGTTTTGTTCGAATTGCGGTGGCTGATGCTTACTTACAGTAAATTCCCGTTGATCAGCATGGTTGGCAACAAGCAAAAGTTGCTCGCTGATGTAGAAAACCGACAATCCGGAAGCAGTCTAGCCGATCACTTGAAGTGCAATACTTGTACTGGGGCGTTGTATGATTGAAAGAGACTCTACCAGAAGACGCAGCCGGTGAGTTCGGTCAACAACTAGAACACATCGGGTACGTAGAAAAAGTCGTCTGACTGTTCACCCAAACTTGCGCGCGGAGGTCAACTCGCATTTTGTACTTGCACATGCACGTAAAGTGCTATCTTCATCGCTCTAATGGGTACCGTACAGACGTCTTTTGTTTAGACAGATTGACTGATACTTTCACGATGTATTCCCAAAGCTGTACTCAAAGGAGATTAGTGGGAACACAAAAAGTACTGAAACATAAGATCACTGATGCCTTCAAATTGTACTGAACGAGGTTATAAATTTAATTCGTTGACAGGGGAAGTTGAAAAATTCCAGGTGTTTTGGAGACAGCGTTTACTTCAATCTTTCACAATAATACAACTCCACAAGGAGAATGAGAAGACAGGCAGATTAAATCCACTCAGAGCAAATAGCTCCTTGCACATAACAGAGGAGAAGAGCTGATTGGGTTAGGGTCAGGTAATTCCGCAGATGTTTTAATCTCATGTGCAGAACTGCGTTTCGCCATCTACCTGTACATGAGAAGTGTAATTTTCATAAATATTCATCTATGGCATGCATGCATTAAACAGTTTACCCGGGATGCCCACCTCAAATTGAATGACAGAAATTTCAACGGAAACACTGGGGGACCTCTGATTTTATGCTGGTTTACATAAAAGATATCCTTGATTCGTTAATATACTTCAAATTAATATACAGTGATCTTTGCTCTTGTGGCGAGTAAGGTTTTCGTAGACATAGAGTTCTTGGTGTATACCCACAACCTTACATAACTTGAGTCGTTATGTGCGCCTGAAAGACAGTCGTCCAAGAATCTGTTAGGAAGTGTGACTTTGTTGAAGTTTGATCTCTGTCTTTCATGATCACAGTAGAAAATGGTCCTGGAAAACTCGTCTACCTTCTGACCCGAATCTATTTAGGAAGGTCCTTTAGTGTCAGACAGCATGAAAGAATATGCTTTTGCAGTGATTGCATTGTCGTTGGCTTAGTGCTTGGCTACACTGGGGGCGGGGCTTTCAAAAGAATGATTCGAGTGCTGTCGTCGGTAGAACAGTAACAAATAATGAATGAAGAGTCACTTAGCACAAATATAACGGAAGTTGAGTGGATAGTCAACGACTGGTCATTCGTGCCTATTTAGGACGACGCGGATAATCCTCAGGTGTTTTGTCCGAGTGATTTGCTCTTATTTCGTCCGAATATAGGCTTAGTTACAGATGAGGTGACATTACGTGAACGTTCGACCAAAGGCTTGAGACAAGCAAAACACCTACGTAGTTTGCTTTGAAGACAATGATGGCGTGAATACCTATCCCAGTTGCCAAGTACACCTAAGTTGATCAAGTCTTTGCGTGACATTCAGGTGGACGATGTTGTTCTTCTTCACGAAACGTCCCTCAGCGGTGCTTAGCCGTAGGGTATAATCACCAAAGTATGCTCTGGTGACCACGGACATGTACGTAAGTTGTCGGTGAGAACTTCAGATAGCACTGTAAGACGGGACATCGGTTCACTTTGTTTCCTAGAAGCGTCTGCAGAATTACACAGAATTACAATGGGCTCGGATCCTCCATCGAAAAGGTCGTTGCTGCTGTTCATATTACCACCTCGAGTTTGGAAGACCAATCGGTTTGGGGGGCCCAATGTTCATTTTGTTAAGGTCTGTTGCGTTATTTTGAGATTGCTGATCATTGATTGATCTCGAAACGTGGCCTTACATTTCACTCTCTTCCCTTAATGAACTACACTGTTCATCTCTGTTCTTACATCAGCTACTCCTACCGTTCCCCCTACCCTTATTTACTTCGAGCCCCGTAAACTTCTAAATCCAGAACTTATGCATATGTTTCGTGCGTTTTTTCGTGGTTAACTTGATTCTCGCCATTTCTCGACGCACGAAGAGCCATTTTGCTCTGACTTAACCACTGACCATTTGTCTGAGTGAGCTCAACCCCGTTTTATCGTCCACCATTGTCAAGCGGTGCCTTGTGTCGGTTTGTTGTACAAGCACGTTACTTGTTTGATTTCTGATGATTATCATATTCGAGATAACAGATTTAATTTACATAACTTATTAAATCCGATTATTCCGAGCGCTTCCTCACTAACCGTCTCGAATATAAACAGTCTCTGTCTTTGGATATTGAGGGAGACATTTACCGGATCAAAAAATTACGCGTCACTCAGTGTGAACTTGAATCGTTAGCAAACGATCCAGTACCCACCAATTTCTGTATAGTAACATGGGCAAACGCTTCGTCACTTCTGTTTACCTACTAGTTTGCAGAACTAACTCAACCACACTTCAGCCCGAACCCCTTGATCGGACTCATTCAGCTGTTGTTGAAAATGGTGCGTTCAAGCAATGATTAGACAAGGAATGGCGGTCATGTTGAATAATCCAGTAATCCTTACTTCAATTTGACCAAAAACAGAATGCTTTGATAGGTAAGTTTATTGATTGTACGATGTAGTCAACTGTTAACTTGGAGTAACTGATCCCAGCAGTGTGGTATCGAATGCAGAAATAAAATTACGTGCGGAGCAGTTTGTATGATATGCGGTTAACCGCGTCATTGTATGACTAAATTGAGGTGAGCATTTTTGCAGAGATTACGACTCACACAAAAGTCAGTCTATACCATTGTAAGATAAACTGTGAGTTGAAGTGTATAAGAACACCGTTTGGAAATGGGAAAGTTCAATATGCTAAACGTATCAATATTTCGCAAGCATTGTTCTGTGTGTTCAGCAGACCAACGCCTCGTCAACAGACTTTTGGAGAGAACCAGCTAGTCATTACCTTATAAATACTCGCCGCGTACTTTTATAGCACACGACAGTCAATGTTCAGCTTCATCATGCGAGGACATTTGAATTTAACGCAATTTTCATTGGAGTATCATTCCAAATAATGGAGCAGATTTTAGTTCAACAAACAGAATACGCAAGCACCATAAGTTAGATGTTAACAGTTTCGTTCAAGGTTGTGTCGGCTTTATTTAGTTCAGTGAGAAATTCTTCCATCTGCAGCCGGAACCGGGGCACCTGTCTCGCTAACTACAGGGTAATCAGGATCAAATCTTGAACAATTTGAGCGGACAATCTTGCCATTATTTCTTAATGTCTGCATGCTGGCTTTCGAGTAGTTGATTGGTGTAATATGCATGTGACTTCTTTTGCTGTGTTGGACTAGCGTTCGATAATCCGTTCCGAGTAACTCTCATTATTTGGTTCGCTGCGACCAACACCATACTCTCTATGTAGCCACTTGAACCCCAATCATTCTCCCGTTGTTCGATCCGTGCGTGGAAGGTTTGTACACTGACTACTGAAACGGTTTGACGAAATACACGGTAATTTATGATTTGATGAAGAGTGTCAGGTGCATCTTAGTTCTATCCTTCAGATAAAATCGAAGTGTCAAACAGCGGAGGAATGTTGTCTGAACAACATTATTAGCTAACTACTGAATCAAACGGACGCATCTATTTTCACACATCAGCCTTCAAAACGTCGTACTTCGGAAGCCAGTATGCAGAGGAGCATTTTTATGTCAACCATCAGTAGCTGTGTATTTTTATGTACAGTCTAAACAACCCACATAATTCACCTACAAGCAATCTATCTTAAAACGACAACGGAAAGTCTCTTGTGTTTGTTTATTTTCCTGCTGAATGGAGAAAATATCACTTTCAGATAAGTATAATGTGACGTAAAATTGCATTTTCATTTCACACAAACTGAATCGACCGTTTTACTCATTGGGATGCATTGTAATGCATATCTAACAGACCCATGAAAGCATTGCATAGAACAAATGAGCCTAATAAGATAATTACTGTCAGCATCACAATTGGTTTGTTTCTCTGTATAATTGGCAAAAGTTGGTTTGCAACGGACCTGTTTTGCTTGCTCTCTCGGTGACCTGGCCGATGAGTAGGTGTTTAATTACTTGCTAGTTTCACAAACACCGTGGGTCCGATTGGACACTTGAAATTAACGGAAACTGGGACGAAATACCGGATTATCCACTGAATTTTATACTTATCAAAAAAGCACACTCCTAGAAAAGCGGAATTGTATACTGGTTGGTTTTGTTCTAAATTTCTGCTGAATCAAAATGGTATGCGAGATATTTCACGTATCAAAACATTCGTAATAGAAGTGAGCTGGTTAGTGAATGTTTCCGATGTACTCCAATGGAAATATGGCCGTATAACCTGATTGAAGATGTTTACATGCATCTAATATCGCACCCAGTTAAATGGATTAACTGAACAACATCGTCAGCTAATTGTTCTTCATATGTGTTACGGACATTACGTTGTCCCATTTTTGTCGTTTGAACTAGTGCTGCAATTGGAAATCAAACCTCGTCTGTAGCATTAACTTTTCAAACGTAGTTTCCAGCGTGTTATAGGTGACAGATTTCATATAGGACATTTAGCTATCCCATCATCCCCCTCGTTGTGCGTGACCTTCTATTCTGTCATATGGAGTTAGTCTCTCACCTCGACCTTGCATACCTCAATGCAAGTACCAGTTCAATGATCGTTTCACAAGCTGTGATATCTTCGGTGCATATCACCACATATACAGAGGTGATTGACATAAACCCAAAAAATGTTACCACTAGAGGTTAGCTAGGGCACGTGTACGCCAATATTGCAATGGCCGACAGCAAACACGTCGACACGTTAAAGAAATTACTGAAATATAGTCGTGGGACTATACGATGGACTTGAAAAAGGATCACACTCTGCCTTTTCCGGAAGCTTTGGTCCAACGTACAACCGACTGCAATGTAAGACGTTCGGTCTAACAAGAGTCTACTTCATCAGCGCAGAAAGAAGACATATGTTGAGATATGTTAACATTTCGTTCACTCTCATCAGTCGCAAGCGTAAAACATGCAAGTTATATATGGCAGTTAGGCACAAATGGGGCCTAGTAAGAAGTTTATTCGATCGAGCTAGAGAAACTGGCACACCTGAAGTAATCGATGAAGCATATCACCTTCGCGAACCATTAAAGGCAAACGGCTATCTACGGTGTTTTATTAGACGATTCAGCAAACCACAGATGAGTGGCAGCTCGATCCACAGTAGTTTCTGACGAGGCTCACGGCTGCCATGATGGTGACTCTTGGAAAGTCGGACTTCACCTGGTAGGACAACAGATTCTGTAATGAGTGACGATGAGGCTTGACGGACGAATTCGATAAGTCTATTGGGATCCTCAACTTAATTGGTGAATACTCAACAAGTGATGTCTGAATCATAAATTCTTTGTGGATAAAGACTAACGCCTCTCCGTGTCGATTTCCAATTGCATCTTTCAGCCTCGAGAGTGGATGTACAGAGGACGACTTACTTTTCATCACATGATGACGAAACGTAACGAACTAGGCGAACGAGAGCATTAGGTGTATTAACTTAACTAAGTTAGGCAAACTGAATGAGTTTTTTCACAATGGCAATCGAATTAGTGTCACTCGGCCAGCGGGAGTAGTGCGTAGGACATCCTTTTAATCAAAAACATTTGAAATTCGTTTTGGCACCTGAGATTATTTAGGCCAGGGCACAAGCCTGAAGCTCCAATAACTTTGCAAGCCCATAGTCTAGTTGGTTTCCTGATTAAAACCTAATCCTGTTGAACTTTCTTGCTATGTTTCAGGCTAATCCAAATCGGATGCCACCAACCATGTGCGCTCTACGCTAAATCGGGAGTTTGGTACACCCATTACATACCTCACGATGGTTTATACATATATATGTTCATTGATGTTCGCAGGTTACCGTACACAATGGTTGTTCGTAATTGCACGTGAATAGTACAGGGGAAGTTTCCTTGTCTTGAAAAGTGTATAGTTACAGACTTGCTACAAAATAGCGACCGCTCTGCTGCCAGATCATCTCAGTTACTGCTTCCACTTGATAGACCGTAGAAGTTCATTACCTGTTTTTGGGTCGTTGCTGAAAACGGTAAAATCATAACCAAACAATTTGAGAAAAATCCCGAGTACTACTATTGTATAGGTTATAACGAAGAAACGTAATGAGGTGTACTTTTCAAAATCAACTTCGCTTGCCGAAAACTGTATTACCAAGCCGTTTATAAAAATGCAGGCTGATCTCTATACGAACTTCCAGAAATACAGCACCTCTCCCACTGAACATCCTTTGATAGAAAATTTGTTTGTTTTCGAAGAACATCGACACAGGTTTACTGGTTTCTTTCGCACGGAAGCAGTATCTCAGACGATGTACTGGCCAAGTTTATAATTCTGAAGCAAATTTAACAGAAAAAACCAGACTCAACATACCCTGAAATTGAAAGCTTGGCATTGAAGGAAGCAAAACATGTGGAGGAAAAGATTGTTGTTCTCATCAAAATGAAACATCGGGTGGACTCTACCAGATGCCCCATCTTCCGCATAATGTTTCAATTTCCGTCTCCTCCCTTCATGTGGTTGTGTGTGTTTACTGTTCCACACAAAGAGTGAGATAAGTGAGCTATGTGAGTTTCGGGACGCGTTGTACTGGGATATATAGAAGGTTGTGGTGTTTTGCACAAACCGTACACCGACAAGCTGGACACTCATGATGTTGATATGACTCCGGTAATTTCCCAAGTGCAACTGTTCTGACACCGAGCATGACTGAACACAGGAAAAAATTCAAAGTATGTACTAGCGTATGATACAATGAATGTGCTAGTCAATATAATGGTGCGCAGTGATTGTGTGTGAGCTATCCACATGCCAACTATACAGATTAATACGACCTGCTGTGTAATGCCTACTTCATAACCACGGCATTCCCGGTCACTGAAGAATTCAAATCGCTGAGATGAGTAAAGTTGATTTGAATTCACTCAGTAACTCTACTTGAATTGCAACGGTCACTAAGCTATACGAACTGAATTTGTTCAGGATTTTTCCATTCATAGGATCCGTTGGATTTCTGGCGATTTCTCCACCGATATGTAACTTCCTACGGCCCCTCCAGGCTGAACCTTGATGTGCCAAGAGTTGAATGCAACTGGGTTCGATAGTGATCTATGGCTGATGCAGTAGCTAAACCATAACACATTGTTTTTCCTACGAATACTGCTTCTCAAGTTGACCATCACTCACATTTGATCGCAGTGTTCGCATTCAGATAGACTTTGCAGCCAGCCTCTTTCGAAAAGAAGCACTAGACTCGAGTTTCGCTCTCATTAGAGCTCGTCAGTAGTGCATATCCNGCGAAACTCGAGTCTAGTGCTTCTTTTCGAAAGAGGCTGGCTGCAAAGTCTATCTGAATGCGAACAATGCGATCAAATGTGAGTGATGGTCAACTTGAAAATAAACCAAATCCCCGACTACTCATGAGTAATACTGCTTCTCTTGAAAATGGCATGATTAACTTTTCATTTGGCTTTGTCGGAAGTGTACAGCCAAATGGGAGCAAAACTAGACCGCGCACGTGAATCTGCATCGTATCTCTGATGGTGATGGGTAAACAAGTAAGCGATTTAAATTGCAGAATTATTATCATCCGAGATTAAACAGTTACAGATAACAAGTAATCATAAAAAACCCAACCACGTCCCGTCATGTTGAATTCAGAAGAGCGAAATTTCTGAAGGAAAGGAAGTTGACTTACAAGAAGCCACTGAATATGAAGGCCCTAGTTGAGTGAATACTATAATGTCATTATCTCATCCACAAACTTAAGAATGCAAGATGTGACTGTTCATGTGATCGAACGACGAAATGCAATCAGTTGTTTTGTGTAAACTCGCACATGTCTGTTTATGAATACGTGGTGAATCCTAGGGGTTTCCATCAAGTAATATTTTACCGATGCTTGAGCTGACAAGAATGAGGGCAATGCCACCCACTAGGTCGTAAATCATATGCCTAACAAGTGAGGAAGCATTAGGTACAAACTAAAAGAATTAAAGTTCCCAGAGTGTGTTGGACATAAATGCAGTAGTATGATGTTGCATCGAAGAAACCACATACCGTACTACTCACCTAGAAAAAAACACTGACCAGTAAAGTGGTTGAATCAGCTCACCGTGGAACTGAATATGTTCCGCTGGTTGATAATGGTTATGATCCAAAACTTATTCTCAAACAAATGCTGCGCCAGAAGTGAAACGCACATCAGAGAAAGGCATGCTATATTAACATTTCGAATATACTACATTTACTGTTTTTTGTCTGAGAAATATATACCATAAGGTAGGTCGCAATTATTCAGAATCACTATTCGAATTCTACCGTGTACAGTGTGGTCCCTGACTCAGGTGTTGGCATATAACGCGTCGTTTCGGCGCTCTTTCAACTATACCAGAAATTAATATTCTACACTGGTGCAAAATGGAATCTACGATGATGTAAACCATTTGGACGATTCCTGGGTCAAACTGAACGAGCACACCCTGTTTCCGAAACTCATTACTCATTGTAATAGCGTATAACTGATCCAAGCTTTTGAATCCGTGCTCACTGCAGGTAAATTCATTTAAATTTCCCTTTGACAATTTAAATTACTACTGCTCAAGTTTTCGGCCCTCAAAAACTACGCAGACTTGCAGTTAAAACTGTTGGCAGAACGGTGCGGTTATTGCCGATATCAGTAACAGAGATCTCGAACAACAAGCGCGGAAATTCCTTTGTAAAGTAATTTGTTAATTACGACTATGTTAGTCAAACAAGTGTTTCCGACTAGTTGCAGTCCATTCTCCGAGGGAGGGAGCAGAGGAAGTTGGCATCATGGACTCGTCAGTGTCAGCTCGCGATTTTGTTGGTTAGTATAACACATCAAACAGCACTATCTATCACCAATGTTGGTTTCAATGACTGTAATTTATGTAAGACTTAGGGATGTTTCTAGGAAATCTTCTTCAGAGCGGATGGCGATGCAGCTTGGTAAAGTTATATGATATAGAAGTGTACGCAGGCAATACCATCCACACCAACTGGGAAGTAGTGAACGCAATTTTTATTACTGGATTCAGTGTAAAGAAAATATTCTGAATGCAGTTGTTATGTTACTAGAACTGATTTAATAATGATCACCTGTTCTACAAACTGACAATATTCGTCCACCTTGTTTACATTGCACCAAATGATCAACAAACACCAGCATTGGCATCTCTAACTACAACTTAAACATATAGTTCATCCACGAACAGAATATGAAATTTACAACACTGTTTTTACTGGATTACTTGTCACTGGCTATCACAGTTTGTGGTAAGTCAAATATGACTTGCTCCGTGTTTCATGAGGCAGATTCAGAATGGTTGTGTTGCTTTCGTCTGTTATTTTCAAAACTGCCGTGAATGGAACTGAGTGAACCGAACAAATTCGGTTTACACCGTTTCAGTCTTGTCGTTCGGAAGTACGGTGGATCGATGCATCATAGGTGTAAAATGATTTACGTAGATTTGTTTATCAATGGTTAACTTTGCTGGTTACGGTAATACAGATATTCAGATTTGAGGTTAATACGGAACATCGGCTTCCATTTTTACTCGTAACCCTGCATGGCGTACTGAGGTCCTTAAGGCTCATCGTGCTAAACACTTCATGAATCAGTGGATCCCCGGTAGCCCAGGTTAAGGAGACATACGAACCCGCATAATCATTACTAGCAGCCGTGCCGTAGACTGTCAATCTGAAAATGAGCACGAAGAGCGATTATCACTTTGTGTTTCGAAGACCAACTCATCCGTTTTATTGGTCAAACCTACACAACAAAGACCAAAATGTGAATTCGATTACAAGGGGAGTGAAACATTTTGCCCTCTGCTTGCTAGTTGCTGTTAGGCAGGCGGCAAAACGGTTTATCCAACTGCGACTGATAGCAGCTGGTTCGAACAATGAAATGAGTGGCATTAGTAAACGTATATTTAAGTGTGTCAGTAAAACTGAGTGGATGATTAAGCATTTCCACCTGCCACAATATGTACGAAATACCAACCGAGATTTTGTTTGCTATATTTCGTACACTCGGCATTCTCACTCTACTGCAATTTGTTTGCTGGCTTATCCTAGTATGTCATTTTTATAGCATGTAGCAATCTAAATGTGTCCTTTTATGTACAAAAAATTTACTGGGCTAACTTGTTGCTATGCCTATTTTGAGTGATGGTTTCCTTCTGAGATCAACATATTTCTGGAAGCCATATTTGTAGTTTGACACTTCTTCAACGTACACGTTACACTGGCGTATCTGGCTGTTGCAGAGACTGACTTTCCTTCTACATATACTGACCAGATGGATAGAGTTCAATGATGGCATGAGTAGTTGGCAACTGTAGTGATGGCCGCAGTATTTGTGTCTAACTCCCTAAACGTTCTCTTCAAGGATAGCTTCGAATGTGTACACCTTTTAACAATGATGTGGCGTTGGCTTTAAGAACACTATGAAACTGAAAATGCATCATTATCTTCGGAATTCTTTTTGAGCACATGTAGCAGGAGAATAAGATCCATGATTTCGAAAGCTGTAAAACAGAGACCGTAACTTTTAGCGGATTGGATATTCCGGAGACTGCCATGGTTCCTTGCTCACATGTTTATATTCAACTTTCAGGACTCTCCTGAACAGAAACTATTCACATAGGCCCTCAAGCGTTTGCGACATTGAGAGATAGAGATCTCAAACTTGTATGAAAATTGAGTGGAATTGCTCATTCATTGGGACAGTTAAATCTAAATATTTTAGTGGTTAACTGTGTATATGGTAAGTGGTCGTAGATTTTTCAGTCCAAGTGTGTGAACAACCTTCACAGCTGAGTCATCTTCTCATATTTTTCAGACTAAGACGGTATTGCCTTGACTACTATTGTTGGTCAGCGCTGTTGTATGGACAGCCTCATATCTTGCACAATGATAGTGCGCAATGTGGATTGCAACTACCGTTTTTGAGGGTTTATAATTATTCGGATAAGCCCGGTATGGTCATTCCGAATGTTGGCTATCCTGCTGAAGTAAAACATCGTTTAATGGAGTCACTGAGATCTATCACTACTAAGCTTTTAGGCAAAATACCCACATTTGCACATGTCCTATTGAAACAATTGAGCTGGCAATAGTTTCGATGTGGCCGTATTATAAGCGGTCCTTTGATTTTGCGCATTTTGCCTCAGATGGCATCCTCACTGTGCTGTCATTCAAAGAAATCAGTTTTTCGGACCTACTAGAGAGCGAACAGTTCACCTTCAAGGATTGGTAGGAAAACACCACGTTGGCAGTTGCTTTTACAGCAGTCATCGATAAACGTACGCAGATTTACCATCATTATACACTTTTCTGTTGTGGATGTTCGTGGTTTGTATAGGCTATCTGACAGACGGTGACCTTTTATAATGCTACGTAAGGAATACCCTTTACGAGTATTCGTCTGACTTCATCGAAACACAGTTTGACTTCGTTGTTCTGCATTTGCTACTTAATTAGTGTTCTGTTTGTCAGTGTTCATTCATACGGCCGGCTTGTCATGCAATTGAAATTGGAGTACATCCCACCCTTGAACAAATTGTCGTCCACGATAGGTAGCTAACTGCACTCAGTCTGAAACAATGGGATGTAAATTGGAGTCAAGAAAATATAGATTCACGTGTTTGTTTGGAGTGTTTGACGGACAGAAGTGTTTGCTAATACCATACTCGTAACAGCCGCTTTGATTCATGTACGAGAAGCTGTTTTTATGGAATCAAACAGTTGGCAATCTCCAGCTCTACCTCTCAAGAGTACATCATGATATAGCTAGTAACGGGAATGCGATGTAAACCTGGGTGTATATATATGTCTTTTAATCATTCAAAGTTGAATCATATTCATCTGGTAATGCCCCCATCGTTCTATTGTCAGAAATGATGCCCAATGTTGTATATCCTGACTGATTCCTCTCTTAACTTTGCTGTTTTTTTCAGACTACGTGTAATCAGTAGATCAGCGTTCACGTTAGAAGCACTACTTGTAACTGTGTAGATTCTCAACCCACGTCAACCCGTGATAGGTTGTTGTAATTTCAAAAAGGCTGATGAGACAATGGACGAACCTCATTGGAATCCCAAGACCGGGTTCGTGGTTATCCTACCTAGGTAAATTGTGTAGTGTTTACTGATAGAATTACGTAGTATCTCTACTGTGCAATTTAGTACAGTGATATCTGATGACTAGTTCTTTGACCTCTACTAATAAATTTTCTACAACCTATACAATACTATGGTTTAAACTGCTGCAACATCCAGTCAAGCGACTCTGTCAGTTTATATGACCAAGCATTATCGTTGGTATGTGTCCACTTTTGTTAGGAGGGCAACATGACGTTTAATTCGTCATACGCGGAGCAACCGATTCACTGATTGCAAAATTGAACGATTTTACGTCTACCGTGGTCGCCTGTGATCATATCAGACAACCTCTGGCTAATGATACTATCAATACTCTACGTGACTTCGATAACTCCTGAAAGATTAATATGAGATTTAGCGTGAATATGACAAGTGCAGGCAAAATAGTTTGGTAGAGGCAGCACCAAGGGCCCTTATTGTCTAAAACCGGGGAATGTCAGGATTATTCACAGAGTCAGATACAAGCGCTTTACATAGTGCTGAGTGCAAGACTATTTAGGCTGAGATGTTCCACACTGATCTTACATAACATCATTCAAAATTAAACGTTTGGGCACGGTCACTTTTTAATGACGTTGATTTAACCCAGATGTATGTTACGCGTGAATCTCAACCGATGGGCAGCCATAATTTTTTGGGTTTTTTGCTCCAAAAAAAGAACGTAATACTCACAAGGGGAAGGACGACATTAACATACTTTGCGAAAGGAGGTGCATCAGTAGTTATGCAAGTTTATTCAGCTGCACATACAGAATAGTTAAAATTTCAATAACGCCACTGGAATTTAACGTCGCAAACTTTTACTCAACTTGTCAGAGGTCGTCATTTTTGTCCCGAAAATTCCATATCTGTAAGCTGTCACAGCGAACTGTTAACGGTGTGCATCCTTTTACATTGTTATTTACACGCTTTTAATCAAGTTAGAGTATTTCTGAAAATGTTCCTGAGAAAGTGCACTTGTACGATCCGGTGAATAATATTACTTTCTCGTTTCTAATAATATATCTTCCTCCGTTATGGACTGTGGTGATTTGCGGGATGGATACCACATTGAACAATGTAGTCCAGAAGCAACTGTGATCTGTTCTTCATATAGGAGCTAACGTTTGTCTGCATGTATCATCCCATTAGAACGCAAATGGTTGCGTTACCATTGAGTAGGAGCCGGGAGATGCTTCGCATGAATGTTTATGTTACATTGTGCCATCCAAAAGCCGGTGAACCGTAACCAGTGTAGACTCATCATATGGGAATAATAGATCGGGATAGCTTGCCAGCCAATGTCGTTAATGCTCAAGGGTCCAGTGTGAAGGACAATGATATTACTGACGACCATTCTCAACAATCCAGTGAGGCGTATCCTGTGGAAAACGATACATGGATGAGGTCCACACTGTAGGGAGCCAGGGAAGGTGCACCGTCACAATTCTTGGCTCGCATAGTGTAGCGCGTTGGGTAGAAGTTCTGAAGCGCATTGTCTACTAAAGCATTAGTGAAACCAGTTGTACCCAAGAAAGTTCATGTGGGTTCAGTTCAAAAGCTATTCACAAATCGCAATGAATTCTCCACCCATCCAGTCATAATTTGGTCAGCATGTGTGTGGGAGTCTGAATAGCTACATTACATAAAGGAACACATTAAGCCCGAAGAGAGAACTTCGTCACGGGTGAGTGTCATTCTGAAGTTAAAAATCTCACTGATAAAGGTATGCATGCTGGCGACTTTATTGAGAACAATAGTTTACTGCTATGTACATATACGTTGGGTGAAATCAATTCCTACCAGGAAATGGATATGCTTCAGTGGCTTCTTATGGTCCCCAAATGGTTGCAAATTTGCGACTGAAATTTGGGCTAGCTGTGGGTTGAGCTCATGATCTATGCTCCATAGTTCTGTTTTCCGAGCGTAACGAAGTAACAGTTGTCAATGTTACCGTAAATTATACGAAGAGATTACTCCCGTAAATTCAAGCAGGACAACCGAGTGATGGATCATCGAAGCCAAAAAACGCGCAAACTACAGCTACTGTGCAAAACGCGATGTGGAGTTGAAAGTCGCTCAGTTTAAGTGGTAGCCCACCATGACTATACGTTTCGCAAACTGACGAATGTCACTCACCTGACCACGTAAATGTGAGTTACAGGGAGAGGTAGTGCGATAGGGTCAGTCGAAATGGGATTGATTGCTTAGGTATGCAGCGTAGATGAAACTGCAGAATTGGTTTATCCTAAGTAATTGTTTACCCGCAATTAACGGTGAGAACTAATAAACAGGGTTCGTTGGTCTCAACAGTGATTCGCCCGTTCTAGCAAATTCAGTAAATGTGACAAGTAACTTAAGTGCTTCAAACTTGCAGACTCAGAAGATAACCTGCACCTCTTTGGAGAGAATATCTCAACGCCTGCGTTTTAGCTGAGTTCGTGATTCGATGGTGCTCCTTTCTGCACCCGTGTGGTCATTAGGGTGCTCCCTTTTTGGAAACTGAAATATGCAAGTGAATCAGCTATAGCCCTGTAAATGTTTAGATGCTAACATGCAATGTACTTCGTCGATTCACTTCAGCTCGGGTGGTGGAAACTTCGTTCAGGTTGGCAGTTTGTCGGTCACGGATTAACCTCATATAGACTGTACTGTCTCCATCACCTCATGTCGTATATTGGTGGACACCGAGCTTTGCAATTGGTGAACCATTCCACTCTGTGTAGACAGCTGATGTTTACATGTCTTCAAAAAATGAAACCCTAAACTTTCGATGTTATGATATATCAATTCAAGTGGAGTATACAGTTACTTGCTAGTTACATAGCACGTGATTAATGGTATCTGTCAAAATTTGTTCAGTTGACTATATGGGTCTAAAATCACCCTACACGCGATGGTCTAAGCCTGCTTTTGTTGCGTACAGTATTTAATATCCACCAATGGCAAATGTGAATTTTACGGTGCAGGCCGATCGAGCGTCCTCGCTGTTTACCAATATGCATGTCACATGAATTTTGCAAAAATTCTACTCCCAGTCCAGTTGATTAGAAAAAATTCCGTCTCTCCAAAAAGCCATCAATTTTCCTATAACCACGATAATAGCAACTATCAGACTGGACAGTGAATTACTAGCACCTGAATGTTTTTACGTTTACAATGTCATATGAGTAATGACGAGAAAGAATGAGCTGAAATCAGAGTTGTGCTTTCTAAATTGCCAATGTTTCCTTAAAATTCACCCCGATTACTGATTGCTTCTGTTCGAAAATAGAGAAAAATATGACTTCGTCTAGCTAGCAAGCTGAGCAACAAATAATCAGTGTTTATCGGTTAATTGTCAGTGAACCACATGCAGGTAGCTCACTGTTAATATAAAATAATCTGAATGGGTTTGCGTAAAATTAGACTGAAACATGAGTTCTGATTGACAGATAATGTGGTCCATAACAAACACAATGGAAAGCACATACTTGTTAGGCGACGTATCTACTAGCTTCCGTTTTTCGGATGAATTAATTGCTCACGGTGAACGGCGTATTATGAATATTGTGCCAACTATTGAGTTCACTCGAGTAATGGCGATCAGTTCCATGGTTTTTTTGCTGAATGCTAGTTTGTCGAGAGTCATTAATCTCGTTTGGTTGATTTACTACCAAGTTAGGTCAGCAGTTGATCAGTTTACCTTGTGATTACTAATGAGTATACTTACATTCACTAATTGTCATGATGTGTTCCTTTAAGCTATTGAGTAGGTTTAGCTGAAATTATTCGTGTACGATGAACAGACAGATCATAAAACCGAATGAAGTAGCTGAACCCCAAAATCAATGAAGACGAAACTTTAGCCAACGAAATTTTGATCCACCAGAATATAAGTTAATAAATTTGAGTTTGCAGTAAACATGGGCTATCACTGAAGTGTTCATTCGCAATCACCCTACCATCTACAGTTTGAAGTGAAGACATGATGGTCAGCCCCACTTGTGACCGAGTGGATATTGATTACAATACTCCCGAGGAAGGCCACCGGAGTTGGTTGAAACATAGAGTGTTACAACTCGCACGTAACGTTTTGTTACACTCAATCCATATTTGCCTCCCCAGTTGCGATAAGTTGACGTAGTATGATGGATGCTAGGACTCTGACGATTACTGTGGCTGAGCCCCGAACCACTTACCCAGTCATGTGGAATTAATGTCGAATGAACCCGACATGAAGGGATGGTGTCCGTCGTCCGAACAAGTTGAACCGACTGCATCAAGATCACCGCTACCGCCTTTCCATCTGCTTAAAAAAGTGTCGACACGAGGTCATCTGAGCCTGCAGATATCATTTTCAACAACCGAAATGGTACTCAATCTACCGACCAGAGTGCCGAATTACAGATTTGTTGCAGCAGTTCAGTAGAAGCAGAACGCCAGTCAAATTAGTTCTCAATGTTCCGCATACCGCTCTAATCTTGTGGACGTACTATAGATGAGTATGTCATCTGTCTCGATGACAACTTCGCCCACAGAGGGTCGCCTGGAACCAGTGGCACGGATGAGCTTAAAGAATTTGCCGGTGTTTTCTGAAGTAGACACACATCTCAACTCCTTAATTCTCCTAGTGAGCAAGCTCCACGATCAGCCTTTAGGCTACGTTTTGGATTTCTGCGAATACTTCTCCAGAACTTGCTATGTGAATTACGGACAAAAGTGTTCCGTCTGGGTGCTAACAACTCTACAGTTTTCTCCCAGAACCACAGTCTGTTCACCTCATGTACCTCGTGCCGCATGCTACAGTACCTGCTTCTTGAATGGTCTGAGTCCTGGGTCCAGCACCTGTTGACACCTTTAGAATGAGAACTGTTAAGCCCGCTCTCTAACTGGTTTGGTATTCAAGGTTTACCGACGGTATAGTCAGTTTCTCAAAAACCAGCTGTTGTAACCGGTGAGGTCGTTATCCTGGAGGGTAGGAACGAAACAGCAGTATACTAACGCATGATCTGAATCCATGCATGTGCTGCGATAAGGACAACACTTCTGAATAGAACTCGGCTGCCTATAACTAACGGCTATGTTGCATATCTGATACCGAGCCTGATTCCAAGAAGGAGGGCGCCATCATCAGTATCATCAAAGAAATCAATACAGCAGTGGTCCACACTGATGCGTAAGTACCATGCAACCATGAAGAACAGAATACGCAAAGCCTGCACAGGACCAGAGAAGAAAAAATAAGGGGGCGGCAAGGGACCCGAACACCAAAAATAACTACCTCCATATTCAAACATTCAACATTAAGATGTCTACACCTTACATCAAACAACCGACCTGTAATTGAGCGTGAGAAGTGCATCATGTAAAACATTAATGCCCATGATGTCTACAATTACTGGAAGACAACAATAGCTTACGTTCAGCACACAACAGTAATAATCGTTCTCCATTAACCGACCGATGACTACATCTGAACTGTTTATCAATGGTAGAAGAGCAGAGATCCAAATGAATAGCGTCTGTCATGTCGACGTCATTGCAGTCAGTTGGAGCTTAAATGAACACAGTAAAATGATTTCTGAAGGTCTTGCGTCCAGATCTGGCCTTAACAGCTCGTCAGGCAGACACCGCAGAATTCACTGTTAACAAGGACCTTACCTGCTTACGATATTACCAGTTTCAGCCTGATCAGTAGCGGCAGCTGTGAAATCACCCGAAATTTATAACCAGCATCGAGTAGAGAGTGCTGGTACTGTTAGTTGATTACGTTGATTAATGTCCAGGATTCTGGAGCTGACACTCACATTCAACCATGATAACGTCCAAGCGAGAGCGGACTGTTAAGCTATTTGCATTAGAGCGCGAAATTTTAGGACATCCACACTGATTCTCATTGTAGGTCTAAGCAAGTGGTGAGGAAGGTCTGAGTCGGGGTGATAAAATATGAGATTTATCATCACGGTTCTGTTATTGGACCTACGGAGTAGTGGGGATGGGGTCGAAAATTGCATGTTTTAGCTTGTCAAACCTACCGCGTACAAGAGATAGGGTGGTCAGGTTTCTACTGCGAAATCGCCGGTGCAGTACGGAATTAAAAATGTCCTGGGTTTTCATGGTTGTAAATGGGCTGAAATATTTCCAGGACGCCACGACCTAGGCAGAAGTACGATTAGGGTTCTTAAGCGAAACAGTTGTTTCAAAGCCCATGTCGCACGGCAGTATTTGGCTGGCGGTGTATCAAAGCTAGTGGCGTTTCTTAGAAACAGTGCCAATCCTCTAACCCACAACCAACAAGACTAAGAGACTAGGCTTTGTCAGTCGTTACTTCGAGTCGAGGCCTGGTCTAGGTGTGATGGTTAAACTCACAATGCATGTGCAAACATTACACTCAAGAGTTTGTCCCAGTTATGTAAATCTTCATGTAACATAAGATGGGGTAAAAATTCAACTTTAGCCACATGATGTTGCGGTGAACAATGAGAGTAATATGCTTTCTACCGCTCTGGTGAGAAACATTAGGCCAATCATGACTATTACTCGCGTCATCTTCCTTGATCCGTTTCACTGCTTAAACTTGACATGTTCAGTGAGAGCACGTCGGTCTCATTTATGTAAGCACTACACAATTAATGACCAACAAATTCAAAGTAAGTCAACTGGTTCCACCGATTTCACGGCATGGGCTAAATAAAGCAATC
Source organism: Paragonimus westermani (assembly GCA_008508345.1). NCBI lineage: Eukaryota > Metazoa > Platyhelminthes > Trematoda > Plagiorchiida > Troglotrematidae > Paragonimus > Paragonimus westermani. The sequence goes on from QNGE01000587.1 coordinate 141,574, forward strand.
GACTGGCTTTTACTGAGTGACACGGAATGTGTTTAAATGAAAAAAATTTCACTTATTTCAAATTCTACCAACAGTGTTTTAGTGGTAGAGTTCTATTGGGAAACAAATGTGAACATATTGGCGGATACGCTAAATCAACCGTTTGGCAGAGAGGTTTGCACATGCCTGCAGTCGACTTCTGATTAGAACGTTACACTCTGCTAGGTGTTAAGGTGAACGATAGTGACAGTTGTTTGGGACACTTGTATTGCGGAACGCAGCACAATCAGAATTTCGTTAGCAAGACTGCTGATTTCAAGTTTAATTATGGAAGGTACTGTAACAGCTACATTGCAAGCAAACCAAACTACTCTTGTCCAGATGCAATTGTCGCAGCCTCGATGGCGATCACATTCTTCTAACTGACACCTCTGCATCCTCCAAAGTTGACCCTCATAGTCAATGTTAAGTTTCCGTGGCTTACTCAACATAGTAAAGTAGAACGAAAGCTCTCCAGTTGCTTCCACGTTTGTGTAGGCATTTAACTGCGTAGTTCCGCTTATTTAATACCGAATTCCTCTTGTTTACAGAGAAGCATTGTACATGTGTACGTGTGCAGTTGCGTTTGAATGGTTGGTATGTATTACCAGTTATTGAAAACTCAAGGTACATAATCCTCCCAATCTTACTAACAGCTTTCTTCGCATTCTCCCTGTTTATTATTTGACACCTTCCGCTAAATCGCGATAAAGTGATGGACAGACCTATTTCTGTAATGTCTTACATGTGTAGATTTTTGCGACCACCCCCAAATAACCTCAGTGCGACTACTGAAGCACAGTCGTAGTTGGTGATAATTCCTATCGTCCAAACGCCACTGGCAATCGATCGTTCACAGATGAACCTGATTAAACAAAGTGATCCGGTTTTGTACACAAATCACATTGTTATCTGGTGATCATCATCTGGTGATATCAGGTTTGATTCCATGAAGTATCAACGCAATGCTCAGGATAAAGATAGAACAATGGAAAAAGAGAGAAAAGTAATTCTTGCCCAATAAGATTTGGAGGTCACTAATCGAAAGCGGTTTGAAATACGTGTTCCGTACGGCCCGCAACGTTCTCATATCTGGGATTTGCGTGAGATACACAACGGAGTTGCACCACAGGGACCAACTACTGAAATGTCGACCTCCTGTCTTGAAGCTTCACAGTGGGTTTTTTGAAAATCCTGAGGATCTCAGAGAGAAGAAGTGTGTGCGTGTAGTCTGATGGACACACGAATTCCGTGGATTTCATTGAGGATAGGCACTTATGCAGAATTGCAATGCTGTCTTAGCTGTTTCCATTTTCATTCAACTAACATTGAAATTCCCTCGATCAAATTACAATGGGTGATACTTCGGAGAAGATGATGTAGCCATGGGTTTGTCACCCAGTCCTGCCCTAGCAGAAATTTCCATGTCAAAACTATTTTGCAAACGGTGAGCTACCATTTGATCTAACGACTACTCAAAATAATTAACTGCTGAAGTAGAATCCAACTGTAAGGTAACAATTTCGGCAGTTTTACCACGAGAGCAGAAAGTTTTTACGCATTGTACCCCTTAAATACAGAAATTATCTAGTGAACTGGATGGCATACAGACCAGTAGCAATATGAAACCCGAGCAAACTTAAAGAACATTTGAAACTCGTTCTAAAAAAGCTACCGGAAAAATGGTACTCGGAATCTGTCATCCCTCTACACATAAAGGAACGTATGACCCTGCCTGAACCCATTACTCTACCAAAAATGATTGGTTTTTCTGACAGTCCTGTTCAAAGGAAATGGGGTTTGTTTCAATAAAGCAGCGTCTGCCGCCAAGTATAGAACAGGCTTACCCCTCAGTTTCTTTGTATTTGACTGGAAAAACTTGGCCTTTCGGCAAAATACTGACAAGCCTCCATGTCGACGTGAAACATTTTCCATGCGTAATTCCAACTGCAATTGTGATGCGAGGTATATGGAACACACTGCTACTTTCCAAGCACATCACCAGGCATTACCTGGTAGTCTCTCATTAATGGTACTGTTGTGTCCAGCACTAGCGATAGTTTGGAACGGCGAGTGGAGAACAGGCTCATTGATCAAGTTGAACAAGCCTTTACGACTGTCCTTGAAATAATATGGAAGCAACCGCTTGGAGATGCATCTGCTGAATTGTCTTCCAGCTTGCTTGACAGTTTGAGTATGAACCATAGTTTGATTGATATCATTAGCAGGGAATCATACAGGTAAATGTTCCCCCTATGAACTCAAGCGTTTCAGTCATGGAGATGGCCGTGTTAGGCGAAATATTTCACGATTGTGTTTTATAGGTAGACAGGTTTGATACGTCCAACGAGCAGTATGCTTGTGAAGCATTAGTCAGTTTGGCATCAGATAAATTTCATCAAGGCTGTTGGAGATAAACATCGGATCGTAGGCTGAACGTGCGAGTTTGGTTTCATCGATTAATTGTGATAACACGAATGGAATTGATTAGTATCGGTCTAATATCGCACCTTCCTACAGCAGGGTGCAGCGAAAAATTAAAATGTCTTATGAATGTAGCAAACGACTAGTATGTGCGACATCAAGGTATCAAGATTTGTCTGTATAGGATTTTGGAGTTGAGTGGAGAACCTTGCCGAAACAATCGAAAGAAGGTGACTCGGATAGGCAATTAAGATCGACATACTGTTACACTTTTATATGGAACTTGTCTGTAAGGTGATACAGTATGTTTTGCTTCATGCCACTGGGGTGAACTGTCCCTGTAGATATGTGATAAACACCTTTGAGTCGCTGAATCGTTTTCGGTCAACATTGTACATATAGTCGTGAACACATGCAAATGAACAGTGTAGCATTCATCTACGACTTGTTTTTCAGCATTGCACTGCCGGTGATTTTCCGTTATACCTACCGGGGATTCTCTGTATGCGCAGTTATGAGAATTGTTATTTACAATTGAAACGTTCACCACACGATTGTTAGTAATCATTGAAACACAAATCTGCTTATCTAAAAATTTATACTTTGGCGTACCATCGCATCATGGTAGACATACGCCCGAGTTTGATTCTAATATAAGGAGTATTGTTGGGCGTTTGGAAGAAGGATTGTTACCTGGAGCTCATTACCCCGAGTACGTTATTCTAAGAACTTAGTGTAACAGATCGACTTTCATTAGTATCCCGTGCAGTGGGGTTCTGCAAATCACTTTTTAGGAATTTAACCACTAGAAGGTCCTTCTAGTTATTGTACTGAGTTTGTAGATCGCGGTAGTGAAAGGGATGTAAGTTACAGTCTGATGCGGATATCAAACAAATGTGAAGTGCACAACAGGAAAGAAAAATATCAATAAAACTTCATCAATCACCCACCACCGGTGCTAGTTTGTTACCTGATTAATCCCTAATTCCAAATGCATAGTCAACGTTTACGGCACGATCTGAAGCGTGTTGAAAATCGAAAAAAATTGCGCGGGAACACTAGAGTTTACCATTGGCGAGCGACGTTATATAGTCCGCTTGCATTATCTAGAAATTCGCTATTTATTAGGAGGAACACAACCTAATTATATTGTACCTCAATCATTTGGTCCTCTGGGATAGGAGTTTTTATTTTTAAAAATATAGTAGGCCCAACCTCCATGATAGCTGCCGCCATACTAAAGATTAGGCATCTGCCATCTAGGTAGCACACATTGTTTATAGTATAAAAACACGATCACGTAACTACCCCTTGCTTACAGTCGAACTACATGTTCGTAATTATAGTCTGTTATGTCACTGCGCTCTGATATATCCGCCATTAAACTTAGCTGCATTCTCCCTAATATGTTGGTTTGCTGCGGGTGCTCATCGTTCGAATCAGACGATATACAATTCATTGTGTGTGAACCAAGACAAGAGGAGAATGGTCCTTGCTACTCCAGTGTATGTAGCGATCAAAATTGACCAAAAGCGATGAAGCAACGTCATTCAAACCGCATACGCTCTTTCATCAACTCGTGAATTTGATGAAATGGTGAAATGAAATGTTGTTTCCGGGATTCGAATAATGATATTCTAATTATTTGAATTATGTTGCGTGTAACAGGCAAAATCATTATTTAGAAAGTAATGTGAGTACTCTCCAATCCGAGTATTTGCGGAAACCAGTCCTCTAAACGGTTACAAATATCCTTTCCATGTTCACTACTGGTAGTGTAAACTACAGAATATATGTTTCCGCCATAACGAAGGTAGCATGCAAATGCCGTCCATTTGAGCATATGAGAAATAACACTTAACAATGTTCATTGCTGTCAAAGATTATAGACCAGATTGCAGGGGGATGTTGTAATACGCTCGCATCAATTGAATCTCCACTTGAATTGTCTACTTTTTCTGAACCAAACAGTATTTTCTGCTGATTTAGGCAGCTCAAGATTATCTGTGCGTTCAGTATGTAATTGTGTAACATCCGCACAGAGAGTGCAATCTGCAAAAATCGTCAACAATCTCCATCATTAGCGCGCAATGTTTCTCGACGGCAGAAGATGATAGGGGAGTTGTTTGACTTAAAAAGCGTACAGCTTACTTTTGCCGGAAGCCCTTGAATTTAGCACAACATCTAACAGTGACTCTCGAATTTATTGTTTTCAATCGACGAAATCCTATTCGGATAGAACTGAGATGACCGTTATCAACAACCTCCGTACTCCGGTAAAATTCATACGATGTCAGCTATACAACAAGCTGTTTCCCGTCATTCTCGTCGCGCATGTGCAGTCAACCAGGAAGAGGTTAGAACAAAGCAATCATGCTATTAAAAATAACAGAAGTTGGGCGGATCGCAGTCTATTGGAGGAGGGTGGCACTGTTAATGAATTCACGAGAGTGTCACATCTGCCTGCCATGAGACATGCGTCTGTCGCCATCAAGCATATTACGCGCGCTTGGGTTTCAAATGGCTGTGGAATGCATGATCGAAAGAGATGTAGATTTCTGAAGAACTGCTTTTGGACTCACAGACAAGGGTTGTTGATTCTGACAGCAACGTCTTCGGTCAAGTCTCTCACTCACCAATGAACACAATAAATTTAACCCTTCCTCATTTTTGTAGGATGAAACCTTGAGCTTCGCTAATGAGAGCACATGGTTAGGGACGTCTTTCATAAAAACCCAGTATTGTCTAAATTGAGATTACTTTTGCACTGTCCAACACGGTTGTCTCAAGAGAACATGTGCTATAGGTAGCATCCTGGGAATGTCAAGACTACGCGTTGTTGAAAGGACTCACCCATCAGTCTAATATCTCTCCTAGATCTCGCCCACCTCAAACTTCTATCTACGGACATGAAACACGGACGAATGCGGACCGTGTTCACTCTGAAATGCCAGTTTTCGTATCGTAAAATGGTGCAAGCCATATGCACATCAATTTTGTTAGCTGAAACTCCCATTGACAAGCAAGAAACATTGTTCAATAACAACCCGTGGAGAACAGGTGGCGAACAGTACACCTCATGAATTATCGCACACATATTGATAGCTCAGTCAAATTTTTGTAGGTTGGGAATACTGGCAAAAGCAGAATATAAAAAGGAGAAAACCTCTAGTAACATGATGTGCGAGTGCAAAATTGCTGTCTAAGTTAAACACTGGATAGCTCACAGAGATAACTGCAGGCTGATATAAACTCTGCACATAAGATTATGAAAATGTCTAGTAACAGTCTACCTTTGTAAATGAGTAGATTATCTGGCGACAGTAGTAGCGCGTTTTTGACTCATTTTTAGCCTCAATCTGACTGATTAAATTGACCTGTTATGTGTTTGCTTAACGGAAACCTGGTAAGCTGCGCCATGATTTCAGTAAATTATTGCCAATCCTGAAAGCATTTTGTGACACTAAGATAGCTTCGTTTGGTTCATCAACATTCCTCGCGATTTTTCAATGAAATTTGAACTGTCAAGCAAAATTCGATCACTTAACTGCAGTGTGGTTCTCATATCATCTGCAACATCATCATGTTCCATTTCATTCGCGTTATACAATAGTTGATCGGATTAATAATTCACATAACACTTCCCGCGATAATCAGATCCCTGTACTATCAAATGAACATCTGGATACAAGTCATCATGACCAGTTAGGACCAGTGGATAAGTGAATCACAAAGAATTTAAGACTGCCCTCAAGTTGATCTGAACAGGAAAGTATGAACAGTAATGTGATACTGATTTCACTACCCCCAAAAATGTCCAGTGTATGACTTCCACGTCAGTCATCACAATTGCTACCCCCCATTTACACTTCAAAGTTTTAAATGTTGCGTGACTTGTTGATCTGCGCCAATGTTGCCTAACTAAAGCTAGACAGTCTGTGTTAAAATTGGATTGTTTGGAAACATAGTGGGACAATGAAGCAAACAGGTTCAACTATTTACAGGCTTATACCGCTCTTCGTTATGTCGCTTACTATATTTTCCACTCATTTCATAATCACCAGTAATGTAATCCTTTCCATGGGAACGCCACTTCGCTGTTCACGCTGAACAGCGATATAACTGAATGTTGATATTCACACCCGGTGGATAATGACGTACGCATCAGCACCAATCGAGATAGATTTGGTTTCACTGGTGCAAAAATCGAACGTTGTTTCAAGCACAAACATTTCTGACAATTCTACATATCTTTTCAACATGAAATTCGTCGTAGTTTGTTGATCTCTACTGACAAGCTATACACACCAAAAACGCATCGTTAAACTGTAATGTTGGAAAAGGCAAAAGACAGTGCTGAACTTATAGCTCCGATAGTGCGATTTTGATTAACAACACATCTGTGTGAGCAGCTGACCAGAAAAACATTTCTCACGTTTTTTTTCAAGTTGACCATCACTCACATTTGATCGCATCGTTCGCATTCAGATAGACTCTCAAGCCAGCCTCTTTCGAAAAGAAGCACTAGACTCGAGTTTCGCTCTCATTAGAGCTCGTCAGTAGTGCATATCCTTGCCACGGCCGGGATTTCAACTCCGACTATTCCAATCATGAGGCAATCGTGTCAACCACTGCGCCACTGACCTCACATTAGGCGTGACCGAATTATCAAACTGAACGCTCAACCACTCTCCCTTGTGAGAAATGATCAGGTTGCCCGATCGTCTCGAGAGGAGACACAGTCACTGCCTGTTAACTCCAATCGATAACCCCGCGATTAGGACTTCCGAGACAGGTCGAAATCTCCGATCTCATTAAACCTGCAAGGCGATATTTTAGATTACTGATGAGTAGTCGGAGATTTGGCTTATTTTCAAGTTGACCATCACTCACTTTGACAGCTTTATTCCGCGACCCACAAGTATTTGCTATAATCACTAAACTTAACACATCATTCAGCATGTTAAAGTTTGTCGGGAGCTTGCTGATCGTCGTAACAGTTGTTGTGATCTCAACCGGTATCTCGTCTTGGGTTCTTTTATTGCTAAGCAGTGGTGACAAAGTATGTGCTGATAAAATGAACCGACCTGAAATCCATTTTGCATGGGTCCTCAGTGTATACGTCCGTGGCAGCAATACAACTGTATTCCTGGTATGGACAGTTCCCATCAATTGTGTGTGAACCTTCACAATTGTATCGATGTTTTTTCCGGTAATCAAACACTACTCTCCTGGTTTTCACACTTAGACTGCTCCTTAATACGCACAAGCAAAACTCTATGCTACATAGCAGTCGTCATGGAATGTGCCATGATTCCGTTTTTATCAAACTCCTGTTATAAGTAAACGACATATAGATGACTCACAATCACACACCGTTATTCAAGTTACCTTCAAGAGATGCACAGTTTTGTTGGTTTCAATCTATTCTTCTTCCTCAAGTGAAATTTTATTAATGTTTCTGTATGCTGATCATCTAATCCTATGTTTATAGGTGTGACTCGAGCGGATTCGTCCGTTACAGTGACACTGCGGAACTTGAATTTTCAGAGGCTGATCAGATCACAGTCATTTCTACAGAGCTTGTTTGTTTTACTGCCCACAATGACACCAACAATCAGTTAAAAGATGGTCCGATATGTGAGGTGGTTATATTTTAAGAGCAAATTCGTATGGCGCGATAGTACAAAACATTATAAGATAGTTGCCAAAATTACAAATACATATTTGCTCGGGCAAGAAAATGGAACATAAAGCTCGAAAGCAACAAATGATTTCATTTGTTTCAGTATACTTTGGATGGATATTGCACTAAACTGTGTGTAGCTGAGAATAAATCGATTGATATTTTGTCGTTTCAGCGCAACTAACTAGAGCTGTAACCGTTTTACATTTCTGATTTTTCAATCACTACTGCATGAGGTTGTGCGAAATGGTAACCAAATTATCAACAGAGAACACGCTTACACAAACATTCCATTTGATATACATTACTAGTTCCGTCCTCCTCCAGCATATACGCCCAGAACGTCAAATAAATATGACATTTCTGAAAAATAAGGATATGTGTTATCAGTAAAATGCTTTGCCGTCCGCTTTCTTGATCGACCTATAACTGGTCATCAGAAGGTGTTTACCTGTCCTGAGTTGCTGAGTTCAAAGCTTGTACAATTGCCGTTTTCGATACACGCTTCTAGGCAGACATTAAAGGTGGCTGGCTGTCGCAGTGTATTGTTGTAGCAGACCAGTTTTCGGTTTGAGTACTTAGTCCACTGAACGAAAGCTGGAGGATTACAAACTGGTTTATAAATTCGCGTATCATTGGAGGTCTTGCACTGTGGGATCTGCGCTGTAACGATTAGTAGGATTATCAATAATAGCAGAATTATTAAGTAGCAAGACGAAGTGACGGTGAATTTTAGCATTCTGATAAACATTCTCGAGCAATGAATATTATATTTGGGATTTTGGCAATATCACAATAACCAAGTGAGATGATTGGACACTTACTGTCCGCATTTGTTGCTATGTTGAATGAACGAATCACATGTAGGTCTGCTGAAAAGTGTGGATGTTCCGTAATTCTTAGCATGAGATGTGGTGTTTCCCTGCATACATTCTTGCTTAGACGTGAATCAAACAGGAAGAGAAATATGACCGTCCGTAGGGTAGGGCATAGTTCGGAGTAAGAAATCAAAACACTCGGTTCCCCTGGCTTAAGTCATCAATTACAACGGAAGTGTTATGCCGCGGGATATCAAAATTTTGTTTAACCTGCTCAATCACAAACGCAAAATATTAGAACATATAACGTGCAAATAACCACAACAACCGAACTTCTTCGACGAATTGGGCTGCAAGATTCGAGGAATATTAGCATATCCAGGACAGGCAAATGCACCGGTTTCTGAACACGTAGAAGTGGACGTCGCGAATTGAGGAGTGCTGCGAAGAAATTAGAATCCAGGCTTTGGGGTTTAACGACGTGACCGGCTTTAACGATGTATGGGGTAGGATTGCGGCTGGATGTTTAATTTGACACCTTTTGTTTCGTCATCGTGCGCATCAACCACCTACTTGTATGGCCGACCATTACTTCTCATAGGCACCCGACACTGGCGCTATAAGCTTTACTGCAACTGCATGTGGAATGATAAAATATGTGTGACAACATTTGGGCAGGTGGTGATCATCAACAATTTGTGCAATTCTCTCATCTCTGGGTAGCACGCAATCCAGTCAAGAGGTATGTATGAATTAGGGTAGACTGTACGTTTTGAAGTAGGTCATTTGTGATATGGATGGACGTGGAATGTAAGCTCAGAGTTATCTGCCTTTTAGGACAGCACAAATAGCTAACATGATGGGTTATCCCTGTTGTGAATGTCGGCGAACGTCTCGGCGTATATGTTTGAGGGCAACGCGAATTCAGTCTCTCTTACTCATTATACAAGACGTGCAGGTCTGTCAGGTCCTGTTAAACGGGGGCCGCATCAGAACGCTTTTTCGAGCACTTAGAGCACCCACTGCAAATCCTGAGTGCTGCCTGCTCGAAGCGTCAATGCGGTGCATTGAGGTTTGTATGGAGCCATTCCGTCGACCAGTGATTAGAATGTGTAGGAATTTCAAACAATCGTTTGGTCACTGTTCACGAGGAGCGGAGAATTCAACATGGACTAAATTTAAAAAGAGAATAGGAAGCAGTTTTTGGCACAAGTAAATCGTTCGAGCACAGTTCACTCCATCTCATCATGTATATACTGCAGCTTGCGGTTTCATATAGCAACGTTCAATAGGCCTTATGAAACCAACTAACGAAATAGGCAAGTACACAAACACACGCACACTCGCATATCAGTGCACATTAGTTGTCAGGGCACTTTAATACTGATGAACAAGTGCCCCTGTAGCTGGAGAGTTGGTCCCAATTTGTCGTTTGTTACCGCATTCGCAAACCGGAGAAGCCCGTAATTATTTGTTCAAAATATCCGGTGATTTGCCACATGTCACATTCTGACTTGAATCCGAGATCTTGATGCCATGACAGTTTTGCGAACCGAAAATTGGAATGTGTTCGTTGACACGCAGTTAGGTGAGCACAACTTGTTGATTATCACCACCTGCCCAAATGTTGTCACACATATTTTATCATCCCACATGCAGTTGCAGTGAAGCTTATAGCGCCAGTGTCGAGTCACACCTATAAACATAGGATTAGATGATCAGCATACAGAAACATTAATAAAATTTCACTTGAGGAAGAAGAATAGATTGAAACCAACAAAACTGTGCATCTCTTGAAGGTAACTTGAATAACGGTGTGTGATTGTGAGTCATCTATATGTCGTTTACTTATAACAGGAGTTTGATAAAAACGGAATCATGGCACATTCCATGACGACTGCTATGTAGCATAGAGTTTTGCTTGTGCGTATTAAGGAGCAGTCTAAGTGTGAAAACCAGGAGAGTAGTGTTTGATTACCGGAAAAAACATCGATACAATTGTGAAGGTTCACACACAATTGATGGGAACTGTCCATACCAGGAATACAGTTGTATTGCTGCCACGGACGTATACACTGAGGACCCATGCAAAATGGATTTCAGGTCGGTTCATTTTATCAGCACATACTTTGTCACCACTGCTTAGCAATAAAAGAACCCAAGACGAGATACCGGTTGAGATCACAACAACTGTTACGACGATCAGCAAGCTCCCGACAAACTTTAACATGCTGAATGATGTGTTAAGTTTAGTGATTATAGCAAATACTTGTGGGTCGCGGAATAAAGCTGTCAAAGTGAGTGATGGTCAACTTGAAAATAAGCCAAATCTCCGACTACTCATCAGTAATCTAAAATATCGCCTTGCAGGTTTAATGAGATCGGAGATTTCGACCTGTCTCGGAAGTCCTAATCGCGGGGTTATCGATTGGAGTTAACAGGCAGTGACTGTGTCTCCTCTCGAGACGATCGGGCAACCTGATCATTTCTCACAAGGGAGAGTGGTTGAGCGTTCAGTTTGATAATTCGGTCACGCCTAATGTGAGGTCAGTGGCGCAGTGGTTGACACGATTGCCTCATGATTGGAATAGTCGGAGTTGAAATCCCGGCCGTGGCAAGGATATGCACTACTGACGAGCTCTAATGAGAGCGAAACTCGAGTCTAGTGCTTCTTTTCGAAAGAGGCTGGCTTGAGAGTCTATCTGAATGCGAACGATGCGATCAAATGTGAGTGATGGTCAACTTGAAAAAAAACGTGAGAAATGTTTTTCTGGTCAGCTGCTCACACAGATGTGTTGTTAATCAAAATCGCACTATCGGAGCTATAAGTTCAGCACTGTCTTTTGCCTTTTCCAACATTACAGTTTAACGATGCGTTTTTGGTGTGTATAGCTTGTCAGTAGAGATCAACAAACTACGACGAATTTCATGTTGAAAAGATATGTAGAATTGTCAGAAATGTTTGTGCTTGAAACAACGTTCGATTTTTGCACCAGTGAAACCAAATCTATCTCGATTGGTGCTGATGCGTACGTCATTATCCACCGGGTGTGAATATCAACATTCAGTTATATCGCTGTTCAGCGTGAACAGCGAAGTGGCGTTCCCATGGAAAGGATTACATTACTGGTGATTATGAAATGAGTGGAAAATATAGTAAGCGACATAACGAAGAGCGGTATAAGCCTGTAAATAGTTGAACCTGTTTGCTTCATTGTCCCACTATGTTTCCAAACAATCCAATTTTAACACAGACTGTCTAGCTTTAGTTAGGCAACATTGGCGCAGATCAACAAGTCACGCAACATTTAAAACTTTGAAGTGTAAATGGGGGGTAGCAATTGTGATGACTGACGTGGAAGTCATACACTGGACATTTTTGGGGGTAGTGAAATCAGTATCACATTACTGTTCATACTTTCCTGTTCAGATCAACTTGAGGGCAGTCTTAAATTCTTTGTGATTCACTTATCCACTGGTCCTAACTGGTCATGATGACTTGTATCCAGATGTTCATTTGATAGTACAGGGATCTGATTATCGCGGGAAGTGTTATGTGAATTATTAATCCGATCAACTATTGTATAACGCGAATGAAATGGAACATGATGATGTTGCAGATGATATGAGAACCACACTGCAGTTAAGTGATCGAATTTTGCTTGACAGTTCAAATTTCATTGAAAAATCGCGAGGAATGTTGATGAACCAAACGAAGCTATCTTAGTGTCACAAAATGCTTTCAGGATTGGCAATAATTTACTGAAATCATGGCGCAGCTTACCAGGTTTCCGTTAAGCAAACACATAACAGGTCAATTTAATCAGTCAGATTGAGGCTAAAAATGAGTCAAAAACGCGCTACTACTGTCGCCAGATAATCTACTCATTTACAAAGGTAGACTGTTACTAGACATTTTCATAATCTTATGTGCAGAGTTTATATCAGCCTGCAGTTATCTCTGTGAGCTATCCAGTGTTTAACTTAGACAGCAATTTTGCACTCGCACATCATGTTACTAGAGGTTTTCTCCTTTTTATATTCTGCTTTTGCCAGTATTCCCAACCTACAAAAATTTGACTGAGCTATCAATATGTGTGCGATAATTCATGAGGTGTACTGTTCGCCACCTGTTCTCCACGGGTTGTTATTGAACAATGTTTCTTGCTTGTCAATGGGAGTTTCAGCTAACAAAATTGATGTGCATATGGCTTGCACCATTTTACGATACGAAAACTGGCATTTCAGAGTGAACACGGTCCGCATTCGTCCGTGTTTCATGTCCGTAGATAGAAGTTTGAGGTGGGCGAGATCTAGGAGAGATATTAGACTGATGGGTGAGTCCTTTCAACAACGCGTAGTCTTGACATTCCCAGGATGCTACCTATAGCACATGTTCTCTTGAGACAACCGTGTTGGACAGTGCAAAAGTAATCTCAATTTAGACAATACTGGGTTTTTATGAAAGACGTCCCTAACCATGTGCTCTCATTAGCGAAGCTCAAGGTTTCATCCTACAAAAATGAGGAAGGGTTAAATTTATTGTGTTCATTGGTGAGTGAGAGACTTGACCGAAGACGTTGCTGTCAGAATCAACAACCCTTGTCTGTGAGTCCAAAAGCAGTTCTTCAGAAATCTACATCTCTTTCGATCATGCATTCCACAGCCATTTGAAACCCAAGCGCGCGTAATATGCTTGATGGCGACAGACGCATGTCTCATGGCAGGCAGATGTGACACTCTCGTGAATTCATTAACAGTGCCACCCTCCTCCAATAGACTGCGATCCGCCCAACTTCTGTTATTTTTAATAGCATGATTGCTTTGTTCTAACCTCTTCCTGGTTGACTGCACATGCGCGACGAGAATGACGGGAAACAGCTTGTTGTATAGCTGACATCGTATGAATTTTACCGGAGTACGGAGGTTGTTGATAACGGTCATCTCAGTTCTATCCGAATAGGATTTCGTCGATTGAAAACAATAAATTCGAGAGTCACTGTTAGATGTTGTGCTAAATTCAAGGGCTTCCGGCAAAAGTAAGCTGTACGCTTTTTAAGTCAAACAACTCCCCTATCATCTTCTGCCGTCGAGAAACATTGTGCACTAATGATGGAGATTGTTGACGATTTTTGCAGATTGCACTCTCTGTGCGGATGTTACACAATTACATACTGAACGCACAGATAATCTTGAGCTGCCTAAATCAGCAGAAAATACTGTTTGGTTCAGAAAAAGTAGACAATTCAAGTGGAGATTCAATTGATGCGAGTGTATCACAACATCCCTCTGCTGCAGCGTCAGCAGTGATTGCAATGTGATGAACGTCTATGTTGCATCTTCAATACGTGTACGTTTGGAAATCAAACGAATGAACCCGTTTGCCAATCAGTATAATTAACCGTCCTCGTTTCTTACTCGCTGGTGCCACTTACTACGACCGTTTGAAAGTTTTCATCGGTGGTCACATGCCCCATGATGCACCACGTCCTCTACCTTGGGCGGTCGGTTTTTTTTGCCTCAAAGCAGTATAGTCCTCAGTGGTGTTGATATACGCTCCATGAGGCTAACACACAAACGCCAGGATTTCAACCTGGTCGTGCTCAAAGGTAAGGCCGATAGCCGAATTCGGCTCGCTCAATGAGACGAGTAAATTTGCTGCAATTTCCTTGGCGTCGGTAAATAGCAGATCACCGTCCACAGAACGTCGGTAGAAATGAGCCATATTATTGAGAACACACGCGTTCCGCTCAAGGTATAGAATAAAAATATCGGCCACCAGGGTCTCTAGTGGGCTGCTCATAGCAACATCATCGGTTTGTGCATAGTCAGTTCCTTTGATGTCAAACGTTAGCTTCGCTCTTCAGAATCATACGAGGCGTTCTAACTTATGCGTAGGCAATCTTGTGTTCAACTGATGTGAGACAATATATTGTAACGCCATGTCTAACTATGTCTGCGTCAGACAAAAAAATTGTGAATAAAGGGGCCATTTCCAAACTGTCCATATGTATCTGTTGCTATAGTCCAGGTCGATTGGTTCGAAAGTGTCTGGCATTGTTTTTAGAACCAATGATTGCATTACGTGCTATAAATTTAAGCCAACCACTGTGCCATCTATTGTGGTGAATTGGATATGTATAATATTGACCGCACATTTACATCAATCTTGTTAACTTTGGGCAACCCATTGCGCTGAGTGTAGTTGTTTTTATCGGTAAATGCTCAATAAACACATTTTCTGGAATTTCTCGTAATTCCTTATGGAGAAATCGGTCAAATTCGGCAGCATTGTTTGCTGAGTTAACCCAAGGAAATTTGGTTGTCAAAAAAATACAAAGTTACTCATTTGATATGGGCAACTTTGGAAGCTGCCAAAAAATATTGTGCACACAAAATTCTCTCTCGAAGGTGGAAAGCCGAAGAACAGTTTCAGAAGTAGGATCAGCCACCCAATAAAACGCGCGCACAGCGCAACAAAACCGTCAATCCTTATCAAAACGGCGGTGTTGTCACTTACCTCCGGTGAAGACATTCTGCTTCCTATAAGTCTTCTTTACCCGCTCTCCATTCTCCTCTCCACATGACTTCCGAGCTTATCACAAGTCAGCATTAAGCTTCAACAACTTATCCGCCACTGAGTTAAACCCAACGAGAATGAAACGCCGCCTCGTTCATCATTAGTTACCTAGTGCACTGTTTTATGGTTCTGGCGAATTTCCAAAATTAACAGATTTTCGAATACTTTGTAGTCTTCAGTGTCAGCCACTGACAACCAGTTCTGCAGGTTGGAAGCTGATCAACCACCAATCTTTTCGTACCGTGGGATTAAAGGTGTATAACACCATCGATTCAGCCTGATTCGTAAGTTAGGTCAATCCTTTGAATTTTGTTTACATGGGACTAACGTTTATGACTAAAACGAGTGTGCAAATTGAATACATACCATTCTATTACTTTAAAACGACTCAAAGTGACACTATTTCAAACCTATAAAACCTTTCAAAATTACCAGTGGTATGAAAATAATTTATGATTAACTTTCTGAGTAGCCAGCATGTGGATCAGTATTAAGTTGAATCCAACAGAGCGAAGAGAGCCATCATTTGCTAAATAATGAACTCTGACAAAAAGATAAACGTTGACTTTCGGTTGTACCACAAATAACAGGTGATATGTCTAAACATTGTGTGGCCGACCGATTGAAAATAACATACTGGTGCTACACTTCCATGAATTCCCGGTATGGTAATATGCTAGTTATTCAATGGAACAGCTGAGCATGGCTAGAATAGCTGTGTTGACGTGAACTTTTTGAAGGCAAGCTATGTTGCACCAAGGGGTGTTGGATAGGTGTTGCTGTTCAGAAGCACATATTCTGTCATACGACTGATTAGCTCACTTGACATACTGTTGGAAGTGTAACTGAAACTACAATTATAATTGAAGTCACTTCAACATGATAAAGTGCGAATATGCCCCCTAACATATGTACAGAAACTGTATATTCTGTTGTCGACATTGAATGCTGCGACACGGCAACTCAGCACGTTGCACTTCTGCCTGACCAAGGAGCAGTGCTGGTTTAAGCAGACAGGCAGGAATGAATACTGGTGATCTTGACAGGGGCTGACAAAGAGCACAATTTGCATACCAATCATCTACTTCGTCACAATCTTATAAACAATGGCATACCGATCCTCTGAATTAGAGTTCACATGTGAAGGGGAAAATCAATGTTTCACTTCCGAAATAGAACGAAAATCATGACCTCGTTTAGTCAGATACAGCAGTAGAAAAATACATTACATATAAAAATTAGTTCGCTTGTCAGCCACACTGCACGCGATGTTAGAAAATTGTTCGAAACCAAAATGTGTTCACTCAGCGACTCATTGCCGTGGAAAGATATGTAGGATTATCGTTGATCTTGAACTTTTGTCACTGACAGTACACAAATAACAGCAAATAAGAGTAAACGATTTTTAACCTGATGAAGTAATGCATAATGAAAATCAAATTAATCTCGACATAAGTATTGCTGTGTATAACGAACTAGTGATTGACATTTTTGCACGGTACTGGAGGTCTGAATGATTTCACCTGTTAGTGTACAGTCTTTAGTACACGGTTCCGAATCACCAGCTTCTAAATGGTTCATCTTTCCTTTCATACACAAATGTTATTTTGGGGGTACAAACTATCCATTGATTGCTGGCGTTTTAACTTTAAAAGTTCTGTGCGAAACACATTCTCTTCGTCTTCGTGATTCATCAACGAGCTTATTTTTTGGATTCAAATAAATGTTCCTCTGTACGTTATAGTCAAAGTGCGTGTTCTCTGCACAGACGACTTGTAAACCTGGTATGTTAGTAATGACATCACGTTGAACAGTTGCTTCGAGACTATCAACCCTTAGTTTCTCTTTGCTTGCTTTCAACTGGTAAGAATAGCGAATGTAGGATGCACCGGATAATGTGTACGCTGACACAAACCGATTTGCCCACATCTAATAGTCGTTTATCCACTAGATGCACTCCAGCTGAGTTCTCTGAATGTGAAACAACGTATGGAACGTACTCCCGTTTCGCAGAGTATGCCCAGTTTGCAACAATAAGCGAAACTCTGCCGTGATAGCAGCGTTATTAAAGAAAATCAATCTCAGCCACGACATGCGAACTCAAAACGCCAGTTTGAAAGTTTAAAGGGGTCGGACGCAAGATTACTTGAAATTGGCGGATTACAAGTAAATCATTCACGTTCTTCGCCGCTGAGTGGTGTGAAACATAAAATATTCATCGGATATCATGACTTTTCTTTTGTGCAACAAAGATTTCAATGAGGTTAGGCACATTCAGCTTCCCTGATAAAAAACGAGTGCTAAGAACCTCATGAATTAACTAGTAGCGGAACGTCGAAAGTTAATGAATACACCAGTTTATATTACTACACATGGGTGGTCCTTGATGACATATGAACCGTTAACAAGTTGCTAATATACTTGTAAACTTACAGCACTGGTATTATCGGCGGTTTGGACTGCTTGCGCTTGGTCTCCTCGGTTTAGTCTGTGGCATTCGCTAGTTGCCATTTGATGACAGTGGGCGGTGTAACCTGATGCAACAACCCCTTCAACATCAGTCTATTGCAACAATTTATGCACGTCAAACTGCAAAATACTGCATTTTCGTTATAGTCATGGTAGACTGCTGACCGATGTTGTTAAAGTATGACTTAAATTAATTTGTAGTTAGTGATTTTAAATGAGACCCAACTGTGAAAATTCATGGCTTCGGCTGGATTCGAACCAGCGACACACAGCATGCCTCAACGCGGCAAGCGCTCTACCAGATGAGCTACGAAGCTACACCAGGAGCTCGGAAATTTCACATTTGGACTCTGTTACCCACCCGCCCACTCTCATATAGAATTCACCAAATGATTCAGGGGATCGACTGCCCCGGCAGGATTTCTCAAACAGTTTACGCTGGAATCCATCAACGTCACTGGTGAGCATAAATCTGCCACACTACTCATTAGATCAGTTTGGCTGGAGGGTAAAGAAATTTTGCCTGTACCGCTATACTTGTCCTGACATCTTGACTCTGCTCGGAACCAAATGGTGTCTATGAGATATTCCAACTAATACTCTTGTTACAAGATGATCGGCTACTGCCGACACTTTCCATACTTGTGTAGAATGGTGTTGAAAAAATTTGGCAGTTCGTCAAGACTTTGCAGCGGATACCTCAATAGGCTATAGAACACATCACTATACAGACCTATGGGAGCAAGCGTGATTTTTAATTCAGTTGGTGGAAATAATGGGCGAATGATGTAACTATGAGGACAGAAGTGAGAGACTTCACTATTGGCGAATGTTCCAACAAGCGTATTCAGGCAAGGATCAACCTTAAACTTTTGTTTGTTAAGGAACTGTCACCTATTTTTCTCCAACAATCATTTATATCAGACAGAAATAGATACATTTCCGGGGCTTTGTCACTCTCGGAGGGCTTCCATCATTAGTGCAACCGAAATAACTGGTACAGAAGCTCCATAAACGACAGTTAAGTGGTGAAACATGGTGTGTTTGGCACGCAGTACGTGAACTGACCAGGACTTCAAAGCATATTTTAGGGAACCACTGAGAAGTTGCTGAATGAAAACGCAGACCCATCAAACATATAATCTTCTCACATCCATTTGATTGACGGTTAATGAATATCGACTTTGGTTAGCAATTTTCATTACTTTGTTAACAGTGGGAACGGCGTTAACTGCTTTGTTTAAAATGAACCAGAAGCTTTCGGTTGTCTCAAACTGAACTCTACCCATATTCGATCATAGTCCAGTGAAATAATCAGATCCCCGAAATTCAGCTAGAACTATATACACTGCTCATCTGATTCAGCCAAGTCCGTGAATTCAACGTAACTCAGAGGTTCCTCATTCCAGAGATATCGAGTAGATTTAACAGAACGGCTCTCTAATCAAGACCATCGGAAAATCTGAACACTGTTCGCAAAATCTGCGACTGAATGTTTAGATACGAATGAACGGTTATGTCAGGAGTGCGGGTAGTGACGTTGTGGTTAGCAAACTAAACCAATAAAAACAGTCGTCGGAGTGCAAAGTTTGGCTGGAAAAAACATATGAACTTCTGTTGAGCTCTACTAAAAGCAAACGCTGATTCTGATGCTTGCTGTCAAGTTGTGACGGTTGAATGGCTTACCTCGATGTGAGGGCTGTGTTCAAATCTGAGTGGTGTTCGGTTTGTTGTAAATTTTTATTTGCGTGCATGAAATGATCTAACAAGCGATGCAGTGATTGGCACTTATGTCTGTATATAAATCCCACATTGTTAAGAGTCCTTTATCGGAGAGAAGTCAGATAGCAATTGAGCGATTCGTATACGGTTTCGAAGCAGAGACCCGAAGTTCCTGGATCCAGTTGGCTTTCCTTGCACAGTGTCAAGCGGTCGTCCGTTGATCTGGAAGGCAATTATTGAAAGCAGATTGTAACAGCCCTCTTAAATACCAAGGACAGACAAAGTTTATTAGCATAATGAATTTTTAGGTAAGTGGAAATCTGAAGCAATCCGTTGGCACCAACAAGACAAGGACAGTGGCTACTGTAAGTGAAAGTGTCCGTTTTGCGAAAGGATTTTACTCACTCTGGAACTTTTGCTTTTCTGTCCATACCGCAGATTAACGCATTGGCTAAGCTGTGGCGGTGGACACTTTATCTGATAATCCCTGTATATGTTGATCACACAGATGCGACACTCGTAATTAGAGACTTCGAATAACTCCAGAAATCGCACTTGAATTCAAATCTCCGACGCAAGTTATAAGAAGAAAACCTGGTACTGGTAGAAGTGAGCAACCGTTGTTATTAACGAGATGAGAAGTCGAATTTATGGATGCAAAACACTCTCAAAGAAATCACAGTCCATCATTGGCTGATTACATTCGCACATATCAATTTACAAATTGAGTTGCAAAAGATCCCTAACAGAATAGTGGGCAACTGTAAGCCGTACAAAGTAATATCAACCTGGACGGTCATTGCTTCATCCCTCACACTCATTTATTCTCTCTATCCTATCCTCTTTGTCTATCAGTATACGCCATCTTCGTGCGTTATGTTTATTTTAAGTGCAGACTACTCGTAATTTGTTTGATCCACTAAAAAATTTTTCCTCATGTTTTTTTGTTTTCCTATGTAATTTGGGGTCGCAATCTATGTATGGCAACATCTATTTCCCCCCTCTCTAGGAGAACAATAATTGGTAGACGTTCTGCCATTTATGGAGAAAAGTTCTCCAACCTATATGTGGCCTGGTGTGACGCAAATTTGAATCATTATTCATGGCTTCTTAGTGTTGTCCCTTCGTTTTTTTTCCAATTACATACACGGCACGTCCCAGTTCATTATTGTTTCTCTCTCAGCTCCCATTATTTCCTCATCATTTCGCATCACTGAGTTGTTTAAATCTAACCGTCTTCAATAGTCCTGTGAGATTTTCTCAACATATCTGACAATAAGAAAGATGCCTGTGCGGTGATGAGTGCCGTTTTGTTAAACCTTAAAGTTTGGTATCGGTAATGTCAGGTGTTGTTAGGTTCAGAATAAGGTCACATTTGTTTCTTAATTCACGCACTCACAAAGTCCATGAACAGTCTGATTACTGTCAATTCTCACGAACAGACAGCTCCCAAAAATCATCAAACTTCATGGCAACAAAACGATATCGAATACTTCTCATACTCCGAGGCCACCGCTGAAGGACGAACAACAAATGATCAAAATCTGCTGAAAATTCTGGCAAGAGTTAAGCCGAGGATATACAGCCCTCTCATATATTCGTAAGCACATAAAAACAACAACATACATTATTATACTGTTGGAGATGACGCAGGCTTCTGATCGAGTATGTCATGAGGAACTTCTGACCAATGTAACAGCCATTGATATACGTGGTCTATTGATTAACTGGTATGCTTCATACTTCAGGAGCCGCACAAAAAGAGTAAGAACAAGAGACAATAGCTCAACGTTCAGAACAGTCAGTAGTGAGGTGATAAAAGTGAGTATCTCAGGAATGTTACTAATATTTATAGACATAAAGGATATATGGGAAGTTATCGAGCATGTAAAACTATTCCTATCCGTTGATGATATCGAACTTGTTTAGATAATTCGCTCTGGCAATCCCAACAAATGTTTAGAAAGTATGTCGAAGGACTCATGTCATTAGAGACTTTGTGTCTATATTGGCCAATTACGTTATCCGCCAATAAACCCAACAATGTTGCGCACGGCCGTCACGTAACAAAGGGCATTATGAAGCTGGAGGATACCAGCATATCAGTTAAAAACTCACTGCGTGAACTAACAACAAGCACAACATATATTTCCTAGTAGTTGAAACTAGACGGACGATAGGATACATTAAGCATTCGTTCCCCCTACCGACGGCACGATTACACCTTTATAAGCTATGCATACGACCCCAGTCTGAGTACTGCACGTTCAGATATAGCCACCGGCGCAAGTCTGATAGGCTAATTTTGGAAAGCCTCCAAAGTGCATTCGCGAACAGTTTATTGGGTTATCCAGCTTCTCCGAGCTAAATAAAATGCTACCAGACGCTTGCACTCAATCCTCTTTAATTACGGCGACTCAAGCTAAACCTGGTACCCACATGTACTCCGGTCTATGACAATGAATTTGCCTTCAGCCTCGCAATTTGCTTACAACATAGGTCCAAGTATAACCTCAGGAACAGGGACTTAACTCGGGTAGCTCCTGAACCCCGAAAATAGCTGCGTTAGTATTTTTTCTTAGCAAAATATTCCTACATTCGGAACAAACTCCCGTATTCAACTAGAGCCAGAAAGAATGTACATCAATCCAAACGGAGCTTAGAAAATTCTCTGAAAATAACGGACGTCATTTCCACTTTCAAGCTCCACATGTCGGTGGATGTTATCTTTGAAAACGGACCTAATAACATCTGACGGGAAACTCCCTGTGTTGCGTGATGTTATGCCACGCACCCGTCGAACTAATCGAAACTGTCAATTTCATGATAGCTCCTGTACATTTATACCTGCCAGCGAACTATAAATATTCATAGTCGACCCGTATAGGTGTCAATATACACATGCCCGCTAGTAAAAACCAATCATCATGGTGCGTCCTCATCTCATACTTGTTGCTGGCTTATCTGTCTGTGTCGCAAACCACCATGCAATCGCTGAACATGCTGAAATTTTGTGAAAAAAGAAAGCCAACATGTTCCTGTCATGGCTGTATAAAACCTTGTGTCGCAACTCACTTTTCTCCCCTTGATAGACCACCTGGCAACATTTCGATATTGTCGATCATTCTTCTCATTCTACATACAGAGATAATCGACATCCAAATTCGGCATTAGTTGTATGCTAGGGAAAGCTGCTAATCGCTCTCTTCTCGCGTTACTTCATAACAACTGTTCGCATTTGGTATACATTTCATGAATTAACACAATGCTATTAACATCGAATGAAAGGTTACGCCAGAATGCCACATGATCCGTTTTTCGTCATAGATCACGTAGTCAGTTTTACGTTCTCCCGTTTATCGAGTGATTTCGCTTTCCATTCTTGGTTTCACTGATATATCCCACGCAAGAATACAGTCTACCCTGCCTGGACAATCGAACACCCGCAATGATTGAGCATATTGGGGGACTAACGTCCGATGGAGACGCTCATCCGTTCCCCCACAAAAGTTCATGCGTTCCCATCTCCCCACATCATTACAAAATTTTCTGCAAATTTTTCCGGAACCCTCTACATGGGATAATGATGAAATTCTTTGGCAATCATCCTCTCCATCCTCAAAGTGTAACATGCATGCCAGCCTACTCCACCTTATATGTCCGTGACTTTGCGGACCAACCTTCGGGCAACGTGGGCACACCAGGGGACATCGTTCTTCCGAAGTAGGGGTTCGAACAGCAGTTCTGAAAAGAGAAACAATACGAACAAACATGAGCCGGAGGCCC
Source organism: Paragonimus westermani (assembly GCA_008508345.1). Classification (NCBI taxonomy): domain Eukaryota; kingdom Metazoa; phylum Platyhelminthes; class Trematoda; order Plagiorchiida; family Troglotrematidae; genus Paragonimus; species Paragonimus westermani. Next base: position 165,077 of record QNGE01000587.1, read on the forward strand.
GGTAAGCCATGCACACGACTTACACAAACGCGGACTAAAACGGCACCGACAACACCCTCCGTTACACAACTCCAGTTCAATCCGTGCGCGCTCGATGATTTCGGTTGCGTGTTTCACGGAGAAGAAACGTGCGCTAAATTTAAGTTCCAGTAGGTTTGGGCGCGAAAGTATTATTTTCAAATTCAGATATTATTTTCGGAGATATCTCGAAATGAACCATTGTTGGGAAAGTAGAATTACCCCAACAAGACCTTTGTTCCCTTTCGCTACACTACTACTGTTAGTGAATGCGCACATGTGAGTGAGTCAGTCTGGAGTGTTATTCTTTTCGGTCAACTTAACGTGTTTCTCATACTGGCTTTTTGAACTACATGAAATAATAATGGTATATTTTTTAACGCATTTGCCAGTAACATGCTTATGCGGGCGTGATAAGTATGCATATTGCGAAGCCATATAAATAATGCACACCATACTTGATAATTGTACAGTAATTCAACCATGTGCACGTAGTAACAAAAACAATATGATAAGGGGGAAAAATTCCGGTTCCACAAAAAACGACTTGAGATATGTGTTTTTGAGGAGACGTTTCTTAGATTCTGAGAAGTTTGATAGAATGCTATTCAGGTACACTAATTTGCACTTCACAAGGTGACCAAAGAAGCGTGAATTACGGATGAAGAAGATGAACTAACAAGAAATTTCGTCATTTGTCCACGTGGATAGTCGCGGAAAAGTATGTAGCGAATTTGGTTTCTGGATAAAGCTGTAGTGCTACCTCTTGAATTTGTACGCCCAGAGTTTCCCCAATTTTATGCTACCGTGAATCGGAAAACGCAAGGAGAAAACGGTGAATCTGCAAACAAACTCTATTTATTGATTTACTCACCGTTCACAACAGACTTCAACGAAACAATTGAGGGGTGCTAGCGAGCTGGACGTGAGAGAACCTTGAGCACAACCGCACAGCAACCGCCGGAGTGGAAGAGTACGTCGACGGAAAATTCCAGTCGACCTTCAGAATTCAAACAAGCGTTAGACTGGTTAAGCGGCGTTCCTGACGGTAATAGCTCAGCATGGTTATTTTAGTGGATGTAACCCACAGGAGTAGAGATGGTGCGGATTCAATATACAGCTACAAGCAAAACTGCGATACTTATACCGGCCCACTAACTTTGATGCTAGTGGTTTGTAGTAAATTTACATTCACAAGGTAATGTGAACAGGCGCGGTGGTACTGGCAAGGCAACTCACACGTCGCGGAGGGTTTAGAATTTGTGGACGTCGAAGGTGATCTCAGTGCAGTGAGATATAGGGAGGCACATACTTTCGTAGTGAAATTCACGAACCTGTCTACTTGATTTCGTCTTTTGCTCACAACCCACAGAATTTTGTGGTTCTGGAAAACTGCCCAGCCATTATGAGATGTAGAGTGCTCTGATTTGGTGGAACGTTTTCTTGCGTGGCATATACTTGCGAATTCAAGGATGTAAAGCAAGATTACGCGATAAACGGAAGAACGTGAACTAAACGCATGGGCTATGACAAACAATCGAAGATATGACTTTGTGGCGAAAACTTTTATATGACATCAACACCACTTGCAAACAGTGGTCAACGTACAACGCGGAAGAACATCAGTTATCAGCTTTTACTAGGATATGAGTACTGCCGAAATAAGATGTCAATTTTCTATATACGACTGGTATATAGAATGAGATGAATGTTCGATGACAGAAAGATGGCCAGGCGGTCTATCAGGAGGGCGAAGAAGCACGAATTGTAATGCAATGTTTTTGTGTAATCATGAGACGGACAGGTCGAGTTTCTCTTTTCGAGCTTTAGCATGCTCGACTTTTGCATAGTGAGTTACACGGCTGGCGGCATCCGATTCGGATCAGCCTGTCATTGGCTTGCGCTGGACAACTTGCAGTTCCACCCGCACACCACATATCCAATGTAAATCCGAAGGCACAAAACTGGGATGTGTGCCAGTGGGGCCTTTTGTCCAGCCGGCCATGGCTGGTTAGTCAGTTGTTTGGCTAGTAAGGAAGGATAATCTTATCTCTTGGATACTGAACACAGAGAGGCTGTAATGACGAGATCTAAACAGAGAATAAACGATTTGTGGAATATACTACAAGAAGCATTGAAGTACAGGAGTGAAGGTCAGTGCATCCCAGAAAAGATGAGGATGAAAAACAAAATTCTTATTTAGAAGAGCACGTTAAGTTTCTTTTTTCAGACAGTTTTAGAATGCTCAGCGTTCACATAGTGATTTGTAGCACACATAAACACAAACACCCAAACTAACAATAAGTATGAAGTAGGAGCGTACCAGAGCAACTGCGTTATTGCTAACGAGCATGTGTATATTGACACCTATAAGTGTTGATTGAAGTCATGTCTTTCTCTTCCCTGGCAAGTCTGAAAATACAGATGGGAACGCATGAACTTTTGTGGGGGAACGGATGAAAGTCTCCATCGGACGTTAGTCCCCCAATATGCTCAATCATTGCGGGTGTTCGATTGTCCAGGCAGGGTAGACTGTATTCTTGCGTGGGATATATCAGTGAAACCAAGAATGGAAAGCGAAATCACTCGATAAACGGGAGAACGTAAAACTGACTACGTGATCTATGACGAAAAACGGATCATGTGGCATTCTGGCGTAACCTTTCATTCGATGTTAATAGCATTGTGTTAATTCATGAAATGTATACCAAATGCGAACAGTTGTTATGAAGTAACGCGAGAAGAGAGCGATTAGCAGCTTTCCCTAGCATACAACTAATGCCGAATTTGGATGTCGATTATCTCTGTATGTAGAATGAGAAGAATGATCGACAATATCGAAATGTTGCCAGGTGGTCTATCAAGGGGAGAAAAGTGAGTTGCGACACAAGGTTTTATACAGCCATGACAGGAACATGTTGGCTTTCTTTTTTCACAAAATTTCAGCATGTTCAGCGATTGCATGGTGGTTTGCGACACAGACAGATAAGCCAGCAACAAGTATGAGATGAGGACGCACCATGATGATTGGTTTTTACTAGCGGGCATGTGTATATTGACACCTATACGGGTCGACTATGAATATTTATAGTTCGCTGGCAGGTATAAATGTACAGGAGCTATCATGAAATTGACAGTTTCGATTAGTTCGACGGGTGCGTGGCATAACATCACGCAACACAGGGAGTTTCCCGTCAGATGTTATTAGGTCCGTTTTCAAAGATAACATCCACCGACATGTGGAGCTTGAAAGTGGAAATGACGTCCGTTATTTTCAGAGAATTTTCTAAGCTCCGTTTGGATTGATGTACATTCTTTCTGGCTCTAGTTGAATACGGGAGTTTGTTCCGAATGTAGGAATATTTTGCTAAGAAAAAATACTAACGCAGCTATTTTCGGGGTTCAGGAGCTACCCGAGTTAAGTCCCTGTTCCTGAGGTTATACTTGGACCTATGTTGTAAGCAAATTGCGAGGCTGAAGGCAAATTCATTGTCATAGACCGGAGTACATGTGGGTACCAGGTTTAGCTTGAGTCGCCGTAATTAAAGAGGATTGAGTGCAAGCGTCTGGTAGCATTTTATTTAGCTCGGAGAAGCTGGATAACCCAATAAACTGTTCGCGAATGCACTTTGGAGGCTTTCCAAAATTAGCCTATCAGACTTGCGCCGGTGGCTATATCTGAACGTGCAGTACTCAGACTGGGGTCGTATGCATAGCTTATAAAGGTGTAATCGTGCCGTCGGTAGGGGGAACGAATGCTTAATGTATCCTATCGTCCGTCTAGTTTCAACTACTAGGAAATATATGTTGTGCTTGTTGTTAGTTCACGCAGTGAGTTTTTAACTGATATGCTGGTATCCTCCAGCTTCATAATGCCCTTTGTTACGTGACGGCCGTGCGCAACATTGTTGGGTTTATTGGCGGATAACGTAATTGGCCAATATAGACACAAAGTCTCTAATGACATGAGTCCTTCGACATACTTTCTAAACATTTGTTGGGATTGCCAGAGCGAATTATCTAAACAAGTTCGATATCATCAACGGATAGGAATAGTTTTACATGCTCGATAACTTTACATATATCGTTTTTGTGTTTATATATTTATATATGATAAAGAGTTACGACCCTAAAACGCTTCCTTTTTTCCACTGCTCCAGTGACAGATTTCGGGGTTGAGCTATTGTCCCCTACTTTCAGTGTTCATATGTGGCTTTAAAGTGTGAAGCAAACCAGTTGATCATTGGACCACCTATATTAATGGCTGTTATGTTGGTCAGAATACGCTTATGTGGTACTTGATAAGAGCCTTCCTCATGTCCAACTGTATAATGATAATTGCCTTTCTGGCGTCAGCAGATTTCGTCACATGGTTGAGAAATTCAAGCTGGCATATCATGCAAGAACGCTTGTTGAGAATCTCATGCTGAGAGTGGTTTATAAGGTTTCGTTATAACGAAAATTCGGGCATGCGGCATTTGTTATCCTTTCCATCACCCTAGAACAAATTGAGGTATGGCTGATGCGAAGATACTTGCTGCCCTTCGTGTCGCGAGCCACCTTTTTAGCGGGGCTTGACTATAGAATTTTTCCACTGAAGAGGGGAAAAACCTGACGTTAGATGGAGTATGTAGTTATTAAGCAGAATTGTAGTGATGTATACCTCTCTGTGTTTTAGAACAACGGAGGGTTTGAAAAAAATGTAACTGAAAGCGTATGAAAACCGCATCTACAGGGTTATGGCTTAGGAACGTACTTGTACCTGCAAGGATGCACCAAGCTCCACCTAATATAAGGAAATGAACGATCTGTAGATTTGCATCAGAATTATTAGCAAACGTGCATTAAAAATCAGCAAACCTAGTGCATTCTTCTTGTTCGGCATCGTTTCTAGACCTTCAAAAATTTCTTTGTGCCTCAAATACTCTGGCTATATCGCATGGTTTGATATCCTTATAGTGAGTTCAGTAGATTATGATTGGGTGTCCTTTTCGTTCAAGTCCATGACAGGAAGTGTTGGAAAAGTGAAAGTGAGGTTTGGTTGGGTAGTGGAACTATGGGGGACGGAGTCAGTTTGGGAGGTTTGACATGTATATGTTTCGCTAAAAAGGGTAAGTCTTAGATGAGTTGGTCATGCCCTGCTGCAGGTTGTCAACACAGCGATCGCATTTTGTCTTTAAGTGAGCGTTCAAAGTGTGGAGGTTATTCGTATTGAATGGGGTGTTGAACGTAGGGTAAGCAAATTTAGGGGGCTCTGGTTTATCCTCACATGAACAGATGTGTCACGCGGGGGACTGCTATTACCAGGCAGAGGTCTGAAATTGAGAGTTAGTGAGAGATGCGTCTTTTTATTTGCCAGTTACGGATTTGCGTTTTCTCGCCTGTTCATCCCCTTGAACTGTCAAGGAGGAAACTTCGGGCGACCCGTAAGCATGTGATTTAGAGAAGATTTACTTTCACTGATACTCCACTGGTAGTCGGTTTGTGGTTTCTCATGGGATTGGTTCAAAGTTGAGACACCGACGTGTTTTTGAGCAGTAGACTGCTGATGCCATGCCTTAGTTAAGCGAGTTTCCGCGCGGATACATTGCGGTCTGGGCGCTCCATTGTTTTCAGTATTGGTGCAGTCATTTACATATCTTCTTTTGCCCGTTGATTACTTAACCGATGTCCACAAACGCTCCGCACGCTGCTGAAACTGTCAAGATCTACTGTTTGCTGGCGTCAAAATTGTCGGTATGATGGCTGGTGCATTCAGGCGTAATGTAGCAAAGTAGAGCTGCGCGATATTTGGGGCCAAGTTTATCAACTTCGGATATCATTGTACCCTGTTTCAATGCGTCCTGGATCATATGCTTAGAGACGGATGTCCTGCTCGGTAAGAGTTTCTGACATTCCATTTCAAGGGCGTTCTGTCCTCCATACTGTTCAACAATTCGAGCGAGGTTTTGGACTTACTAATGTCCTGATACTATGTGAACTGTTTTGCAATCGCTTTGCTATGAAATTTGAATAATGGCGGGCAGCAGAACTCTTTGTCTTCTTACGAAGACGGATGCAGGTGTGTGATGTTTGGTCTATTTTAGTAACCTTCGAAAGTAGCTTTCTAATGCTGTCTAGGCGCAGCTCATCCGGCACATTGAACACGATGGCATTGTTTGAACAACGCATCCGTTTCGTTATTCCTGTTACCGATGTGTTGATGAACATGCTTGCGCTCCATATGAGGATTTCCGGGCACTTTAAACATGTAAGATAGAGAGCCAAGCTTCTCTTCTGGGAATCAAGTGTAGTACATTTTACCAGTAATTGGACGAGCTCTGCTTCAAGCTTAGGTACATTGACAAATAAATTTGCCAATACACTATCTACAGGAACAGAACAGTTTTTAATGTGAGAGGTGAGAACCATCATATTACGTTCACCCCCTTTAACGGCAGTATATTTAGATAAGCCTGCACGAGTTCTGGACCCAGAGCCATTGCCTTTAGGACAATCAACATCGACCTCAGAGCTCGATATTGTGGTTTCGGCACCAACGGATGTTGTATGAGGATAATTTTGGTCACCACGATTCGTGAATATATAATAATATATTTGGATAGGCGTGAACGTAAGTGGAATGTAACCAGATTATAGAAAATAATAACATCACCGATACCAAATATATGAAAACTTTAAATTCAATATTCACGCAGTGATTACTAGCCATTTTGTAAACGCGCACTCACCTCCCTGACCGCTTACCAGTGGGATAACCCAAGTCAACCCCTCTGGGCCGTTGCTTCCTCGCTCTGATCATCATAGACGACACGTGTGAAGCCCAGCAAACCAATTCCATTCGCTGACGTCCCTAACATTTTCTGCGCCTTTCCTCCTAAATATCTCACTTCTGGTTCAGAAACTATACAGAAGGCTTTCATTTCACCCGAGTTCTTAAGTCAACCGTGACTGGTTAAGTTTCTAGTCACTAATATCAACCTCGTTGTGCATGGTTATCGTATACCACAAAACGGTATAAAGTGAACTGTCTATACTATGCATATTGTCATCTATATGCGCCGAATATGCGTGTAACGAAAACCAGACGGATAATAGGCTGCATCATACACATCTTTTCTTCCCACTATTCGCTATACTTTTGCAAACTGTGCATACGACCTTGATAGGCTAGCTACGGAAATTATTAGGCATGCATTCAAGAAGAGTTTACCTAGCAATTTCTTTCATCTAAGCTCAGGGGAACGCTGTTAAGAGTTCAAAATCGACCCCCATTGGCTACGATGATTCAAGTTGAATGTTTCACCCTTCCAAGCTGTAGTTTATGACAATAATTTGAGCGATAGTTTCGTGACACGCTCATAAGAATGCTCAAGGTACGCTGTCACAGAAAAGGAGTTCTTTCTTCGGCTTTCACTGTTTCCAAAGGCTAAGTTTAGCGCACGTGCACTCGATCTTTTTCTCGCAGGTACAAGTAAGCCATACGTGAAGTGCAGAGAGATCGCTGAGAGTAGAGATGGAGTGCTTATTGGACAGGATGTGCAACTGGTCCCTTATATTGCTATAAGTGTCATGGCATGTTAACTACCTTAGGAAATCGAGGACCGACCGCCGACAAACAAGCTGACCGGAAGTGCGACTGATTTAGTTTTGTGAAGCACATCCACCCGGCACACGAACAAACAATCTGACAACACATACCATGTAACCCTTTTTGATAGCGTAGTCACAATATACAACAATTGGTATTGGAACTATTTTACACACGATACCACAGGCAGGCCAGTACAATCTTCAAGCCACTACATAAGTTCCAGTCTTTCTATAATGCAGCATCCCTAGATTTGAAACAAAACCTTTTATCTAAAATAAGTCAATACAAGCAAGGCTTCCATACCTTCTCCACTACGGACTCATCTACCTGTGCCTTCTTAGGACGATATCGTTGAAAATGGACGTGACAACATCGGGGTGCAAACGGTCGTTATTTCATGATAGTACTTTGCGTATCCTTCGAATTGGCCTAAGCTATCAACTGCATCACTAGGGATGTTACTCAAGGTATCGAAGCTTATACGTAACCCCAGCAGAAGTGGCTGAAATTTATCCACAGGAAGTGAATGCTGTCGTTCGTTTACCGTTATTATGTGGGTTTGGAATGTCGTGTGAGTAATTGTGGACGGATTATTCAGGAGAGTATGAAATGTGCCTATTATGCCGTGAGAATTTTCTGTTTTAATGCGTGATGGCTGTTCAATAAAGACGTCAAGGATTTGCGCTAATTTAATAGCGAAATGTGTTCACAAGATAGGTGAAGTTTTGAGATCTGATAGATAAAGGGAATAAGCAACCAATGATTATTAAACATGCACCGTATATATCGCACACCATTTTTTGGAACTATTTTGTTCGATATTCCTTGGAATGGCTGCCGACACTTGATAAGTTCGGGTGAATATGATCACCCTCACGTGCGATTGGAAAACACTGAAGCTTGTAGCCGCCGTGGGCAACATAATAAGGCTGCAGTTGATGACTTCTAAACATAATGCGGGCGGAGGCTGGTGTGATCTGCTTAGAGTAGATACTGCTCACTGTAACAAGGAACTGATACAGCTTCAGGCTACAGCGGCGAATGTGGAGTGATGAAGGACCTACTTGTGGCGGTTGGTCCCATGAGTGGCATTGACGGTTGCCACATCAGGGAACCGTCTGAATAACTTAACTTACTCTTTACGTGCGAAACATCATAAGCAGCACACCCCATGTGGTCCACTAGGGGACCCCGGGGGCTTTTGGTGGCTGGTGGTGAGTGAAGATGGGGTATGACATGAAAACCCCTGGGGAATCTATGAGGGCAAAATATGGTCTAGCCTCAAAAACGTTTTATTGTGCGAAACTTCACCCACGCATCCGAATTTGCTCCTTTTTTAACGACTACGCAGTATTCATTCACTTCATCCTTATCCCTTGCTCTACCTAATGTACACTGCTCCCCAGTCCACTGAACGACCCCCCAATACACGAATATCAACGACAACCGAAACATTCAAGAAACCTGCAGTTTTATTGTTTGTCATCATAGAGTTACAACACGTTTGTTCGATTTAGCAAACTGTCGTTCTTGCGTGCCTTTCGTTGGTAGTTCATATGGGGACGTTGCTCACTGATCTTCTTTGCCCATACAAATTGCATATATTTGACGAGTATCTGCAAAGTTACGGAATGGAAACTGTAAATGAGGACTTCAGTGAAGCGGCGTAGAGTAGTGTGAATGTTCGCGTGGGAAAAAATATATAAACAGACAGTTGAAGTTACTGAGCAACAAGCGATGACAAATCTCCCAAGGCAACTTATGGTTGACATACTGGATATAGCGGTTTAAATGTGAATGCAGTTTACAAACGAAAACAAGTATTTATAAGTACTAATCCGTCTCACCTAATTTGTTGAATTGCAATTCAGGTGCACGCATTCTAATGATCTGAAAACGGAGATTTCAAAAAACGTGACGATAGTCAACATGCTAATTTACATTCGTTTGTTCAAGTGGCACCCGCTAATAATTGTTGTTACATACTTCCAATTGATCAAATCTATGGTAAAAGTGAGTACGCTTCACACAGATGTGGAAGCAGTTTCTCAAAAACATACATATATCCGTACAAAGCAACACGCAAGTCTACACGCATGATAAATATATGTCAACAGGACAAAAGATATCAAGGGGAAAATTGAAAAGCGTTACTTCTCATCCTGAGTTTCCGTACATTTTCTCGGCCTCGTGCGTTATGCAGCCACTTTCTAATATCTGATTCCACCTCTTTCTCGGTTGCTCCCTCGAAAGGAGAATGACATACGGCGTCTAACATAAATTAAAGTGATTGAACACAGATTTCCTGCCCACGACAACTTTCATAATTTTTAGTTTGCTGGCTTGATGCTTCCCATATATCCCACTCCAGTTAAGTTGCCTTAAGAAATTCTCACTAAACACCGACGACAGTATTCGACGTAGATCATCACGAAGGTCCGTACCCCCTAATCGAGACAATTGTGATTGTAGTGCTAGTTCCTGAATTCGTACGCCCAGAGTTAACCCAATTTTATGCTACCGTGAATCGGAAAACGCAAGGAGAAAACGGTGAATCTGCAAACAAACTCTATTTATTGATTTACTCACCGTTCACAACAGACTTCAACGAAACAATTGAGGGGTGCTAGCGAGCTGGACGTGAGAGAACCTTGAGCACAACCGCACAGCAACCGCCGGAGTGGAAGAGTACGTCGACGGAAAATTCCAGTCGACCTTCAGAATTCAAACAAGCGTTAGACTGGTTAAGCGGCGTTCCTGACGGTAATAGCTCAGCATGGTTATTTTAGTGGATGTAACCCACAGGAGTAGAGATGGTGCGGATTCAATATACAGCTACAAGCAAAACTGCGATACTTATACCGGCCCACTAACTTTGATGCTAGTGGTTTGTAGTAAATTTACATTCACAAGGTAATGTGAACAGGCGCGGTGGTACTGGCAAGGCAACTCACACGTCGCGGAGGGTTTAGAATTTGTGGACGTCGAAGGTGATCTCACTACAAGATTCAATATCGTCGTAGTAGTGCTCATCTTCCAGCTGTTGTTCAGATAAATGGATCTCGTCGGCTGAAAGTATTGTTTTGAAAGCAATGAATTCAGCTTGTCTTTATATCGTACCCGCTCGGTTTTCTAACAACTGTAGTGCCTCAGTGATTGCTTGAACCTGAGTAACCTTTATACTGTTTAACGGATCAACGAGCTGGGGTGTCACATACAAAGTTCGAATGCACCACAGGGTCGCTTGCACTACTGCCGGGAATGACCAGTCCTTCGCGGTAAAGAACATCCATTTGATCAACGCTTTGCCGCATGTAAGCTTGAACGTTCGACGGCCTCGCTGATCCACTGTGAACTCCAAACACGAATGGCGTTGACACAAAAGGCCTGATAACCCTGCATAAGATTGGCCATAATTGTGTGTTACCAGAATTGTATGATTTCATGCCGTCTATGTTCCACTGCAGTGACAATTCCTTGCAAGCAATTTGGGAGGCCAGCAGAGGACAGCACACAAACCGCGGATCAAACCAAAGTGGACATGACCTCCATTTTCTATGACTACCTTCTAACCAACTCTCGGAGTGCCTATCAGTTTGCGGGGGTCTTTTGGCGAATTGGAGTGGTAATATCTTATAGACTTCAGTATCATACGTCGGTCTTTCAATGAAATGTTTCCTCCTAAAAACCGTCCAACGATGCCCTGCTGGACGGGAAGAGTAACAAGTGAGCGTGATGGCCCTACGGTGAAATTTTTGGACGAAGCTTTCCTTATCACCTTCAGGTGGTTCATTTTCCACTACTACATATGGTAGCTCGGTGTGGCAAGAGGTGGGTGCGTTGGCAATGTTGAATTCCACCACATCTGGGAACGGCTCTTCATGAATGCCTAAATCGCAGTTTAGAATAAAAACACATTGGAATACAGAAATCACATATCAAACCGAAAGATGAAGCGTTCGTTTCAGCCAAATGTGGACAACCTTCTCTGTGGTCCAACCTTGACGTTTGTTCACACCCAAAACACTTATTCAGCTGCATGAACCTCTCCCACTTTCTATGAATAGTTGACGTTGAACAGCGGTCTTTCACTTTCTGTCGAACGTAACCAATGTTGTGTGATGATGTGATGAAACCCAGAAACATATCACTGCAACTTACAGGCATTCTGAGTCAAATTGCCCTGGGCACGAGCATGTATGGAAAAGTGATGTGTAAAAACAGTACGACAATATCACATATTAAAACGCACGCGCTGACATCTACAGTTACAGTAGAGATATAAAAAAACGTGCAACATCTCAGATTATGGTGTACTTACCGTGAAAAACCGACATATATTTAATGCCCCATTTTGCCGCAGAACCGCTCCAGTTTGCCCGATTTAAAATGGGGCTGTGTGCCGCTTGGGATATGTGTGTGTACCTATTGTTGTCGCCTCTGATGACACGCAGCACGCCGTTTTTCTCTATGCGATGCAGGATTCGTGGTAGATTTTCTGCTACATTAGTGCATACTAACCCACATACTTATCAATGGTGGTTTCAATCGATAATGGATTTTGCAAATATCCATGGTAGTTATATGCTTGCCATAAACATCTGCAGTATACTGCTTGGTTGTGCATCGTACAGCAAGGCAGTTGGGTCGTGGTTGTCCTCAAACGTGAGAGAGCTAACAACCAACCCGGTATTTCTCCTAACTACGTTGAAGCGTGATTAGCAGCATGTATCGCGAGGACTGTGCAATGGGAGGTATGTGAACTTAACTCACAAAACACGTCGTACTCCACGGCTTTCACCTTCACGTCGCTTGTGTTTCACACAGCGGAACACCATCTACCAAGTAAACTCAACGGCACTCACACCCACATGATCATGTTTCAAGCATCAACTGTCTGATTTCTTGCTTGAACCAAGCATGTACAGAAAACTGTGATCGTTCATGTATATTTAAGCCCCACTTGAACTCGCTGAAGCTAGCAAATTCGTGATGTGATATTTGCGGGACGCATCTGCCAGCTCATAATCGAGTTCGTGAACTCACCTGTTCATTCTAATACGTGATCGTCAGTCTTTTGGGTGGCATCCTGGTAGCCACAGCCTTTTGATATGGTCTTAAACGTGGGTATCGTGGCTGTTAAACACTTATGTTCAAGGATGGGTTACTTATCACTTATTCGTGCCATGTTTATATCTGTCAGACGGATTTAATCAACTATTCATTTACTTTCACATTGTCTCTGAATTCTCCTGACTGATTCAACTGATTGCTAGCTGTTCAAAGCAGTCGAGTTAGGTTTGATGAGTAATTGAAAATCACTCGACTTCTGCGAGTTATTTTTCGGGAATGAGTACTTAATTATCCATCACTGTTTATTCGGTTGAGCTCTATTGAAACATTTCAGTTAGTTTGAGTGTTCGGTATGTACCACATATCTGGAGTCGTCCTGAATTGCTACGAGTTCGGGCTTGTTTGATTGACTTAGTCAGGTTTTAGCCACGCACAAAGGCGCATTCTAGGCGTATTAAAAATGCGTGAATTGCGAACTTTGTTGGCTTTCATTGCACGTAGTTGCTTGTTGGTTTTAATCTTGTCTCAAAACGTTTCAAACTTGCCAGATGTTGTATCGGTCTGCGTTGAATCCGCTCTATCAGGTATCACCTTTCAAAGTTTTACTCTTAACAACTGTAGGTGATACATGTTGCTAAGCTTAACTGAGCTTCTGAACAGTGAAATTTCAACGGAACCGTCACTTGGAGTGCACTGAAGATAAATCAGTAGGTTAGAGCATTGTTGAAGGTTCTGCTGAGGTTATTCGTAATGGAATGTTTTAGTTTCTCTCACTTCAGCGCCACGGCGAATGAAGACTGNTAGAGCATTGTTGAAGGTTCTGCTGAGGTTATTCGTAATGGAATGTTTTAGTTTCTCTCACTTCAGCGCCACGGCGAATGAAGACTGTTCATCTTGATCACTTCGATAATCATTGTTTTCAGTCGCTTACCGGTTTTGCTCTTGTCATGACCAGTTTAAAGGTGCCCGTTATTACTGTGGCCGGCCTTGCCGCCATTCTACCAGGTTGTATACATCATTTGATTCACCCTTCAAAGTGGGGACGAATTCCTTGTTTCACCAATAGCACGGTTGTCACATTGAAGACCAGAATTATGCACTCATTCACGCACAGAAGAAAGAACTGTTCACTCGTGAATTCCCAAGTCCAGCCTACTTTCTATCGTACGAAGTAATATACCGATCATCAACCACCATTATAACTACCTGCACGTACTCTATGTATATGTTCGATGAAATAAGCTTGACATCGTTCGCGCAGACATCATGCCGCGCCCCTGATTTACCCCACTTGAATCGGTATAGTCGTGTGTTGATATGTCAAGCTGTGATTGCTCAACGAAAGTTCTTTCGTATCTTGCAGTGCGGGTTTAAAATGCACTTCATGATTTGTGTTTGATTCACTTGTGAGTTTGGAGGATACTTACAAGACAATTGTATTGCTAATAAGTGGTGTGGCAGATTTATGATTCCAGATGAGACCCAACTGTGAAAAGTCAGGGCTTCGGCTGGATTCGAACCAGCGACAGACACAGCATGCCTCAACGCGGCNGTTTTACCAGCTGAGCTACGAAGCAACACCAGCCGCAGTGGCGTTGGTAAATCCTAGCGTAAACTGTCTGAGAAATCTTGCTGGGGTAGTCGATCCCCTGAATCATTTGATGGATTCCATATGAGACAGTGGAACGGGTGGGTAACAGAGTCCAAATACGAAATTTCCGAGCTCCTGGTGTGGCTTCGTAACTCAGCTTATAGAGCGCTTGCCGCTTCGAGGCATGTTGTTGGTTCGAATCCATCCAAAGCCCTGACTTTTCACAATGGGGTCTGAGGTAAAGACAAAATTGGTCTGCCCCGGCTCATTGACGTTTGGCGTACAAGGAAAGAAAACCGTGTATGTTGCTAGTGTAACAGATATAGGATCGGTTCCGTAGGACAAATGTTATGAGGGGAAAGAATAGGTCTGCCATTACGGAAGGATCTGAGAGTGTTGACTACAATATAAAGGATATTCAAAGCTCTCTATCCGAAACGTATACTGATCACTCACCACCAGTGGATGTTCAGCCTGGTTTTTGTTTAAGCATCTTGGAATCTACTTTCACAAGTTCCGTTATACGGGTTATTTACAGGGACTTGTAGTGTAATGCGAATGGTCTGTAATACAGGCTGAGGGTGTTGTCTCCATGGCGGAGTTGCATCTCATCCTCATGATGCAACCAGCAAAACTGAAGATGTTATATACAAAAGGAACACATCACTTCAATCAAAAAGTCCTGGCTTGGTTCAGAATGCGCAGCACCGTACACGAGTCTGCAGGTCTTCAGAGGTTCCACGTGTTCAACGGCTATCAGGTTTCTCGTCGCAGATTGGAGGACATTGGATCCCCGACATCGTGGTCACACTACTTCAAACAGGATGAGTAATCTGCATACTGCCCGAAACCCGATTAGATGCCTTATCTCCGATCAGTTTGTTTTACGGAAGCAGCACCATTCCACGGCTCCGAAGTCTTTTGATTTATTTTCTGTTCAGCACTCTGTCTGGGATCGATTAAATAATGTAGTATACAAACCACAGCCCCATTTGCTGTAAGCTCTAAAATGGGATACCGTCAGTATTTCGCTGCGGGGTCCCCTTGAACAAGCCCAACTTTGGTTAATTTTTTCTGACTTGTTGGAAGTTGGAATGTATCAGTTGTTTTGGTAACGTAGAACACGTGGTTAAATACATACAGGCTCGGTGTAGAATTCCTGTGTTTATTAACCGACGCGAAACACTTCTTTTCTTCTTGCGTCACGTCTAGTTTTCCAGCGTTACTTCTCCTCGAGTTCACGTACCATGAGGATGTTAGAGCTCTACCATTTTAAATTTACTGTCACCTGATAGGTAAATATCGCTGAACACATCGACAGCTGTTGTGCTGTTTTATGAATGATTGTCCCCAAATCGTTACTGGTAGTGGACCGTACCCAAACATTCACATGTTTATAACATCAACTCATAGTGTGACTTGATCGCGCAAACGCAGTAGTTACAATGATGTGGAGACACCTGATTTTGTTTCATGTTCCAGGTCCTCGCTTAATGTGTACATACGGTGGTTGCTGATTCTTTTGATAGGAGTTGAAAATCGACATTTTCATTTTATTGAAGACAGGTCAGACTTTCAAGACATTACGTGAACTTAAATTGAGCAAATTCTTGATTAAGCCACAGCGAGTGAAAACCGAATGGTAATCACTGTGGCTTAACTAAGAATTTACTTAATAATGAGCACCAGCACAAAGCACATTACGTTTTCGCATATCCGCTCTGTGTACGGTTCGGACAGTTCGTTGTAATTTGTCTTGTTCGATGTTGTGCTGTTGATCCGCTGAACGCTTGGAAAGTGTGGTGATTAGTCTTTAGGCACTTCTCTTGTGGTTTCAAATTCGCCACGTTTGTTAATCTAGTCTGTGTGTGAGAGTGTGTGGTTCACCATTGAAATAGCCGTTGCTGTTTCAGTGGTTCTCTGCCTGTGTGTTTGTCAATTCGTCCTTCTGACTGTTTGTGTTGCTCTGACTGCTTTCCATTCGGTCTGACTGTGTGTCTCGCTCTCTGTCTATCTGTGTGGTGGTCAGAAGCGGAGATAGCAAGATGTTGTGCAGGTAAGTCTTCCACGTTGTAACATTGATTTTAGAAGTTGGGAAGATTTGGCGTTGAACCGGACGGCCTGGAGGAATACGGTTCGGGCGGGCGTACGGAATTTCAACGAGCAACTATTGCGCGGTCGCGAGCGGAAGCGTGCAGTACGCAAAGAAACCATCGGTGCCATAGGTCGCGGTGACGTGACTATATTGCTTTGCGATGTGTGCGGCCGCAAATGCGCTGGCCGTTCGTGGCTAGTAGGTCACCAACGTACTCATAGTACCCCGTCGGCGAAGAGGCGGCGAGTACGTAAGGCTCAGGTAGGTAATATCGGTATATGTATCCTACTTCTGTTAATGACTGCATTGGTCAACATCCTGGTCATTGACAATTACTCCACACTTCTTTTCGAAAGTTGAGTGTTTATGGTCTTCTATCCACTTTTCTCCGGCTTTGTTGGTGCATTGTATGATGGATGGTCTGTTTGGCTTTTCGTAATTCAATGAGAATTTTGCTTTTCATCCCTATCTTCTCTGGGATGCACTAACCTGCACTCCTATACTGCAATGCTTCTTGTATTACGCTTCACAAATCCTTCTCCTTAGTTTGGATCTCGTCATTGCAGCCCCTCTGTTTATTTTCCGAGAACTAGGAGTTTTCTTTCCTTATCAGCAAATCAAGTGGCTAACCAGCATTGGCCGGATGGACACAAAAGCCCCACTGGCACACCTCCGAGTCTTATTCCTTCGGGTTTACGTTGGATATGTGGTGTGTTGGTGGAACAGCAATTGGTGCAGCGCAGGCGTCCTTTGGCTTCGGCCACTGTGACAGGCTAATCCTTGACTTGGTGGTCAGGTCTGCGTACCGTTTTGATCCGGAGGATTGTGCTGACTAGGACTTCGGTCCTTGCGGGTTCAACCTTGTCAGATCGGCCAAAGGGTAGCAGCCAGATAAAAAGCAGATAGGTGCGTTTGTTGTGCATGGAGACTGTGTGTTGTGGCTTCATTGTGGCTTCGTTGGGAAGGTGCGTGTTTTTGCCTGGACTGACTGTGTGTCTGGTTGCTAGGATCGTGTGTACAGTAGTGTTTGGTGCTCTCGCGTCTGCGTGTGTGTGTGAGGCAGCTGCTGCCTTGCGGTTCAGGCTCTCTAGCCAAAGGCTTTGGTTGAGGGCCCTAATCGTTCTCCTGTACAGGTCTGGATGCCCTGGCAGCATCTAAAACTCATATATACAACGATTATAGAAGACAAACGAAACACCATACTGCATCGGCTGTCGTGCAGAATGAACCGGGTTGCCTTATCTGCTGCACATGGCAGAGTGGATAGGGGAAAATATGCTACTGCCAAACACTCCCCCTCATACTTCGCCCCAACCGCGAGCTTCCGAGCAGATAATGCTCAATTAGTTTTCAGTGCCCAGAAGACTAAATGGAGACAGGTCCGGGGACGCAAGACGCTTACGATTGGGACTTGGAACGTGCGCACGCTGCTGGATCGATGCAGCGCCATGGAACGACCGGAACGACGCACCGCCCTAATCGCGGTGGAACTGCGCCGATATAAAATCGACGTGGCAGTCTTGAGTAGAACAAAGCTCGCAGACCAACGTAAGTTGCTACAAGCAGGTGCAGGGTACACTCTCTACTGAACAGGTTACCAGACAGACAGTGTTCAGGAGCATGGTGTCTGTTTTGCAGTCGCTGATCACATCAATGTTTTGATGATAGGCGAACCGCACGGCATCAGCCCTTTGTTAATGTTCATGGTCCAACTATGTGTCACACGGGTGATACAAAGGACCAGTTCGATGATCAGCTGTCCGCCACAATCCGGTCTGCGCCCGTGAATGACCGACTGTTTGTTTTGAGCGACTCGAACGTTAGAGTTGGGCGCGACTCGGTAGCTTGGCCGGGAGTCCTCGGACCCTACGGCAGTGGTTCAGTCAACGCGAACAGTGATCGTCCGCTGCAGTTGTGTGCTACTCACGAACTGGCTATCACGAACACCCGATTCCAGCTGGATGCGAGCGATATCACGACGTGGACTCATCCACGAAGCGGTCATCACCACCTGCGTGACTACGTGATTGTGCGGCAGCGCGAAATTCGTGAAGTGCGCACCACGCGAGTGGTGCGCGGCGCTGTATGTAGCACAGATCATAAGCTGGTCAGGACCAAATTGTTTATCCATGCACGTAAGTCCGTTTATTGTAGATCTTTTGGGAAACAACAGAAGCTGGATATCAGAAGGTTGGAGAACTCCGAGACGAAGACTGCCATTCAACGTGCAGTCATCACTCGTCTGCACAATGCTCCTCTATCCACCACCCCCGAGGGTATGTGGCAACATCTGAAGAAACAGACTTTGGCAGCAGCCACCGGGACGATCGGTGTTGAGCGCAAGAGACGCCTGAACTGGTCCTATGACAACAACGTGGCTATCTCCAACTTGGCACGAGAGAGGAATGCCGCGTTCGCCACATCCACAATGGACCCGGCCAATGGAGCGAAGAAGGCTGAGTTCCGAAATATCCGCTGTCAACTGACCGAGCGTGTTCGCGGAATTGAGGACAACTGGTGGGAGGAACAGGTCGAGCGCATGCAGAGTTTTGCAGATCGTCGGCAACAGAAAGATTTCTACGATTCGCTCAAGGCGATCTTCGGTCCCTCTATCCAGTCTGCTGAAGCACTGGTAGACGTGGACACGGGCTATTCTTGCAACCAGCCGGAGGACATCATGGGAATATGGCGCAAACACTTCGGAAGCCTGCTAAACCGCCCTACCACAATTTATTGGGCGACTGTTAACAGTCTGCAGCAACAGGGTATCAACTCTCCGCGTGCTCTCGCCCCAGACTTGCTGGAGTTGCACAGGGCGGTTGGTCAACTGCGCAACAGGAAGGCTGCAGGCGAGGATAGGTTGCCAGGTGAGATCCTAAAGAATGGCGATTCGGCGTTGGAACGCGCTTCGCTCCAGCTGGTTTACTCCATTTGGAAGCACGAGGTGGTGCCGCAAGACTTCAAAGACGCCATTATCGTACCCTTGTTCAAAGGCAAGGGTAACAAGCAATGCACCGACAGCTACCGAGGTATCAGCCTCTTGAGCTGTGCAGACAAGGCACTTGCCAGAATCCTTCTGAACCGACTGAATGCGAACGTTTAGGAGGTCACTGTTTCCGAAGAGCAATGTGGATTCCGGGTGAGTCGCAGTGCGATCGACCTGGTGTTTGCTGCTCGACAGCTTCAGGAGAAGTTCCAAGAACGGAATCAGCCCTTGTAGGCCCCGTTCGTGGACTTGACCAAGGCCTTCGATTCCGTGAACCGCGAGGCGCTGTGGACGGTGCTTGGTAATTTACGATGTCCAGGTAAGTTCGTCAATATGGTTAGATTGTTGCATGCGGACGTGAAGGCGGAGGTGCAATCGTGTGGATCGACCTCTTATGATTTCGACATCATCACTGGCGTGGAGCAGGGTTGCGTTCTAGCCCCAGCCCTATTTAGCCTATACTTACTGCCATTGTAACAGATTTATTTCAGAACTCTGGAGAGGATGGCCTTGAGGTGGAGTACCGGACGGACGGACGGCTGTTGAATTTCGGAGGTTTCGGCGTCCCAATCCGGCTACAGACCTCAAGGATGCGCATGCTTCTGTTCGCCNCTGTTGAATTTCGGAGGTTTCGGCGTCCCAATCCGGCTACAGACCTCAAGGATGCGCATGCTTCTGTTCGCCGACGACGGGGCCTTGCTAGAGCACAGCGAAGAAGTGCTGCAACGTCTACCTACTGCATCCGCTTCCGCAGCATCAAAGTTTGGATTCGACATCAGCGCATGTAAAACGTTCTCGTTTTTAAAGCCTTCTTTTGGTGGAGGTTTTTCTTGTGTACCTCCACCCCAAGTTCGCATCGCTGGAGACACTGCGAATGGCTGCGGGGATTTTTGATGCTCGGGTAGCAACTTGTCGACAGATTTGTCCATGGACCGCGAGTTGAGAGCGCGCGTGGCGAAGGCTAGCGCTACTTTCGAAAGTCTTGAAAGGCGTGTCAGGAAGAACCACAGCCTGAAGATGGCCACGAAGCTGTGTATATCGGTCAATGGTGCTGTCTATACTGCTGTATGGCAGCGAAACGTGGACATTGTATCAGCGGAACGTGAGTTATTTGAACGGATTTCGTGTTCAGTGTCTGAGGCGCATCCTGGGTATTCGGTGGTCGGATATGGTTCTGAACACTGAGGTAGTGCGGGGAGCGGATATGGACGGGATGGAAGCCATGTTGTTGCTGAGTCAGCTGCGTTGGCTCCGTTACGACCGTATCCTGAGGCAGCTATTGTACGAATAAGTGAAGTAAGGGGAGCGAAATCTCGATGGTCAGAAGCGGAGATAGCAAGATGTTGTGCAGGTAAGTCTTCCACGTTGTAACATTGATTTTAGAAGTTGGGAAGATTTGGCGTTGAACCGGACGGCCTGGAGGAATACGGTTCGGGCGGGCGTACGGAATTTCAACGAGCAACTATTGCGCGGTCGCGAGCGGAAGCGTGCAGTACGCAAAGAAACCATCGGTGCCATAGGTCGCGGTGACGTGACTATATTGCTTTGCGATGTGTGCGGCCGCAAATGCGCTGGCCGTTCGTGGCTAGTAGGTCACCAACGTACTCATAGTACCCCGTCGGTGAAGAGGCGGCGAGTATGTAAGGCTCAGGTAGGTAATATCGGTATATGTATCCTACTTCTGTTAATGACTGCATTGGTCAACATCCTGGTCATTGACAATTAATCCACACTTCTTTTCGAATGTTGAGTGTTTGTGGTCTTCCCTCGTTTCTTATATTCGGCTTCAGAAACATTAGACAAGTAATTCACTTCAGAAGATTGAACATAACCGTTAGAACACGAAAACTGGCAGATGCAAGCTTTTCGTATTGACGCGTCAGTACCAGTTTACAATAACACGAAAAAGCCGTAATGTGTACGGTAACGGCATGAGTTTCACTCCAAAGGAGCATGGCGAGCTCAAAAGTCTTAAATCACGGTAAGGGAAAACATGCGATTTTTCTCTCATCATGCAAATGCATAAAATGTTCAATGCAATTGAATATAGAACCAAAATGCTCCACATGAGTTAAGAAGAACGTGCGCTTCATAGCACAGATAAGAGCTCGTAGTTGGTGCAGTTGATGAGACGCAGGAATAATGGGAGAGACTCTGCCATCTCAGTAGTGAAACTGTAGGACAAAACCACCGTAGATGATCCTCTAACAAACTGTGAGGTTTTTAATTCATATTTTGCTGCTTCCTTCAACATCGAAGATCACATACTACCCACACCTCCTCCTGTAAGTACGTTCCTAAGCCATATCCCTGTTGATGCAGGGCTCACACGCTCTCAGTTAGCTATTATCAAACCTTCTCACTTACCTGGTCCTGATGGCATTCACCCTGTTGCTCTTAAATACGGAGGGGAAAAGACATCCCTCTACTTCTGCTTAATATTTACACACTTTCTCTAACATCAGGTTCCTTCCCTCTTCAGTGGAAAAACTCTACAATTAAGCCCCGCTATAAAGGTGGCTCGCGACATGAAGTCAGCAATTATCTTCCCATCAACCATACCTCATTTTGTTCTAGAGTGTTGGAAAGGATAATAAAATGTCGCATGGTCGAATTCTTGTTATCACGAAACCTTGTAATCCACTCCAGACATGGGTTTCTCAACAAGCGTTCTTGCATGACATGCCAGCCAGAATTTCTTCGCCATGTGACAGTATCTACTGATGCCGGTTAGGCGATTATCATTATACTGTTGGACATGGCGAAGGCTTGTAGCGACTATATTAAATGATATTTTTATAGTCGTATTCATGTGTACATTTCCTATGATTTTGGTTCTGTACCCAGTTTTGTTTTAGTCAAGCTACCCATTTCGAACATCCGGCCCGTGGTTGAAATGACAACTCACTTCGTGCCTTGCTAGATTGACGTGTCTCTCTGTACTCTCCATTTTCCAGGGTCGATAATAATACACGGAGTCAACGCGCTGAAGTTTGGTTTTTCATTGTCGATCGATTGTCGATAGTGATAACTGACAGGGTTTTATTTTGTTGGATCAGTTCCAACAGGCTTTCGATCGTGTGCCTTATAAGCGCCTGCTGCTTGAAATAGCATACTTTGGTATACGTGATCCACTGCTTAGGTGGTTTTCGTCATACCTTACAGGCCGCACACAAACAATGAATATCGGAGACAATAGCTCAACGCCCAGACCAGTTACTAGCGGTGTGATACAAGTGTTCTGGGACCGTTACTCTTTCTCATATATATGAACGATATATGTCAAGTTATCAAGCATGGCAAGATATTCCTATTCGCTGACGATATCAAACTTGTATACAGCTTCCCTTACGGCAATCTAAAAGCATGTTTGGAAAATATACGGAATGACCTCATGTCATTGGAGATTCGGTGTCAAACTTGGCTGATGAAATTTTCAGCCAATAAATCCACTATCGTTGTGCATGGTTGTCACGTACCAGATGGCTCTATAAAGCTGAACGGTCACAGCATATTAACCGCCAACTCAGTACGTGACCTGGGATTGCGCTACTCAAACTCATTCAACTTCCCAGAACATATATCTTTCCTAGTCGCTAAAACCAGACGGACGATAGGTTGCATTAAACACTCATTCTTCCTACCTGCTGCACGGTTGCACCTTTATAAACTAAGCGTACGACCCCAGTTTGAGTGCTGCACGTTCATACATGGCCACCTGCGCAAGTCTGACAGGCTAACTCTGGAAAGCCTCCAACGTGCATTCACGAAAAGCTTATTGGGTTATCCATCTTCTCTGAGCTACAAAGAACCCTGTCGGACGCTTGCACTCGATCCTCTCTGGTTACAGCGACTCAAGCTCAACCTTTCACTCATGTATAGTTTGGTCTATGGCAGTAAGTTCACCGTCAGCTCCGCGACTAGCTTACAACATAGGCCAAAGTACAACCTCGGAAACAAGGACTTCACCTTGGCATCTCTTAAATCCCTGAAAATACTGCGTTCAAAGTTTTCCTAGTAAAATATTCCCACATTTGGAACAAACTCACGTATGCAATTAGGTCCAGTAAGAATATACGCCAATTCAAACGAAACTTGGAAGTTTTTCTAACAATGACGAACGTCATGTCCATTTTCAAGCTTTACTTATCTGAGGACGTTATCTTCGAAAACGGACCTGATAACACCTGACGAAAAAACCCCTTTTTTGCGTGATTTTAAGTCACACACCCCTCAAACCGATCAAAACTACCGCTTTCAGGACAGATCTTGTACTTTCAGACTTCCCGGCTAACACGATAACGTGTCTATAGTCAACACGCATAGGTGTTAATATACATGCCCGTTAGTAACAACTCAATCATCCTGGTACACCCTTACCCCATACTTTTGACAGCTTGTGAGTCTTAGTTGTAAACCACCATGCGGAAGCTGGATCTGCTAAAATCGTTGAAAAAACTCAACCTGTTCCTCTCATGACTGCAAAATAACCCCGAGTAGCAACTCATTCTTTTCCTCCCCTGATAGACCACCCGGCAACCTCTCGGTATCGTCAAACATTGTTCTCATTCTATATACCGTCTGTACAAAGAGAATGGGCATCTAACTTCGGCAATAGTTGTACACTAGAAATAGCTTATAATCGACCTCCTTCCGTGTTATTCAATAGCAGCTGTTCGCATGTGGTATATAGTTCATCAGTCAACACAATGCTATTAACGTCACATAGGAGGTTATGCCAGAATATCACATGTTCCATTGTTCGTCATAGCTCACATCGTTAGTTTCACGTTCTCCCGTGTATAGCATGATTCTTCTCTCCATTCTTGGTTTCACTGATATATCCCGCGCGGGAAAACATCCCACCCCCCCGGACACAAAATTCCGCAATGGTTGAGCATACCGTGAACTCCTCAGAATTCTTGGGAATTTGAGCAGAGATTGACGTCCGGTCGAGAGATCCATGCGTTCCTTGCGAAAGTATATGCGTCCTCTCCTCGACTACATCATGAAAAAATTTCCTGCACATTTTTTTGGGACAACCTACATGAAATAATGGTCAAACTCTTCACCAAATCACACTCTCCATCCTCCATCCACCGTTTTTCTGGCACGACCTTGAGCATCAGGCCAGCGATCACCTTGTGGAGTCCCAATTGTAGCGGGAAATCGAAATCAAGGCGACAGCATACTGTCAACGTCGTGCAAACTGATCAAACACTGGAAGACTTCCACGAAAGAGACTTATTAGTATGTGTACTTTCACTCTCCGATCTGTATGTTGGGTGTAACGTGTTTCAAACTTTCCTACCCGAATCACGCCTCTCGTCTTCTCGCTTGCCTGTTACATCTGGCGACTCTGCCAGGATGCCGAAACATTCTCCAAGCGAAGAGAACTCACCGACGGAATCAAGCACAGGTATTCTACAAAGAATTTTGGACCTTCTCACAGTGTTGGCATCATCAATCGTGCGTCGAGGAGCCATCGTGGTGAAGACTACAGAGAGGGTCACGGCACCCGAGAAGTTTCATCTGGGCGGAGACTTCTCAAGCTGGGAGATTCAGGTTCGCCGGTGTGTGAACACATTTAAAACCGCCCGTCAACCAGATGCACTGTTAAATTTATTGGCAGCAGAGGCGCTCACAATTACACTGGAGTACGAAATCTTGAAGAACGGAGTGAAAGACCAGACGTATGAACGCTTGAGGAATACGCTGACGCCTGGGGTTCTCTCGCTTGACTAAAGGAGGGAATTCCACGAACGCCGCCAACGTCACGGCGAGGACATCCAGACCTTCGCGCGACACCTAAAACGCCTAGTCCTTCGAGGGTTCCCATTGGAACCTGTCGAGAAACGAGCCGAGCGAATTCTGGAACAGTTGGTGGAAGGAATGACGTCTCGGAAGGTTTGTGAGCAGTTCTTGAGGGAGCCACCCACCGACCTAGAACACGCTACTGAAGTCGGGCGGCGTATCAAAACGATTGCAATCAGCCTGGAGAGAAAGTTTGACACCCGACATGTGGCGAATGCTTTTGTTCAACAGACTAGAATGAACCATCAACGTGGGACTTGGACTTGAGGACGGAGTCATACAGGTCGGAACAGACGCGGCTGTTATTATTGCTACCGTTTCGGTCGGTTCGCACAGACGTGCGGCCATAACAACAGAAAAACCTCAGATGAGTCAGCGTTTGCATTTCACCGACTGACTTCTAACAAGTTCGTTCGAAATGACGCAAACACTGACCAGTTGATTCATTCGACGATAGCGTTGTCACAAAACCGTAGTTTACCCGTAGCTTCGATCACCATAAACGAACAATGTGTTTTCTGTCTCGTAGATGCTGGGGCTTCCTGCAGTCTCGTAGAATCGAAAGTAGCAGCTCATCTAGCAGAACACAGCTGGCGCCGTTCACCCAACACGTTGTTGGCAGGGAATGGGACACCCCTCACTGTTCGGGGACAAGTCGAGGTTGAATTATTATTGCTACCGTTTCGGTCGGTTCGCACAGACGTGCGGCCATAACAACAGAAAAACCTCAGATGAGTCAGCGTTTGCATTTCACCGACTGACTTCTAACAAGTTCGTTCGAAATGACGCAAACACTGACCAGTTGATTCATTCGACGATAGCGTTGTCACAAAACCGTAGTTTACCCGTAGCTTCGATCACCATAAACGAACAATGTGTTTTCTGTCTCGTAGATGCTGGGGCTTCCTGCAGTCTCGTAGAATCGAAAGTAGCAGCTCATCTAGCAGAACACAGCTGGCGCCGTTCACCCAACACGTTGTTGGCAGGGAATGGGACACCCCTCACTGTTCGGGGACAAGTCGAGGTTGATTTACATATGGCCGGGATACACCTCAGACACCAGGTGATGGTCGTCGATCACTTACCGTGGGACATAATTCTGGGAGTAGATGTCATGGAGAGATGTAACTGTCGGATAGACTTGGCCCGGAGAAAACTGTTCGTTAGGCGACCGACGACATGGTAACGAGGGTTGATAGAAAGAACGGAGTGGTCAGAGACGGATGCAGTGTACACTGTAACCCCCCCCCACACGCAGACAACATCGAATCACAAATATCTGAAATGTTACAGGGTTCCAATGTACGAGCCGGAGAAGGGGACGAGCTACCTAAGGACGGTGTGGCAGATATGATCAAAGAGTATGTAGATGTGTTCGCTTGGAGTTCGGCAGGACCAAGGAGGACAGACGTAATAAAACATCAGATCGATACAGGAACATGCAGGCCGATACGACCTCCACCAACAGGGATACCAGCCCACTATCAACCAGAAATACAGGAAATGATAACGCAGATGCTGGAAAACAACAGATTCCAGCCCTCGAATTCACCGTGGGTAGCCCCAGTAGTTCTAGTAAAAAAGAAGGACGTAAAATTGCACCTTTGTGTCGATCACCGTCTCCTCAATAGTGTCACCAAGCAAGACTCGTTCACCCCTTCCGCGAGCAAATGACGTACTCGAAGCGCTAGGCGGTTCCTGTTGGTTTAGTACACTCGACCTTGCATCTGGCTACTGGCAAGTACAGGTTGACGAGACAGACAGAAAAAACAGCCTTCACTCTACTCTCTGGGCTATACGAATTCTATACAATGTCGTTCGGTCTAGTGAACGCACCGGCGACATCCCAGCGCCTGATGCAATCAATACTCCGTGACCTCATACCCCAAAAGTGTTTGGTATATCTAGACGATGTCATCGTTCACGGCAAATCACCTCAAGAGCACCTTGCCAATTTACGAGCCATATTAGACCACCTCCGCCAAGTTGACTTCAAGCTGAACCCGACTAAGTGCAGACTGGTGCAACAGGGGGTCAGTATTTTGGGACACATGATATCTTCTGATGGCATTCAGACAGACCACATCCAGAGGACTCAGGTGGAACAGTCGCCGATACCACTGACGTTTGTTGAATTAATGAGTTTTTTGGGGCTCGCCTCGTACTGTCGGCGATTTGTCCGCAATTTCTCAAGGATCGCGGGACCCCTGAATGCCTTCTTGGAGAAAGATTGCGAGCTTACGTGGACGGAGACGCACCAGCTGAGATCCGAGCAGCTGCGGAATGTGTTGTGCCACTCTATAATACTAGCTTTCCCGGACTTCTGCAGAGAGGCTCTGGAGTTTATATTAGATACGGATGCGAGCGACCATGGAGCAGTGTTGTCTCAAAAAGACGAGACAGGAAAGGAAGATGTGATTGCTTACGGGAGTAGATCTTTAAACAGAAGAGAGAAAAACCACTGCACCACGAGAAAGGAGATGTTATCACTGGTGTTCTTTTTGACACAGTATCGACACTACCTGCTCAGAAGAAAGTTTACGGTACTAACCGATCACAAATCGCTAACGTGGTTGAGAAATTTTCGTGAAACAGAAGGCCAAATTGCCCGTTGGCAAGAGTAACTACAAGAGTACACGTTCGATTGTTACCACCGACCAGGTAGAAGCCACGGGAATGCCGACGCATCGTCTCGGAAACCATTCGGCGATCACGGGGATTGTCCACCTTGCACTACGCAACACGTGGCACCGGTTAGTCTATAGAACCGAACAGGAGGATGGGGTAAATTGCAGAAGGATCACCCCGAAATGGCGTTGGTTTATGAGAGAATATCATCCAGCGGATGCAGACCGACAGGTGAAGAAATGACAGGTTGCAGTTGGGAGACCCGATGCCTGCGCACCCTAAGGGAACAGCTGGTGATGGTAGAAGACATCTTGTACATGCTGTATAGGTCCACGTGCACCAGACGCGTTATCGTTCCTCAAACAAGAGTTACCGAAGTGCTACAGGACGTCCACAGAGAATTAGGATATGCGGGCCAAAATAACTTGGACGAAAAAGCGCGAGCGAGGTTCTGGTGGTCCCACCAGCGGAGAGATGTCGCAAACTTCTGTCGCAGCTGTTCCTTATGCTTGACGTTCAAAAACCCAAGCCCACACTACAGGGCGCCTTTATACCCAATAGAGACCGGATACCCCAATGAGATTGTCGGCGTCGACCTAATGGGACCACTGCCAGAGACATGCCAAGGAGAAAGGCATATTCTTGTGATGGTAGATCGTTTTACGAAATTGGTGGAATTCTTGCCTTTTCCGGCCATTGATGCTCCATCGGTGGCCAAGGCCATTTTCAGCCGTTGGATCTTCAACAGGGCGCCCTGAACAATTACACTTGGACAAAAGCACCAATTTTGAAAGCGCTACCATGCATGAGCTGTGTAAGCTCATGAGGACAGACGAAACACGGACGACTTCTTACTACCACGGAGGAAACGGACTGGTGGAGCGCACTAACCGCACACTGAGGGAACTGATGAGGGCATTTGGAGACGAAGTTCGACAATGGGATGTGATACTCCCACAATGTTTGATGGCGTATCGGAGCACGGTCCACTCTTGTACCAAACAAACACCGATCTTTATGTGGACTAGTCGGGAGCTTCGACTCCCAGCAGATTTACCAACTCCATATGTCGGAAGAATACTTATGCTAACCACAGAGTACACCGTGGCTTTGCGGGACATTATTTTTAGGAGCCATCAACTAGCTCGCTCCAATTTGAACGCAGCCCGACGAGGACAGAATGGATACTACGACAAAAAAGCACACGGAGCCCCCCTGTTAGTCGGGGCGAATGTCTACCTGCATACAGACGTTACATCACCCGGAATACCAGCTAAACTACGTCGTGAATGGAAAGGCGCTTTTGTGGTCGAACGGTTGCCCAGTGATACACTATGTTACATTAGAAGTTCAGAATAAAGCCAGAAGCCCATAGTCATACACTTCATTAGATAAAATCCGGCTGAGACACCAGGAGAAGCAGAGATATCAGAGGAGGTACCAGATATCGGAACGAAAGTTGAGATTCCGAACGACGTACGCGTGGCACCTGCACGGTGCCTCATTAGCGAGGGTGTAGTTTAGCGGGAAATCAAAATCAACATGTCGTTCGCCATTTTGCGTTAATCGTCTCACCGCCTCATTTCCTATTCCTTACTGAGCATACTTTCAACGTCGTGCAAACTGATTGAACACTGGGGGACGCCCGCAAAAGAGACTAACCAGTATGTGTACTTTCACTCGCTGATCTGTATGTTGGGCGTCACGTGATTCATAAACGTTCCTACCCGAATCACAGTGTCCCCTGCAGCAACATAGTTTCCTGTCCCCACCGTGGGTGCCAATCCCCATGACATGTCTTCCTCTCCACCCCATCTTGTTAACCATGTGTACCCTGTGAGCCAGTCAGGTGTCACCCGATTTGCTAGTTTTCGTTGGTTTACACCTGCAATGAATGTGCATAAACGCGAAGTAACTAGGTTCACTTCTTCAGTCTTTGTTCCAATTCGTTCCTATTTACTTCACTAGTCGATTACCAATGTTTCCACCATTTGCATGTTGCGTATGGGTGCCTTTAATAGCGCTATCGGAGACCACTCGTACATTTCGTCGAATAAAGATTTGGTCTCTCTCCACAACGGCCTTTGGCTTTTCGCGTCTGATAATTCCGTATCTGGGGAGAAAGCGACTCAGTGCGACGAGCACTCAATTGGTGAGCCCAGCAAAATCGGCAGGCCCGTTCCAATAATTTCCGTTTCCCACAGGTATATCTTTGGTATAACCGTGAGTTACCTTTCTTATACACTTTTCTTGTTCATTTTTTTAATTCGATTTATTATCCATTCCGCTATAGTGGAGGCCCAACCCCACGGCCCAACGACCCCACGAGCATTCGTTCGGGTTTTCATATAGGGTTTTGTCATCTTGTGCACCACACAGATATCAGTTTTCCTGATTGGTGTATCTGATCCATTTGACCACACATACACCGTCCTATGTTTTCCACTGAGGACAATTTAGGGTCATGTACAAAAATCTTACGCCCCGAATCACGTCTCTCGTCTTCTCGCTTGCCTGTTACAGAGATGTTTGGAGGGTTGGGAGAATGTACTGTTGGACAATTTCACCATTGTTCCATGTCGAGTTTCCGAGCGGGGTGGAATGTTTTCTCGCGTGAGATATATTTGTGAAGTCAAGAGTGAAAAGCGAACTCACGCTCTAAACGAGGTATCGTAAATTGACCATGCGGGGTATGATGAACACCGCAACATGTGATTTTCGGGCATAACCTTTTATATAACGTTGGCAAAATTGTGCTAATTGATGAACTAGATACTACATGCGAACAGTTGTTATCAAATAGCGCGAAAGGAGGTTGATCATCGGCTTTCCGTAGCATATGATCTCTGTCGACTTTAAGTGTCGCTTTTCTCTGTACGGCCGGTATATGTGGCGAGAGGAATGTTCAACAACACCGGGAAGTTGCCAGGTGGTCTATCAGGGGGGAGAGGGAAGAGTTGAAACGCGAGGAGTTTTGAAGTCCTGAGACGAGCAGGTTGAGTTTCATTTTCCAGACAGTTTCAGCACGCTCAGGTTTTACATAGTGATTCACAACACACAAACACATTTAACTCGTCAACGAGTACGTAGTAGGAGCGTGCCAATGTGACTGGGTTATTGCTAACAGGCATGAGTATATTGACACCTATACGTGTTGAGTAAAGTCGTCTTGTTCTTCGTTGGCAAGTCCAAGAGTACAAGATCGATCCTAAAATTGGTAGCTTTGATCAATTCGAGGGGTGCGTAACGTAACATCACGCAACACAGATGGTTTCCCGTCAGATGTTATTAGGTCCATTTTCAAAGATAACATCCGCAGAAAGGTAGAGTTCGAAAGTGGGCATGACGTCCGGTATTGTTAGGAAAGTTTCTAAGCTTCGTTCGGATTGATGTACGTTCTTACTGGCTCTATTTGCATACGGAAGTTTGTTCCAAATGTAGGAATATTTTACTGAGAAGAAATTTGAACGCAACTATTTTTGGGGTTAAAGAGCTATCAAAGTTAAGTCCCTGTCCATGAGGTTATACTTGGACCCCATATTATACGCAAATTGGGAAGCTGAAAGTGAATTCATTGTCATAGACCGGATTATACATGAGTGCTAGGTTGAGCTTGAGTCGTCGTAATTGAAGAGAATAGAGTGTAAGCGTCTGCCAACTATCTCTGTAGCTCGGAGAAGATGGATAACCCAATAAACTGTTCGCGGATACACGTTGGAGACTTCCCAGAATTAGCCTCTCAGACTTGCGCCGGTGGCTATATATGGACGTGCAGTACTCAGACTGGGGCGTGCACCTAGTTCACGCACTGAGTTGGCAATTGATATGCTGCGATCATCCAGCTTTAAAATGCTCTCTGGTACGTCAGAGCCGTGCAAAACATTGGTGGGTTTATTAGTAGAAAACGTCATCAGCCAGGTTTGATACTAAGCCTCTGATGCCATAAAGTCCTTCCCTATAATTCCTAAACACATGTTGGGATTACCAGAGGGAAATATATGAACAAGTTTGATATCCTCAACGGATAGGAATAGTTTCACACGCTCGATAACTTCACATATATCGTTTATATATATATATATGATAAAGAGTAACGGCCCTAAAACACTTCCTTGTATCACTACACCAGTGACAGGTCTTGACGTAGGGCTATTGTCTCCTATTTTCGCTGTTCATGTGCAGCTTGTAAGGTACGAAGCAAACCAGTTAAACAACGGATCATGTATACCAAAGACTTCGTGTCACGAGGCACTTTTATAGCGAGACTTGATCATGGATTTTTTTCACTGGAGAGGGAAAGGACCTGATGTTAGATGAAGTGTGTAGTTATTAGGCAGAACTGTAGTGATGTCTGCCCCTCCGTGTTTCAGAGCAACTGGGCGAATGCCATCAGTACCAGGTAGATTAGGAGGTTCGAAAAAAGGTAACTGGGAACGTTTGAACCCCACATCTACAGGGATATGTCTAAGGAACGTACCTGCACTTGCAAGCAGAGGTGGGGGCAAAGTGTGTCTTCCATTGTTGGAGGAAGCAGCAAAATATGGATTGAAAACCTCACAGATTGTAACAGGATCATCTACGGTAGTTTTGTCCTGTAGTATCACTACTGAGATGACAGCGTCTCTCCCATGGTTCCTGTGTCTCATCAACCGCATCAACTGCCAGCTCTTATATGTGCTGTTAGGCGTCCATTTTCCTTCGCATATGTGGAGCATTCTGGTTGCATATTCAATAGCAGTGAACACTGTATGTATTTGCATTCTAAGAGAGAAGTCGCGTGCTTTTCGGTACGGTGATTTAAGACTTTTGAGCCCACCTTGATCCTTTGGAATTAGATTTATGTCGTTACCGTATACATTACGGCGTTTTGATCCTCGCGAGATTAAGATGTTCATGCATGACCTGAAGGGTTTAGCAACTACTTCAGTTACCGTAGTAGAATCGGAGGCCAAAATATGTGTTTCACTCAAGAGATCTCTGCAGTGTGGTGAACACATTCCAGTCGGCGAGTTTAGTTTGACAGTAATGTATGACAGTCAGCTCTTTTACAGCCTCATGTCGAACATGAAGTTGAATATGTTCAGTAGGCGCTAAAGCATGTTTAGTTGGACACATGCGAGGAACTGAGCTTGATTTGCGGGGTTTGTGAAAGAGGTCCAGGAGATATTGGGCATGTTGAAATCTCCGCCAATTATTTTATATTGTGAAGTTAAGGTTGTTACATAGTTCAGTCCATCACTTCGGTTTGTCATGAGGGTTTTGAGGTATTCTGTATACCCATCCTAGGTTTGATTCACATGATCGTGTACAAGCTTCCCGTAACCATATTTCATAATTTGATTCAAACACTGTCTTGTAAGCTTTCCTCAGCTGTGTGACAGTTTGTCACAATTTGTAATAGACTCTGTGCTCTGTTATTACTTACGTCCACAGGCTTTTACGTGAAGAAGGATATTTGCTCATACTCTCTTGCCTTTGTGGTGGTCAGCTGAAAATCGACGTGGATGGCTTACAGATGTATAGTAAAAATGAATGGAAAAATTAAGTGGATACTTAAATGAGGCTATTGGCTGCAATTAGTTCGGTAACGAACACCGAAACAACGTTTCGCCGAGCATATGCAGATATTATCCGACGATAGGGGAATACAGTGATGGTTAAAATGATTGCAGTTCAGGTCGTCTCTCAAGTATATACCGTTCAATTAATATTACAAAACTCAACCGATCCAGCTGTGACCACAGATTCGGGCAATATGTTATAGTTTGAACTGGCCATAAGTGTTAATCAATCCGTTCTTCTAAATAACTCGCTTATCTCATTAATATATTCTAGAGAACGGTCCAATAAACGTCCGTCCTTTTCTAATAGGGTGAGATATGCCAGGGTGTTGAGTAATTTGTAAGTAAGATGCAGATAATCTGTCTGTAACTTGCTGAGAGTTGACGTCTTTCTCTCATTCTTTCTGGGAGAGAATTGTGACTTCCCATACTTTTCTTGCGGAGGCCGTCTCCGATCACGTTCAATGAGTGTCCAGTCCTTTTGAAGATAAGAACGACAGGCCTGTATGATCGTTTCCAGGTGTGGGCATATTACGGCCAATGTGCGTAGATTCACACTTGTCAACACTGAACGGCAAGTTGTTCTGTACGAATAGTAGGTCATATATTTCAGATCGCTTTGTAAGGTTATACCTTCCGTGCGTTCTAATTAGAGCTTTATGTCATTAACGTGGTGGCTGCTCAAAAACAGTAGATATCACCGCCAACTGTTCTCTGGTAACACAGTGGAGATCATTTTGAATGTTATGAGCCACCAGCTGAAACTGTGGAAGCTTGCGGGTTTGATGGACAGTTGATTTGACGTGAGAATGACCCTCGGCTTGTAATTCTTATGCTGAGTGAAGCAGAACAATTCTTGATGTAAAAAGTCTTCTAGGTGCGACCGTGTACTGCTTAATCGTGTGGCAGAGTTGAAGCACAACAGCTTCGGTCTTTCCAACTGTGTTCCAGCCTGAGCAGGAGGTGTAGGAGAATCTAGTAGCATTTTTTTGACACTGTCACTTACCAGTACACATGTAGAAGTGTGAACGGGGTAATGCGCGTAAACGGGCTTGAGCAAGGGCAGAACGGTAGTGAAACAAGCTGTTTGGGATTAGCAGGACCGATCAGCCGTGTCGGTCCCCAACGAATGGAAACCTCTGTTCGTCTAGGTTACTTTACTGTTCAGGATGTGGGGGGGAGATCATACCACGTCAAGCAGATCTAAAGTATTGAGGCCGAAATGTTAACATGGTTATTAATGTAGAGTTGAACAAAACGATATCAAAAGGTTGATTCATAAAGTTGTGTCAGTTATATGCGTCTGGTCGAAAAAGCACTCACAGTACCACCGGTGTAAAACAATATAGATGATTTCACCATACTTCGTAGTTCAAGTTTGCCGTTAGAATAAAGCCAGTGTGACAACTGTCCAATTCACCTCGTCCCTGGACGTGGGTTCAGTTAAACGAACGTTGAGTCACGTGAGTAAGCATTAAACATGTTCATATTCCTTGCGTTTCCCTCGTAAGATAGGATGGTTAACACTGTCAAAAATTACCATATGCGTTTCCCTTAATTTTGTCGTGTAGTTTTTCAAGAAGAATCAGGATGTCCAGTTTGAACAGAGTGATTTGTGAACCAGCAGATAGTTTTTTTTACTCTGAACTACCACATTGGATTCCGGAGTGGTTCAGTTAGATTGTGGCCTATATGATCAAAATTAGCTCGTGATTTACAGGTATTTGCGTTCGAGTACAGCTCGCCCAGGGTGTTGGTCGCCTCTGCATTTATGTTCGTAAACCCACCAGAGGTTTGCGGTTACGCGATACCAACCTTACTGTTTGTGTGTGCTACTACTTCGGTAGAAAACCTTAGGGTTCACCTTTAGCATTTGAGCAAGACCGCGTTAGCGACAAAATCTATGCTTCCCTTTAGCAGCCGTGGTATGTTTGCCTCATGCGAAATAGTCAACGAACGCATGCCCAGTTTGTTCTAGTTGGTTTCTATTCTAGGATGAAAGTTTCAGCGAATTCCGACGTTTGGTTCTGTCCCTTGAGCCTCACGGCTTTTTACTAGACTGGAGATATATTACTCGACCATGGTTGTTAATAGCATTGAAGACTTACCCAGTGAACAAATGCAAGAGCCTACCTAAGATGTGCAAACTTGCCTTGTGATAGAACTTTAGACCCGTGTTTCGAGGAATAAGTTATCTAGTTCAGTATAGATGGGTGAATTCAGTAATCGCATGATCACTTCTACCGAATAGAGTCGTGATATTTAGACTATCAGTCATGCTAGCCTCGTTGATGAGGATATAATCAAGACCGCGCCTGACTCATCCGCCACCTCGTATAAACATGCACATTCTGGATTGGTCCAGCTTACACTGCTGCTCCTAAAAGTTCTTCGGCGGGGGAATACGTCGTGACATTGACTGAACGGTTCGTGAAGTCCAACTCTAGTTGATTAGAACCTTCCATTATCAATGCTTGCATATAACCTAAAGGTGGTATCCCACTCATAACTCTGCGTTAGGCTTTGTCGATAACTCAGTGTGCAGATAGTAATCTGCTACACATAGTAATCAAACAAGTGAATTTTTGAGTGACGGTAGTTGCCTGTCAGATTGACTCTTGCAAATCCAACAGCCCCCTCTCAAAAATACTTGCGGCCTTCAGGTGTGAGCCTAGGTGAGGTATCACACTGTCTCCTTCACCGATTCCCACACCAAAGGTGGACACTTCCTCCACCCACACACCCTCCTTACATCTGGTCTTCGTGACGTCCACCGCAAGTAGATTTTTACGAGGATAGAGGTCACGAGGCAAAAATAACAGCAAATGGCAGTTTTACCTCTTAGAATAGGCGTAAGAGAAAAACCGATTCAAATGTATTTATTGAGTGAGTGAGCGTGTCGGTTAACCCTTTTTTAGTGTACTTTGAAGCCACCATCCTCCATTGTAGTGAGAGAGAGAGAGTCGGGGTTCGGTTGAACCCTTGAACTGTATTTCACATTTGTGCGAAGGTCACCTGGGGCCACACTTTGTCTCTAGATGCGTACTCTGTTCATCAGAGTATAAGTTTCCCAACCAATAATTCCCAAAATGGTAAACATATTATGAACATGCGACATTGTAGCGTTTGTTTGCCCTCATTAGTCGCAAACATGAAGCTAGCAGGTT
Organism: Paragonimus westermani; assembly: GCA_008508345.1. Taxonomy (NCBI): domain Eukaryota; kingdom Metazoa; phylum Platyhelminthes; class Trematoda; order Plagiorchiida; family Troglotrematidae; genus Paragonimus; species Paragonimus westermani. The sequence continues at coordinate 201,604 of QNGE01000587.1, forward strand.
ATCCGAAACATGTGTACACACGGCACTAATGAAACGGGTGAAGGGGACCCAGTGATTCGAATATCATAAAGTTGCCAATCTGTGAGGAAAATCTATTTTCACACCCCTTCAGCTCTTAAATGTTTACTAACTTTGATACACATCGCACTATCTGGATGTACATATTCCGTATCGTAGCTCATTTTCGTCTGTTACAGAATCAGGTCAGAATTTGAAATGGCTCAAGAGTGTAGACTTCTGGCAGCAAAGATCCAAATCATTATCTAGAAGTAGACGACGAAACATTCAGGTCGAAGGACCGTTCAGTGTGCGAGACCAATGTTGTTTTGTGTTTCGCAAGTATGAAGACTCAATCATACGTTGGAATTTCTTACAAATAAAAGGCTGTCTGACGCATGTTTATTTACGACTGTTATTAGGAATGTTTCCCAGTGGTTTGGCTGCTTACTGTTACATTACTGAGCATGTTTTCAGTGGGTTGTCGAGAATGCCGTTTTCTGGGTATGAAACTAGTGAGGGATGTGAGCACAGTAGATGGTAGCTGTAGGCGTTGAATGAGACAGTTTGCTGCATATATGCTCCCTTCCATAAGCACCAGCTAAGTGATCCTTTACTGATACCGTCCACCCATTCGTTCAACATTTTTCACCAGTCCATTCATCCATTTATCCGACTGAGCACGCTTCCTTGGAGTTTCACACTGTGACCGTCAGTCATCAGTGCATACGATGATCGACTGGAATGTGCAAAAACTAGTGATCAGTCACATTAACACTGTTAGAAATGCTAATGTGAGTTCGACTACAACAATCATGAGGAAAACCACTCGAGGTGGTCGAAACGTAGAATGTTATAACTTGCTCATAACTTTATGTTATTCTCAATCTTTTTTTCAATAACATACTAAACACGACACTCAAAATGTTCGACTTCATTCGTACTAAATTTGGTGTGGATATCTTTCAACGATATGAATGATTAGACAGCCCCTAACTTAGCAATCACCATCTACTAGCCTCGCTCACTAGGGTGTTCAAGGATTTGATAGTCAGCGCCCAGACTGTAGCCTGGTTACCACGTTGTTTATTCCAATCGTCCGCAGCTGTACTGCATATTTTTCTGTGCACCCATAGTGCCATTAACGTACCTGGGTTAGTCGACAAAAACATTGAGGTTCCTGCTCTGCTGGACGGTTACTTTACACACACAGGCAACCTACTTGATAAAGGCTGACCGACGAAGATCAAATATACATCTTTCGCGCGAGTGCACCAGCTCTTTGATCGGTAAGAAAAAGGGAGCGCACACACGCGTTCTACACCCGTCTCTCTAGGAAAGTATTTGTGGGACCATAAGTAAACATACCAGCATACGTGGTGTATCTTTGTCATTCTCGCAGACAACTCACTAACAATAATAGAAGTCGAAGGGATGATATCATTCACGCAAATGAGACAGCCAGATGCCTCCAGCGCCACGTCAGCAACTACACGGATGAGACCTATACCACTCTAGTCAGGGGGCAGTATTTTTAGTTTGGAGGTACAAACTACATGTTACGAAAACCAGTCAAGCAATCCGACATATTCACAATGGTGTCCGTTTGGTTTGCAGAAAAAACAAGTGGACCAAAATCGTTCACACAATAAGCCCATTGCTTCTCAGATGCTCTATTCTGACATATTTGTAACCTTTTAGCACTGTTTGGAGAATATCGTCCGTTACATGGTTGATTAGTGAGGAAGAGGTTAGACATTCATGTCGATCACAAAATGGAGCGGAGCATGCTTGAGAGAGCTGCCAACAAATATTTGCTTCGCACTCAGGACGAATATTTAGAGTTCAGCATAATGACGTATTTTATTAAACTCCTGTACTCTGGACCTAGATCTAGGTGATATGCTAAGCAACCAGGTCAATGAATTCATTGGCTCAAAATGCCTTGGTCTTTGATTGAGATTGGTAGCGGTTTGATGCTCCCAATCACAAAGCGTAAAGATGAACGATGTACAGACTATCACGACAGAAGCACTCCTATTCATTAGTTGTCACCTGTCGCATCATTATACCAACGAAATCCCGGAGTACAGTAAACAAAAAGAATACCTCTGTGGTTGTAGCGAAAAAGAAGCTCAATAAAGCACAATATTCAATATCTAATTCACTGGTTCCCATGCTATGCGCGTGGTCACGAGTATGAGTCAGAATTCCGATCAAACACACTCCAGGTTTCCGCTTGCAGGTCGTGTGCAACTGGGCCCGGTTCATCTGTTAAACGTTTTCTGTCAGGGAGTTCTTCACTTATGATTTCCCGTCCACTGGGTGTTGACTCGTCTGGTTGTTCGTATTGCCCGTAATCTATCCACTATGGCCTCCGACCGTATTCTGTGACCATGTCGAGATATTTCTCTGAATGATGGAATGATCGCGCCTCCGATGTGGTCATCCATCCCATTTACTCTGACATTTATATTCCGTCGGTCCGAACCAGCTGACCAATGCTGTCCCTGATCCGTCCGTCGTAAGCTTCTGGACGTGCCTCCCCGACACATTGAGGTATACCTCCGAGAGTCCAAATACCCTCACCTCCGGTTAGATAATTCACCACATAATGTTTGGGCGCCTTTTTCTGAAGAGGGGAATGAAATTGCAAGTACCAGTCTCGGAACGCTCAGTTTGATTTCCGGTGCCACGTGCAAGAACGCTATCCGCTTGCATAAATAACCCTCATAGTTTTCTCTCAATGAATCTGAAGAGAGAAGGTTCGTGCCAGAAGCTACAAAATATATCAGTACTTCGATTCTTAAATGTCTCTGGCAGAAGACTGGCGGAAACTTCCTATCTGAACGTGCCGTCTTTATCGTCCACTGCTTAGTGGACTCGCAAAGACCAGCTGAATTGCTCCCGAAATTGTCTAAGCCATCCATTAATTACCTGCGGCAAGCTGTAAACATGTGAACATTCTTTTCTGCGCACTCTCTAAAAGTCCAGTGCAACCAGGAACCAGGGAGAATAGGGTTCAGATATTCTATACTGTAGTGAATGCGCTTCATTTCACTCCCATAAGCTCTTCATAACCTTGCCTCTCATTCCATACTAGCATCTGTCATATCTAGAGTCAGAGTTACTGTTGAGCGTTTGCGCATGCTGAGTATTAAAATCTGCTTCTATTTTGTGTGCAACGTCTGTTTGTAGCAGACCTCTTCATAACAGTTTTCCGTATATGTTGAGATTTCTGTGCAGTGCTTTCTAGGTGTGAGCCATTTATATGACAGTCAGGCAGCATTCCAGACCTTCATTTGTTTTCGTCTCAGAGGTCCCACCGATAACACCTAACAACCAGTGAACCGTCCATTTGGGTGCTGTATTCTCTCGTTCAGTGAACCGGCCATGCTTCAATATCCTGCATTCATATGCTTGCCGTCGAGATTCCATTTCGTTAACATAATCTTCCATATGTTACTTCCTAGACCATCGTTTTCATTGAGTCTGGAATGTTTTCCAATCCGTCGGCTCCGTTTTGTTCAAGTTTGTCTATCGTCGAAGAGTTTTCAGCCAGCATCTGGTAAAGAAATGGTATGAAGGCTATGAGAAAATTTGTGCTGTTTTCGGACTGTTGGTAGCACTCACTCATTGAACTGATATGCCACAATGTTTCCTTTCAACTATATTTCCCTCCAACGTTGTGGATGCTGTTGACAGCGTTGATCGCGCTGACACACTCTGTACGACGGTATAATCTTTAAGGTTAAGCTGGGCTTCCTAAAATCGCCAAATCAGCTGGAGGTTTTAATCAGGACTACCAAACTTTTCAATCAGTGCTTCGTGTGCTTTGTTCCAATTGAACTTCGTGTGATTTCACTCTACTCATGTATGGTGTCCTCGGGGCTGATACATATTTCTCCTCAGTCTCAATTCCAAACACGTCGACTTCAATCTCGGAAGCCTTTGAAAATGTCTCACCTCAGACGGTTCAACTAATTACAGCCACGAGAACCTTGTCAGGGACCCTGGTCAAATTACCAACCATCGTAGTCGAAGGGCGCGAGTGTCCCTTCATTTAATCAGACCTGGTTGCACATACGTTAACGATCCAACATGCATCAGTTCAATAGTTTCAGATCGAAACATATATGCATAGCGAACTTGTGAATGAAAGCGCCACTCCTTGCTTTGTCCAATCTTTAGGACCTATCTAATGCACGTACGGTGTTGTTTGGTTAACCTCGCCCATTACTATCCATGTCTGATCAAACCCATTCATTTTTTCGTTCGCTAACAATCGTTTGTAATCATCGCCTCGTTTTTCCAAGTAACAAATGACGCGAGGAAAAAATCAATCTATTGATTTCGATTAGGAATCCAATCTGTTGTCAATTTAACAATCAGAAAGGATGGTATTGACAGCCCCTATTAACCACGGGACTCGCGAGTGTTTGGAATAGTCTCATCTATGATCATCTTGCAAGAGATCGGTAATCAGCATTGACTAGTGACAATCCACACTTGGTTCAGGAGAGATTTTTTTCATCGGCGAAGACAATTTCGATTTCGAGTGCACTTGAGGTAGACAGGATATGAAGTACTGTGCCAACACTAGAACAATAATTGCTATGTGAACAGCTCACACATAAGTGTAGTGACTACCTTCTTTTAATGTGTATTCTAGTAACTGCAACCGTTGCCAAAGTAAGCTCACTGAAACAGGTTTGTCCAATCAGGACGGTCCATATATGTCCACCATAGTTAATCACATCTTGTATACTCCGCATGTTTTCCACCAACAATAGTAATAAATTCCGGCATCTTGTGCCAAAACAAGTGATAGGTTAGCTCCTACTGACCGAAGCAGATTGAAACAATGTGGAGCCGGTCGATAGCTGTTAACATCCATTGAACTGCCTGACTAACATGTTTTTCGGAGAGAATCTCTCAAACAGCTTCATGAGATGGTAGTCGTGCCATTGGTTGATTGGTCTAAGTCTGACCGAGTCGTCTTGATATGCCAACAGTCAATCCGACTTCTGAAAATAGTCAACAGCTTGAACAGCATGATTTTTCACTGAAATGGACCTAGTGGATTGTTGGTAATTGACGGTGATTGATCTGAATATTAGTGGACTCTGTTGATGTGCTGCCCGGCATAAACTTCATGAAATCTCTAACAATCTCAAAGTCGCCGCACATCTCTAATGTCGTTGATTCAGAGTTAACTGGTAGTCGGTGCGAATTCGTGGTGTTCCTCTATCAGTTTTTTTTACCAAAACCACTTTTGCGGTTGACCAGGCAGATGAAAGTACCAGGATGTTTATATCGCTCTTTCCGGTTAGTGTATCTCTTCGATTAGTTCGTCTCGCTGACCTACGCCATCACACAGCTTTGGCAAATCAGGAAGCACCTGATCTGCAATTTTACAGGCTTCCTCGTCATTCCAGCGGAATTATCGGAAAGCTGTGCACTCAGTTTACGTAGTTGCGTTTCCTTAAGTTGTGCCTTGCTTATCATGCATTGTAATTATGAATGACCCACTTTGTTTTGGATGTAGCCAGAAACTGGACAGAAACATACGCTGGTCTGCGCTCAATGTCCGGACAGGAAGCCTCATCAACCAACAGAAGACATACATCAAAACAATTGTTTTTCGGACTAAATGCAGGCACAGTAAATCCAAAACATTCTCCAGCATAGTATAATTGCTGCATTCTCCGTCAGCGATAAAAGAATGCTGCGACTCGGTGTTGACTTTTCACTATTTGCAATTTCATTGGCACTTCATCTCTCGAGTCTTTAATGTGTACGTGAGGCTGGTATTACCGTCATCACTCATCCAATTCACTTTTGAAGAACAGCATTCAGGTTTGCCGCAGACCCTTCTGATGCGACTCTTCTTTTTGCAAGTAATATTTTGACCGAAAGTGGAAGTAGCCGCAGAACAAAGATTGATTTCTGGGATTATTAGGATTTGTGGCTGTTTCGGATTGTCAAAGTATACGGGCTTGCAAACGTCTGGCGTGAAATGAACGCTACAACTGTGATAATCGCTCTTGAATGAGCACGGTATGCTCTTTAAAGGTTGTTGCGACCATATCACCATGTTATCGTACCTCTCAGTTCTCTAATCCCTAAAATGAGCTGGTCGTTTAGTTGCTCGTGCAACCAAGAAACATAAACGCATTAGGCTGGTGGCTTGTGTAGCTGATAGAAGAACTCTTGGCTTGACTGGTAGATCAAACATAACCACAAACAACAGCTATCGCAGTTTGTCGGGTAGAATTTTCCGTCGCATTTTCGAAAAGATCATACGCTGCATAGAGTGCATAACATTTTCTCCAGCATTGTGAAAAAACCCTTGCTTGTCTGGTTTGTTTTTATTACGGATATTTTACCACAGCTCAGAACACTACGTCCGTTCATCTACCTCAGATAGATTGCCCTGATTTTGTATTTGCTTGATTGCAAGAAGCCCCATGAGGCGATGTTGACTCGATGTCCTCAGAACTTTGGACTAACGGCAACTAACTCGCTGGGACCGATTGCTAACAGACCAAGAGCTGCGGGTACAATCAGCTTATTCTGATGTGCAAATAAGTTTATAAACAGCAGTAAGCAAAACGGTTGGAGGAGCGGTGTGTGACATTGCCGCGTCAATCACATTTGGCTTTCTCTTTGTTGATAAGTCGCTTGATTGAAGGCATCATGACTAATAACATAATACTTAACAACCATGGGTGGAATTATTTGCGTCGTTTGGCTTTTTTATCCTTATGACTTTGTTTCTTTTCAACGATATAGATATCCAGCCTTAAGACCGTTATTCGGTCTCCAGATATCCCTACCTGGAGGCTTATCCGCTCATATGGACCGGAAGTTGGAGGAATGCGGCTGTTTACCGGAAGTTCACAACGTATCTGTGAGTTTGTGTTCGTGCAGTTTTAGAGTGAATTTCATGACATAGGAATAAAGGGCTTTATTTGCGTTTACGAACCTCTATGACGTTTGCTCACACTTATGTTTACTATGGTTGAGCTACCGCTGCTGTTGGCAATAGAACACATGGTGGTAAATAAAAGGCGTTTCACAACATAGTCCACAATATAAAGACTGCCGGTACATTATCACATGCTACACGTTGTACTTGGGAATGTTTTCTCCCACTGACTTGCAATACTAGCCAATACTCAAGCAGCACACCTCATGTGGTCTCCTAGGGGGCTCCGAGGGCTTTTGGAAGCTGGAGGTGGGTAAAAATCGGGTATAACAAAAATACCCAGGGGACCCATGGGGGCAAATTGGGGGCTGGTCCCAAAAACGTTTTATTGCGCAAAGCCCCACCCACGCACCCGCCTTTGTTTTCTGAACTACTACGCATTATTTATTCAGTTCATCCTTACTCTGTGCTCTACCTCATTTGCATTGCTCCCCAGTCCACTGAGCGACACACCAATACGCGAGTAAAAACAACTAATGGGACATTGGAAAAACATGCATATTTATTGTTCTTTATCATAAAGTTACAACACGGTTGTTCGATTTTGCAAATTGCCGTTTTTGCGTGCATTTTGTTGGTAGTTCATTTGAGGATCTAGCTCACTGATCTTCATTGACCGTACAGATTGTGAGTCTTTGAGGGGTATCTGCAAGGAAACGAAGTTGACACCGTAAATGAGGACTTCACTGAGGCGCCATAGTGTAGTGTGGATGTTCACGTGGACGGAAATGCCTGAACAAACAGTTTAAATTACTCAGCAACAAGCGATAACAAATCTCCCGAAGGCAAGTGATGGTTGAGGTGCCACGCTGAATATAACAGTTCAAACGTGAATGCTGTTTACAAACGAAAACAAATATTTTAATTAATAATCCGTCTCAACTGAGTTGTTGAATTGTAATTCAGATGGGATCATTCTAATGATCTGAATACGGAGATTTTAAAAAGGCGACGGTAGTGAGCATGATAATGCACATTATTTTGTTCAAGTGGCAGTCGCTCATAATTGCTGCCACATCTAATTAACCAAATCTATGATGGAACTGGGTACGCTTCATACAGATCTGAGAGCAGTTTTTCAAAAATATGCATACATCCTTACGAAGCAACATGTAAATGCACACGCATGTACACATATGTCTGAAGGACATAACGTATGAAGGAAAAAATTGAATTGCTTTAGTTTTCATCCAGAGTTTCCGTCCACCTTCTTGGTCTCGTTTGTTATGCAGCCACTTCCTAATCTGCCATTCTGCGTCTTTCTCTGTCGCCCCGGCGAAACGAGAGCGACACACGGCGTCCGAAACCAACTAATATGATTGAACACAGAGTTTCTGCCTATCACAATTTTAATGATTTTCAGTTTGTTGGCTTGTTGCTTTAAATGCCTTGAGAAGTTCACGCTGAGCAGCAAGGACAGGTCCGTACCACCTAATAGAGATAAATGGGATACAATGGCATCGTGGTATTGCCCATCTTTCAGCGGTTGTTCACATAAATATGGCTTGTCAGTTGACGATATCATTTTGAGGGCAGTGTGCAGCCTGTCTAGATATCGTAGCGGCTCGGTTTTCTGTCGACTCTACTGCCGGTTAGTGCCTTAAGGGCTGCTTCAAAGCACATGAAACGTTTCTTCAAAGCCGCCATAGCATCTGGAGATAAAGTGATGAGGTGACAGCAAATCTTACCAGAAATTCAGTTGGTAGCTGAGAGCCATGCTGCTTCACTGCTAGGCGCCCGCGTACCGCGAAAGTCAGCAACGGATACGCTTGAAGCGGCTGCCATTTGCCTTGGAAAATTGTAAGAAAATTAAGGGTTTACATTCCAAAACATAGTTTATGTGATCGGTTTCAAAGCCACATGCCTCAGCACGGCTTCTGGTGGAGTTGAGTGTGCACATTCAGAAGCTGCGAATAACTTGTCTTGTGCACTCCATGTTGTATGAACCTGATAGCACCCATCCTGTTTCCCTTCGGATGAGGTCAGTTAAACAGCAGTGTGGGAAAACGGGCAACAAACCCTTTCCTAGTCGGCCAGCAGGTGCCAGAGAATGTTGTTCTATCAGTAGCGTCCGTTTGCGCACCACTGGATTCTTCTAACAAACGATGCTGGAGCTTGAAAGCTTCAGCATAAGAATCTGTGATGCATCATTATATAGCGGATGTCACTCTAACCTGTTTGTAGCGTCACGTTGACGTCGAAGTCCGGCTGGGGTAAGAAGGAAGCGCTATGGTCCTATAGAGAAATTTTATAACGAAGCTTTCCTCATTACCTTCAGGTGGTTCATTTTCCACTATTACATGTGGTTGCTCGGTGGGACAAGAGGCGGGTGCGTTGGTAATGCTCGATTCCACCACATATAAGAGCGACTGTTCAAAAATGCCTTAATCGCATTTTAGAATGAAAACAGATTGAAATACAGAAATCACATATCAAACCGGAAAATGAAGCATTTGTTCCGACCAAATGTGGAGAACCACTCCTGTGATTTCCCCTTGACGCTTGCCCACATCCGGAACACATATTCAGCTGCATGAACCTCTTCCACTTTCGATGGACAGTTGACACTGAACGGCCGTCTTTTACGTTCTGTCGAACGCGATCAGCTTTGTTGTATGATGTGGTGATACCCAGAAATATATCGCTGTAACTTACCGGCATTTGAAATGTAGCCACTGTCATCTGCAGTTGGAGTAGAGATATGGAGAGCAGTATGCAGCATCCCAAATTATGATGTACTTACCGTGGAAAACACTTTTATATAACGCCCCATCTTGCCCCAGAAACGACCCAATTTTTCCCATTTAAAATGAAGCTGTGTGCTGCTTGGGTACTAGCCAAAAATGAACATGTGCAAGTGACAAATTGCGTATCTGTGAGAAGTCCACATCCGCCAAGAATATGAAAAGCATGTTCAGCAATACCCTTGACCGAAATCTTAGAAAGGCTGAGGTTAACAGAAGTTCCCAGTCGCTTCATGCGATCAACGGAAATAATATGAAAGAGAGATTGTGTTACACCATTGGTGGACTTAACAGAATTAGTTGAAATTAAAGTAGGGAAATTCGATTGAAATTCAGGTGAGACTGCTCCTCTGAAGAACTGCGGACTAAACACGTCTTTCAAATACGAGAGACCGATCGACTGTGACACCTTGCCACATTTATGGCATTTGAATTTGCAAAACGGGAACGTCGATTGAAAGGTTTATGACCATAAGACATGCAGTTATCCTGATGCTGAACAGAAATCGAGTTAAAATGATGTGGTTGAACTGATGTATCTCTCTGATAAGTTGCCGTGGCGAACTGCCGCTGTTGTTGGTGCGCCTGCTAGCCAGCATTATTAGCGTTGAATGACACAACTCGTTCTTCATTCTTCACGACATCCACACGCTGATATTGTTTAGAGACAGCTCTGGCAAGATAAAAATATGCCTACTTCAATAGCAAAATCGTTCGCTAGAGAATAGGTGCATTGATTCCTACAATTAATCGATCTCTTGGATAAATCTACAGTCAATTACAATAAAATGCGCTTCGCAGCCTGGGTCTGAAGCAGAACAATAAATGCACGAATTCCTTGATTTTCGTTTCGCAATACGGTATGGAATTTCGCTCTTTTGGCAGCTTCAAAGTTGACAGGCTAAGCGCGCTTGAGTATCAGACGTTTCAAAAAATCATACTGGGGTGAAAGAGGGGAACCTTGAAGGACAAGATATTAAATCAAACGGTAACCATCTTTGCCGATGACCGTGAAGAGAGGCGGCGTTTTCTTTTTTCCATTAACGTATTTATGAGTAATACACCAAATCTCGCGATGTTCCAGATAATCATTGATTCCCCGTGGGCTTAAGTGGATACCCAGATTTTTCACGTTACATGAATCCAACATGAGGAATCTCCTGCTTGCGACGTCGGTTGTCATAACTGAAAATACACAATAGTATTCGAAAATGTGCCCAACTGAAACCCAGAGCCAGTTTCTACGCAGTAGTGATAACGCAGCAAGTTAGCCAACGAAATCGCAATGTGAATCGTATTTTGTACGGCGTACTTATTCCTGCAGTAAAACGACATGAGCGTACAGAGTTCGGATGCGAATCACAATCAGTACATACATATTACACATTTCTACACAATCTATGTGTACCAGAATTAGAAACGGCCACATCATTTTTAACTGCCGCTATTTTGATGAAAATTTCTTCGACCAACATCAACCTGAATTTTTTCGAACAGGACAAGAGGTGTAAATTCCGTACAGAAAAGAAGGCTGGAAACGTTCGCCTCTATATTTAACGGTCAAATCTGTTAGCATTCTTGATGAAACTCATCACCAGCATGGCATGATCATAAGTTTTTGTATCGTCAATGTTCCCAGAACGCCGTGAAATTGTGTTAGAGAATCATGTATTCTGTCTCGAAATTTGCAATGAACACATTTACAAAACTTGAAAAATTGATTTAACACCTGTAGATAATTTTTTACAAAAGTGGAAATAATTATTTTCATTACCGAACTAGTAATTTAGACGCTTTCTCAATGCACTCTAATTGTCCCATTGGTGATATTTACTTGTAATTAAGGAATTGTGTGCTTAGCCTGTAGTTTGAACTCCGAAGTTATCGAAAATGTTCAAAATCAACTATTTGCTCAGGCAATACTTTCTGTCCCACGACGTGGCTTTAAAATCCGATACTTAGGAGAACCATAGCATTTGATTCAAGATGTTTCAGACGCTCGTGATTATTTCACAGTGCAGCAGTTAGAGCACCACGAAGAATGATGGTCCGGCCACTGTGTGAAAAGTGTTTTCGTTATGCAGTATTCTTCATGACACCACATGACCTTCAGACGTGCACGCTCTAACCTAAACATCATGAATGTTGTCTAAATGGATATAAATGTGCTGAAACTGGCGGTTCCCTATGGGTTTTTAAATTGACAGAGATTGTGAGCAGTTGTCGCACGGTTGTATCGATCCAACACTAGTTAGCTTTCAATGCATACCAAATATCAAAGTAGATTTTTGAGACTAGGCTGCTCTGAAGTCGGCGGGAGGAGGAGTTGTGTAACTTTTACAGGTGAAACACCTTCCCCATTAAATATCATTTTTGCTAACTCGTGTACTGACGAGACAGTGGGACACTAAGTTGAGGCTGACCTCATAAAATACCTGTGAAACACGCCGACTGTGACAAGAGTTGGCATAGATTTAGAATCCGTTGGGCTTGTAGCAAAATCCAGGGTCACTAGGGAGTAGGCCGGTGTAGCATCCGAGTCGGTCACGTTAGCGGCAAATTTCATTCAGTTTGATTATTTGATTTAACTGTTTGAGCAATTCAAATCTTATGTAGTCCAACGCTTACGGATTGGCGACATCATCTCCCAAGTCCCACTGACATCTCCCACAATCGCTGTTTCTCAGCAAGCAGCTCTATTCGGTGACAATTGGCACGCTAATTTGAAGGGATCATTTTTCCAGGAACTGTTTGTTGTTAGCGGCTTCATAAAATCTTAGGTGGAGTGGAATATAGTTGGACAAGAGACGATTGAAAAAACATTCCAAACGACCTTGAGACTGGCATATCATAAAACGTTTAGCCAAGTGACCGCTGACAACGTAAAAGTTAACAGCAGAACGATAAGTGCACTTGTAAGAGGCATATTTATATTTCAGGAGAGCGTCTTTCAATCTCAGGATGATCAATAGTGCCGAGCAGTCATCTCTGCTGTATTCGATCGAGGCGTACGTTACTGTAAGTCTCTGCAAAGGGCCTAACAAGAGGAGAACTATAGTGTGACAGTAAAATCACGGAAAAGTTTGGTGGACTGGGTGTCGCACGAATGTAGTTATCATTGAAAAATTCTACTTAAACATTACTGATATCTTAATTCTGTAGTGAAACAGGTTGTCCATTGGCGTTCTAACCAAACGTACTCAGTTGTTTATTCTGTTCTACTGGTCAAGAGGTCGTTGTCTGACCTCATATGACACATATTTTGACGTGTAGTCGAAACATGCAGGCTTGCAGGCATTGAATTGAAAATGTGTAACAGAGCCCGCTGCCTTAATATTGGGCGCGTTCCAATTTATGTACATGTAAATTGTGTGCATGGCTTACTGGGTCTTTGTCAGGTGCTGTTTCCTCCTACAGGACTGTTTCTGGAATCACTAATTCGAAGGAACGCTGTCCATTGGTGTCTTCACGTTGCCTCAAACGAAATCGGCAAACGCGACGGACACACAGTAAAGACAGCTGGCGTGCTTGCTGCAGTAATCTACTGGGCGAAACTTTTCTGTCCTGTGTGATTGATCAAATTGACTCCTAAGGTAACTTTGTATAATAATGTTGTGTCGGTTGTTCGACTTAAATCAACTGAATAGTGCGCCTTCAACATACGTTTTCCTCTTATACTGGTCGCCACACCTGAGGTAGGGGGTGCTTGTTTTGGACATTTTGTTACTCACTCAACGGTTTCGCTGTCTACGGTTCACTCGAAGACAGTTCGGTCATAACCGTCAGAAACCTTATGCTCTTGGGTTAAGTGTGAGCCAAGGCCACCGAAACACTAAATGGTCCCTAGCATGAGGTATGATTGGCGGACAAAAAGCGAAGTAAAGTTAACTGTTGAATGTGAACTGTATTTTTGGACTGTGACTTCAGTGTCCACTCTGATAATGTCCATTGAAGTACCTGTACCAGTAAGAGAACATCGGGAATGCATCCGTTAACGCTCGTTCACGGACCGACCCAACATGCTGGCGCACAAGTGTTGCCTGTCAGGAGTCGCTCATGAACTTCCTTCCACATTGCACGCCTCATTATCTACTAGATGGCCATCCACACACTTTTTATTGAGATGGTTGGAAACGGACCAGGCCTGTTTGATTTAGTGCGAATAAGTCGAAAAAGCCTTCTTCGTTTATCTTCATCAGAAATTTCTACCAGTGAACATACTGAACTCACTTTCTCCTGATATTCATTCTCGAAATTCTCTTGGGATGGGAACTTTCGGTCACCGACTCGAAGGGAGAGCTCGAATGAAACACAGAGACCACGACGTGTTAAATCTAAAGATGCTGTCCGGTCACTCAGTAGGATACTGACGTGCGCTTAATCACTACTGTCCGCGCAGGTGACCTGAGGACAACCTTGACAGAGCAAATTTTTTTCATCACCGATGCTGTCCACAGTTTCTTCTCAACTGTTGGTCTCTACCCTCAGGTCATCTTTCGAGTTATTTTTACTGCTGCTGTCAGTTACATGAAAAAGCAGCTGTAAGGTGCATTGATACTAACTGTCTGAATCTGCTCAGTGAGTTCTCTGAGATCAGGTAGCCAATCGTAACATTTAGCCTCACGCTTACTTTCAAGGGCAACTGGTTCACTGCCGACATCAGTGAGAGTGACGTTCAGTTTATCGAACCGACAACACCCGAGGAAAATGGAGGTTAAGTGACATTTTTCAATCGAAGTCTTCTGACGCCGTTGGTAACAGAGAAGTTTCAGTCCTGTAGATGAAGTTTAATAACTATGTGGACGATACACAACAGAAGTGAGGGCTATTCATCGCTATCCCTCATAAACCGCACGCGACAAGTATATCCCCTCTGTAAGCCTAGAAATCTCCCAAGGATCACAGTGTTTACTCACTCGTCTTATTATACGTGTCTTCAGTGCAGTAAACGTTGTTCGTTAAATGTTGGTCCCACTCAGACCAAGAAAACAGTTTTATGACTTCATCATCGATGCTGATACAGCGATAATTGTGGATGAGACGCGTCATCGCCCGGATGAATGATGGATCTGGTCACGTCATCCCCTGTCAGAACTACTTATCATCAGTGGGAGTCACTTAGTGACAAAGTGGCAACTAGTTGCTCAGCTGCGATGTTATCTGTTATTGGTTTTTCAACTGCTGGTGAAAAGGACCGCAGTGGGGTACTTCAGTCATGCTGAGCTGCATGCTTACCCCTGTTGTTAAAATTGCCTGCGTGAAACATGCCATCACTCTTATGATCGTTTTCACTTATTCGCAGTGGGTTAAATTTCAGGTTACACTTGTCAAACTAGGTGCTAGCCGGAATTCCGTGAACATATTAGTCTCCCACGAAAAAATTCCTTTTGACAACCGGTTGAAATAGAACTTCGTAATTAACTATACGATTCAAATGAGACAGTGAAGAAGCCTCTGTGTCCTTCTCTGCGAATATATTTTAATTTATGTCCAGGCATTCAAGAGGTTCTATCAGGCAGTTTACAATGCTCCACTGCTGAAGTTACACTCAGCCAAATCGCAATAAATTTCCGCCGACTTCTACTCATAGCCGAAATTTCTGTTCGAGACACTGAGGTTCTCTTATTCAAAGTACAACTGGTTCAGGCAAGATTCACACGGGGTTTCCGAGAAAAACTGCTGCCACTCTGACGAAACCGTTTCATGAACTATTCGAAGGGCCACACATAAATGCGTAGAAAGTAACAACGGTCAAGTCTGCCGTTGAAGCTGGCGGTTGGCACTCCACTGTCAACTATCGACGAAATAAACCTAATGGCACCGTGTGGACAGGGTGTTTCATGCAAGCGCGTCATCATTGAACACTTTTTCTTAAATATCATCCAACCTTCGCCCAACAGATTTTCTTTCATGGCTGACCATATATCATAAACGCACTTGCATTTATAGTTCGCCTGACGAAGGTGAAATATGACGGTCTCACCGACAATGCTATCTTTCTCGACATCTTTAAGGCAATCCAGCGTATTGCACATGATCCCCCTGAAGCAAACTGAAAGATTTCGATATCTGAGCTGACGTTCTCCGCTGGATTACCCTAACTTGATGCTAGCTCCTTGCTCTTCAGTTGGTACGCTCAAAGTTTCAGCGGCCTTACCTTGAAGCAAATCGTAAATCGTAATGAGAAAACGGCCAGTCCGCAAACATTCACTGCTCTTGTAACCACCGTCCACAAGCGGGATTCATTGCAACAAGTAAGGATGCCTAAGAGTTGAACGTGGGAACTTGGACGGATGTTGGCGAAAAGCCCGGCTGACCTTTAGAATTCAAGCAAGCCTCAAATTTGTTAAGCGGCGGTCCCAAGGGCAATAGCTAAACATTGTTATCTTAGTTAACGTAGCCTACGATAGTGACGATGTTGGTTGATTATACAGTAAAGAATAAACTTGTGATGCCCATATCAACACAATAACTTTAATGCCAGTGGTTCGGTGTTTTTATTAAGGCAGTTTTCGCTTCGCGGGGAATATAAGATTTGGCGGACCTTGAAGGAGAACTCAATGAAACCTCACTTATTATTCAAAATTGATTTGCCTTCTACTTCACTGCTGTAGTTCTGTAGGCATTACAAAATGACCAGATTTCGGTTCTCCATTATCTCTCCCTTTTAACCAAGAACCTCCAGAAATTTTCTAACAGCGCCATTTGTCACTCAGGCATCGAAACGTTTTCAGTTCACTACGGGTGAATATTCATGTAATTGGGCGTCGATCGAACGACTACGGTCATTTTCTGGGTGGCAGTAAGTGTGTATACATGTCGCCCTGGGGTAGTGTCCTCGTAGTTTATAGTGTGCTGAGCAATATTGAACAGAATAACCATCTGGTAGCAATTGTCTTGCAGACAAATTTCACCTTTCCAGCCGGAACAAGCGTTACCAACAATCGAAAATTGGCCATTCTTGATTGCGAAGCCACAGTATAGGCTTCACACATCTGTACACTTTGATCGCAAGGCATACAATGTGAACCTTCCCATGAGTTGTTGTCGGGGGAGTCGCCAGTTTCCCGAAAGTGTTGTGTGACAGGCTAACAAAGTACACGGGTGAATGACCTTCACAGTTGGCACGGTCATACGCTACTTCGTCCTTCAATCATTGTGTCAAATCTCTGGCGCTCCATCTACGCTTTCCTACGCTCACATGCATACATCTCGCCTACGAACATCACTGTTCTGTTCCACTTATCATTTGGTCCACCTTTGATTTAACCATCTGATTGGTCACAAACCTTTTAAGTATGAATTGGTTTGTGACTGTGTTGTCTTCGGATTGAGTGACATAGAGAAACTCTCTCCGGAGACCAGTCTTCCCTCTGTGTTCGTGCGTTAGCCTCGGGCGGTTGTGTTACGGGTGGCGGCATCCGATTCGGATTAGCCTGTCACAGTGACCGAAGCCAAAGGACGCCTGCGCTTATCCATCACTGCAACTGGCTTGCGCTGCACCAATTGCAGTTCCACCAACACACCACATATCCAGTGTAAACCCGAAGGAATAAGACCGGGAGGTGTGCCAGTGGGGCCTTTCTGTCCAGCCGGCCAATGCTGGTTAGCCACTTGATTGGCTAATAAGGAAAGGAAACTCTTATCTCTCGGAAACTAAACAGAGAGGCTGCAATGACGAGATCTACACTGAGAAGAAAGATTTTTGAAGTGTAATACAAGAAGCGTTGCAGTATAGGGGTGCAGGTTAGTGCATCCCAGAGAAGAAAAAAGGATGAAAAGCAAAGTTCTCATTGGACTATGAAAAGCCAGGCAGACAATCCATCATACAATGCACCAGCAAAGCCGGAGAAGAGAATGGGTAGAAGACCACAGACACTCAGGTTTCTGAAAAGAAGAGCGGATTAATTGTCAATGACCACGATGTTGGCCGATGCAGTCATTAACAGAAGTAGAATAGGTATACCGATTTGACCTACCTGAGCCTAGCGTACTCGCCGCCTCTTCGCCGACGGGGTACTATGAGTACGTTGGTGACCTACCAGCCCCAAACGGCCAGCGCATTCGCGGCCGCACACATCACAACGCCATATAGTCACGTCACCGCGACCTATGGCACCGATGGTTCCTTTGCGTACCGCACGCTTCCGCTCGCGACCACGCAATAGTTGCTCGTTGAACGCTCGGACGCCCGCCCGAACCGTATTCCTCCAGGCCGTCCGGTTCAACGCCAAATCTTCCCAACATCTAAAATCAATGTTACAACGTGAAAGACTTACCTGCACAACATCCTGGTACCTCCGCTTCTGGCCACCGGGATTTCGCTTACCTGACTTCACTTGTCCGTACAGTAACTGCTTCGGGATACGGTCATCGCCCATCCGACGGACGTGACCGAGCCAACGGAGCTGGTTCAGCATCAACATGGCTTCCATCCCGTCCATGTCTGCTCGCCGCATTACCTCAGTGTTCGGAATCATGTCCGGTTGTGTTGGCCAGGAAGTCTCGAACTAGTTGTGCATATTCCGTAGTCTGTTGTTCATTACCGTTGACTACCGTTCCGTTATACGTCATCTCACTGACCGTTATTCTCTTATCTGTTTACGTGCTCCTAGGGTAAGCGTACCAGTTACAACAGCTGTTAACATGCCGTTCTGTCTGGTCACAAAATTGAACTCATCACTAGAATAAGCGGTGGTGACTTCGTAAATTACACCTCAATAAATTGTTCGGAACAATTGCATTCTCGATTGTTTCCGTCAGCTCCTTCCTATAGGAGGCAAAATACTCGCGTTTTATTCATCTCAGTGCTCATCAATAGTGCATGTCTTTCTCAAGAAGGGTCTCTGGTAAAAATGGCTAAAATTCTCCAAAGTACTCATCAGAAAAATGGTGTAGCGAACAAGCTCGTTTTCGGCTATTCATCATTAGGCCGAATGCATAACATTTATATGAAACAGAGTTGTCATGGCAAAGTGAACGAAACAAATGGCAAGTTCAAGTGAGGTCAGACACGTCATAGGCACACACGGAAACGACATTTTTACATTATTATGTCACCATTATGACGTAGCTGGAACCATGATGTTTTGACCAGTCGTGGTGTGGATGTTTGGCCATGGCAACTTCAACGCCTGAACAAAGCGCTTCTGTGCGGACAAAGGTGGATTATTCAATCGAATTCCGATCGCTTCAGCCGTGGCCAAAATTCGGCATCTGACAGCTTTCGAGTGAATTCCTTTGACTCGGTAAATCAGACAAAACGAGGAGGCCAGGTTGACAGTATGACTGGTGTTAACGAGGTGTGCGATAATTGCGCTGGTAATCGTCTTGGTGACTCCGCTATTGATCCAGGCTGAATGATGCTCACGGATACGTTTGGATAAGCGACTGGTCGTGCGACCCAAGTAACTAGTTTCACAGGAACAAGTAAATGAGTATACACAAAAGGAAGTCGCAGAAGCGGGCACTTTATCCTTTAACCGTAAACACAGGGCTGGAGTAGAGTTGAAACAAACGCGTAGGCTTGCAGCATGGAATGTTCTGTTGATAGCAGTATTAAGTCTCCTAGTGATTGTTTCAGCGAGTGTATCCCCCTTGAATGGTAGTGGAATAAATACTGTATTCATTTCCTCTAGAGTCATCTTATCTTGTTTCTCCCGACGTCCCATAGTCTTGTCTACAAAACGTTATGGATAGCCATTCTCTAAGAACAGTGTGCGTAGAAACGTTAATTCATCGGAGACCGTATCCCATGTACATATTCTCATGGCTCTATTAGTCATGCAGTTTGTGGGATTTCTCTTCTGCCTTAGTGGAGCAAAGCTGCTAACATGGATATACTGCCCATTCCAGGTCTCTTTTCTATAGATTTTACGGTGAATCGATCCATCAGCACGCTGCTGGACGAGTACGTCCAGGAAGATAGAAGCTGAATGTAACGATCAACTAATGACCGATAATTCCATTTGTCATGTTATACAACGCCACTTCAGAAGGTTTTGATAGAACTTGAATAATGTCTTTTATAAAGAACGTATAGACGAGTCTTCCATAATCACTAAAGTAAAATGGTCTACCATTATTGCCGGTAGATTTCTGTCATCGAAAACACTGGACTTCTTCTACGAATCAGGCTCCAATCGTTAATGGTTGATTATACCTTTGTGGATAAGAATAAAGCCGACCATGCAAGAGGTTGGATACGCTGTTGTCAATAACGAAACTGGATTGCGCTCGTGACGCATAGGATCAACGAGTTTTTACATCCGGCAAAGTAATTATGAAGACAACAAGCAATCCATGCGACACGTTATACGGGGAACTTTATGAGAAAAACCGTGCTCGGAGGCCTCGATGAAGATTGGTAACTACAGGACGACAGAACTCTGTTTAAGAGCCCTTCACTTTCATGAAGTTACATATGTGCGGTTTTTGCAACACAATAACATTACTTATACACTGAGAATGGGAAACGCCAAAATACATAAATGCTGGATGGATTATAAAAGCGAACTGATGTCCTCTCAACTCAGCTTACTATCTGCCTGCAGATGCTAACAGAATACGTAAGGGAAGAGAAACGACTGCCAACAGTACCATTAGTTATCTGACTCAAATGTTGCCTCACAGAATAGAAGCGATACAAGCCTGGATAGCTGAATACGCGTAATTAACGTTGCACTCAGGGGTTCAATGTTTTAATACTCACGTTATTTCTATAAAAATATGTTCGTGTTCAACTCCACTTTAAGGTTTTACTTTGTGCAGTAATAATCTTCACTGTTCAATATGAGAGTCGAGATATCCAACGTTCCATGAAAGTCAAGGTTTCAAACAGCTCTCTCTGGGCACTATCATCAGGTATGGACAGTTGCGATGGCCTCAATGAAATTATAAACATACACGTGTCTGACTGAAGTACGGTTATGTGCAATGTTAACTGTCATGAAAAATGTTTACTGAGGCGAAACAACATAAAAGTGCAGAGAGTTGTGTATAAACCGAAATGTAATTTTAACAAAGCCAAATAAATGAACTGCAGTAGTTCTGCTAAGTAAAGCAGATCATGACTTCCGCTCTGTGGAATTGTGACTCGTTCAAAATTAGTTACATGTCCATGTGTGATCAGAATGTACGAAATGTTACTCCGTAGAACACATGAATTGCGTCTTCTCATTGTTTTATTCAAGTTCATAAAGGGAACAAATTGTTTCAAATTTCATGTTCAGAATGTCCAGGTATAGCTCCAAAATGCGAGATCGCAAAATAAAGAAAGACCAGTAAAGAAGAGCATTTCCAGGCTTTTTTGCCAGATAATACATACTGATATGGTTGATGCAGTGAATGGTAACAGAATCAGACCGATCGGTACGATCGTTCCAAGATTGTCCGGAATGCCCAAAGTCCATAACGGCGGGCTGCCATTACGCTTAATTCTTGGGATGTACTATTCACCATGTCACAATCTGGCCAGATAGCTATTTCAAAAACTCGGAACGATCAGGGCAAGAATAACGTTATTTAGTCTGTAAGATACTTTTTATTCTGTGGAGTTCGACGACTCACTGAAAGTTAGTAACCAATATACGAAATACTCACATAGCACCGCACTATTCGAATGAGTCACCTGAGGAAACGATATAACACTTGTGCAACTACACTAAAACCTCGACCACGGGGCGAGAGATCATCTTGTGGAACACCTGGTGATGTAAATGCTCAAATATTTCACAGAAATTTAGAGATTTGATGTACTATAATCACAGAAGTACTTACCTCCAATTTTTCTTCCTGAAATGACTGTGTTGTCACACTATTCATATAGCTGACTCATTGTACAATTCACAAGAGTATCAATAGAAAGCTGTAAGTATTACTGGAAGGTAACCTCATCAATGAAGCAACCTTTAAATCTCTAAAGTCAATTGGAACCCAGGTCCCACAGCTATATGGACTCCCGAAACTTCACAAGCCTGGCGTCCCTCTCAGGCCGATTCTGTTCATGTCTAACTCTCCACAACACAAAGTAGCTAAATGGCTTGCGAAACTTCTGAAACCCATCAGTTCTGTCTGAAAGATAGTTTTGAACTTGCTGGCTTACTTGAGACAATGAATATTCGGGACAAATATTTATGCTCATTTGATGTGGAGTCGTTGTTTACGAACGTTCCCCTAGACGAATGTATAGCATTCCTGCTATCCTATATGAGGTTGCATCATCTAGAGGTTGGAATACCCGAAAGCGAATTGGAACAACTACTGCTGCTCTGTACCAAAAACGTCAGCTTTGTTTTCCAAGACTCGACCTACAGACAGATTGATGGGGTAGCTATGGGTAGCCCACTTGGCCCTATTCTGGCAGATATTTTTGTAGCAAAACTGGAGCAACAATTCACAGAACGGTTATCTCCCATGCAGCTATACAAGCGATACGTCGATGATATTCTTCTCATCGCACACAATCAACTGCAAGCACAGAGCTTAATTGATCAGATGAATTCCTTGCACCCAAACATACATTTCAGTATGGAAGGCGAGAATCAAAACAGCCTACCATTTCTGGATATATGCATCAGGAGAAATGCAGATGGCTCGATTCAACGAAGCGTCCACCGCAAGAGCACTTGGACAGGTCAGTACCTGCATTTTGAAAGCTTTGTTCCCCGATCCTACAAACAGAGTTTGGTGCGCACTTTGTTTGATCGGGCCAGACGTATCTGCACTGAAGATACTGTTCAAGAAGAGATGGCCCTGTTAGAGACCACCCTACAACTAAATGGTTATCCTAAACCGTTTATTGCAAGATTTAAAAAGCCCATCGACATAGGAATTCGACCCGACACAGTGCCCAAAAAGCCGGTATTTCTTCGTCTTCCCTCCAAGGGTGATGATGTATGCCAACTTATTCACCGTCGTCTGGTTAGTTCTATCGCGAGAACATACAATGCAGTGGTTCCAGTGATTCTGTTCAGAACATTCCGGATTCCGACACCCCATGTGAAACAACCGGTACCTGAGTCAGCCAAATCCAACCTTATCTATGAATATCGATGTAGATGCGGAGCATCCTACATAGGCAGGACTGAGCGCCAGTTGCGAACCAAGGTCACGGGGCACATCCCGAAGCGGGTCAAGAAACAGATTACGCGAACACATGAGGTCACAGCCGCGCATAGAAACAAGGAGCCTGCATCGTCCATTGCGCGTCATATCCTAATGACGCAACACCAATGTGACCCCACAACGGCATTTCGCGTTATCTACTCAACGTCACATAGGCGAACACTGCGCTATGCCGAAGCGATTGCAATCCGTAAGTTCAAGCCCGTGTTGTGTGTTCAGAAACATTTGTTTGTAGGGTTGTCGCTACCTTGGTAGTGACAGTGACTGTGTACCTGACAATTGGTTATCTCTGGTATCTTGTTCGCTTTCTCATACTGCTATATAAATGGTCTGTAGTATGCACTCGTAAAGATGCAGCGAAATTTGTCCGGACATAAATCGTGCAATATCAGCCTACTGTCTTCTTTATTCAAATTTTTGACGGGAAAATAATGTTTCGCATGTGTGATGTTCGAATGTGTAATATGACTGTACAATGTTTACACTGACCATGCTCTCCTGAGCGTTTTTCCCACAGGTTCGTCGAGAAAAATATCAATATTATTATCACTATAAAAACTGAAAAAATCTGGTGTTCAGTATTCGAAGATGCGTTCGTAGGTAAATACGTAGAAGCTGCAGCATACATATTGGCTGAGCTCTGAACCATTTAATGGAAAACTGAATTTGACCTGCTATTTATGAAAAATTAGGAAATCTGACACTACAAACAACGAGATACGACAAACCCGAGAGCCAGAGGGGATATCCAGGAAGATTTGCAGAATAGAACATAAATCTGAAAGTTGCTTATCCAGAGCCCAAAACAGTTCAGCTTCTCTGCCTTATTTACGCTATTGGGAACACTTTATAGACCATAACATATCGATTGTTGTTATTCGTTGCAATGAACGCCACAGTATCGAAATATTTTCAAAAATTATCTTGTTCCTTGCAGAAGTAGATACGATTAATTTGGATTTTAAAAAATTCACTTGGTCGACCAAAGGTCAAGTAGAATATCTAGCTCGATAATGTTGGAGACTGAAAAGGAACTAGGATAGCTAATTTGGCTAGTAGGCAAGTCGTTGAAGTGAGCTTCGGTGGAGGCTTGAACTGTACACGACCCTCTTTACAAAGGGTTCGCGACCTAGGCGTTTCCCGTGTTGAGGAGCACAATATATTTCGGAACACACTATGGAAATGAAAGAAAATCGTCGATAACTCACAGCGGGCTTCACAATTGAATATTGAATCTTATTTGGAGTAAGAGGTAGGTCACTCTAAGCTTGACGGCTATCAATATCAGGAAAGGCAATACGACCTGGGACAAACAAAATATATCTCTCGTTATCCAGAATTAGTGACGTGAAGTTGTCACACCCCGGGTTGTTGAGATTCTGTGTAGTGTGACGTTGCGCCTGAGTAGGTGAACGCCTGTATTTTCTTTGAGACCATGAAAACGAGAGGGATTTATGACTTCGTTTTTGGAAACAAGTCCTGCTTGATATTCACTAAGTTGGCGTTCAGAAGCTGCATCCTGTTAAAACAGATCTAGGGTAGTAAGATGGAGAGTTCGGGAGCATTATCAGGATCTCAAACTACGCAAATCCATCCAGTTATTGAATTTCGGAAAACCAAATTATCTCAGATTGAACACCACCCAAATTCCATTGCAACCTGCGGGTGAGGACAACCTGAACACCACTTATCCGGTGGTGTGTTCGAGACTGCCTATTACGTTACGTCTACCACAAAACTATCGGTATTGCGGTTATCACGCAAACCCCACAAACAAGAGGGACAGAGGTCCCTCTAGGGATATGCATTACTGAAGGGGTCTAGTGAGCGAGATCCCGCTCTCTAATGTCTCCTAACGAATAGGGTCAGTCCAGCGGCTTTTTTTAATGCAAACGCTTCTACCAATAGGTGTTTGGTATGGTTCGAAGTGCTTGAAAGTGACTTTCAGACAAGGTTGCTGATCGCAGCCTTATCTATGAATTAGACGTTGATTCTTTTACGGATGAGAATAAAGTCCAGATAATCTCTGCCATCCATAATAACCACATAAAACGATACTTTTGATAGTCGCACTTCACTTAGTCGCTTTTGCATACTTAAATTTCAATATTTTGCATCATAAATTCAATTTTTGCTGTTCACAGTTTCGTGAATATCGATGACCTAGTTCGTCTCATGCCTCACCCATCTCACATATACCTCTACTAGCAAACCATTCTTCAAAGTTAATTAACAATACAACGGATCAACGCGTGACATCGTTAATCCCCAACCCTCCACGCACCTCGAATTTGCAAGTTAGAATACGCGTTGTACTGATAGGCTTTTTCAGAAAATGCTGAATCACAAAAACATGGTTATGTGTATGATATTAACATCCGGCTTTCTACGGGTAGGTTCCATATGTATATTTCCCTTTTTGTAAGAGTGAGCAGCCTGCCTCGCTACGGTATTTGTGGCCACTGGAATCTCTGATTGGAAGCACTATCCGAAATTGCGGTGTGTCGTGGTCACTGGTACACCTGCATCGCCATCAATTCTAGTCCCTTCCCTTAGTCTTCTTCTTTCGATTTCCAACTTGTAGCGACTATAATAAATGATATTTTGATAGTCGCATTCATGTGTACATTTCCTATGATTTTGGTTTTGTACACACTTTTGTTTTAGTCAAGCTACCCATTTTGAACATCCGGCCCGGGGCTAAAATCACAACTTGCTCCGTGCCTCGCTAGCTTGACGTGTCTCTCTGTACTCTCTATTTTCCAGGGTCGGTAATAATACACGAAATCAACGCGCTGAAACTTGGCTTTTCATTGTCGATCGATTGTCGATAGTGACAACTGACAGGGCTTTATTTTGTTGGATCAATTCCAACAATTGGACCTAGTAGCGTCACTGTTAAAGTGTGCGACATTTTGAGTCACCGGTCGAAAGTGTGACAGATTTCCTAATGCAGAAGAGGTGAAGCTGAAGCCCAGACTTTGCGTGAGTGGTTCTATTTCGGAAGTTGACTGTTCTGTCTACCACATGCTACAGTCAAACTGTTCATAGACAAATATACAACACGAGACGCCAATGCCTACTTGCTGAATATCCAGGCAGAAGTACACGGTCAGAATTCTTCCATTCCATTAAGATTTGAGGATTCCAAACGCCCACGTAGTCATCCTGAATGAACCGAATCGACATACGTATGTTGCCGAGACATCCACTATTATGCCTGTTCATTTTTGAAACTTGAATGATAATTGTCCATTAGGGCGTGCGAATGAAAAGCAGTTGCAGTTGGACAAGGAAAAAGCAAAGAAGTCGGTCTTATCCACCAGCAGGGCGGTTTGAACAGTCTGTCAGTGAAAACTTCGAGTGGCTGAAATGTGCGTTCGTAAATAGACAGTTAGTCGGCTGAGGGATTTCGAGGGCTTGTGTGAATTTCTTGTGACGACGTAACACAAGATGACGTAATGGGTTGGTGAATGCCTCAGCCGTCGCTATGTTGCGACGTTGTATTCACTCTGACCGCTCTGTAGACGACGCAAAAGGATTGACTATGATTCACGTTATCGCATGTAATCCAGGTGTTCTCTGATAGCGATAATCATCGGCTTTCTCACTCTGCTTCTGTGTCATGGTGAGTAATGCTACCGGATACCTGTTACGTCTCAACGCACTCAATCTATTAGCCCAGTGTCATTCGGTGGCATCTTATGATGAAAGTCACAGAGTGATATTCGCTCATCTCCACCACATCGGACAACAATATTGGGGGCTAGTGATGGAACTTCAGATGAAATTCTTTGTTGAAATCATGGCAGAAAAATCATGGTTGAGGAAGTGAATAAAAATCTATACTCGCGACCTGTCATCCAAAGGCGATCTAGCGGCAGATTTTCTCAACGGCAGTTGTCATGACGCTTTACTAAGAACCTTCCTGACCGTGTCTCTGCGGTTTTGATCCAGCAGTACGTGTACCCTATCCCTTAACACGAAAAAAAGACGCCTATCCATACCTAAACATAGTTAGCTACTCCTCCTTCTGTCGCTTTACAGCGGAATATATTGGACGTTTAT
This sequence comes from Paragonimus westermani, assembly GCA_008508345.1. Taxonomy (NCBI): domain Eukaryota; kingdom Metazoa; phylum Platyhelminthes; class Trematoda; order Plagiorchiida; family Troglotrematidae; genus Paragonimus; species Paragonimus westermani. Next base: position 228,529 of record QNGE01000587.1, read on the forward strand.
TATTTGACCGTGAGAAATACATTGACGTGATAATGAAGGTTCTGTAAACATAGGTTCGCCAACTTAGTTTATTCCAGGCTTTAACGGTTTGGTTTCATCTCAACGAATCATCATTTCATTTAACCAGTGAAAAGTTGTCTACGGCCTAATTCACGCATGGCAGCCGTTCGTCCGAGTGTAGACTGCCACTTCTCGAACCCTGTGGGGCCGTGTACTTTTGAATCATCGTCTACAAATAGTTCTCTTTTGGTTTGTCAAATAAATTATGATAGTTTGGAAAGAACATTCTCCGGGATGTTTGCGCAAATCATGTGGAACCCATTGATTGATCCACATTTAGCACTAATGTTTTTGCTTCATTCATTCTAATTTTAAGGTCTCAGGAAGGAGTCACCACTGGCAAACACGTTCAGTAAAAAATTCTGATGGTTTTCATCCCAAATTTCGGAAAGAGCCGTGAACAGCCTTTTGGTTTTAAAACAGACCGGAAGGAAAGTCACTGGTACAAGACCTGTGGAAAATGAACCATTAATCCCAATTATGTTGTGAGTAATCGATATCCTGATAATATCCGACAGGAAGAGTATTTTACTAGCTCCCGGCTGAGAAGCAGTTGCAGTTGTCGCACAAGTACAACTCTTGTGCAGCACTTCTTCGGAAAGCCTCCAAAGGGTACGCTCGCCCATTCGTGGTGTACTAACAATTTTGACGGGAATTGAACTTGTCCCCTCATAATAATAGACAGAGAAACTCTCGGTCCTGAGTATCACGCGACTGTCTCTGTTGAATGCTACCAAGAAAAACCTAAAAACGGATGTGAACGACAAACTTTGTTGTATTCCAAAACCGTTTGTCGTGGGGGAAAGTCCAGAGCACTTATATGGTGCATAGTGATCTATAAACATTCTCGATTCAGGAAGTCAAAGGTCACCTACCGAAAATAGTGGGTAAGGTCACTAAGCCACCAACGGTCAATGACGGAATAAAAGTCAAACAAGTGGAAAATAGCGAAGATTACCTCTCCAAAGTTCACGTCATTTTTGTTCATTCTGGTTGGGCGAAGGCGTTTTCTCGAGGAAGGTGGTGGTTTTGGACAGAAAAATAGTGAATTCTCTGAAGCACTTATGTGTAAAAACTCTTCAAGCAGAAACTGTATTTTACCGGGAAAACAAAGACAGTGAATTGTATCTGTTAGTGGTGGAAATTAGGAAGAATGCTCAGGTAACGAATTGATTGCAGCCACTCAATTATGAACCGAATGCACCACACCCTGTGCACGTTTTATAGGGGCACCCGTCTTCCCGATGATCGGACAATTTCAGAACGCAACCTAATTGATGCAGGAAGCTTGTGAGCAGAGATTTACGTCACTGAAGAATGGCTTAAACAAAAGTCCTGTGATCCTCTACGCAAACTGGCGACATAACAAATCAACAAGGAGAAACGTCGCACAGTCAACCACTGACTATTGTTTTGTTTCAAAAAGTAAGCTGCACTGACCCATGTGCCTGCAGTGCACTAGGGAAAGGAGAATTTTATAGTTTCCAGCTAAGAGCAATTGATGACGTTGGTGCTGTTGTAACCTGTCTCGTCAGTTCCAGGGGAACGATAATGACTCTTTAAAGTTTCCAAATCACAACACGGCTCACAGTTTGATTCAAATGAACGACTCGTTCATCTGGGAAAACTGATCGGTCTCTCATTTGATGGACCTTCACTGTTTTCGTCCCGTGGAGCTTTGTATTCCTCAATACGTTTCACTCATAGCTACCAGTCTTAGTGTTTGTGAGACCATCGAAATTTGCTCTTCTAGCTGTGTTGCGGGACTCCAGTATAGAGCTCACTAACCTTCCACACGAAATGTATTGCTATCAAACTCTATGCCAGAGAAAGTCATGCATATCTGGAGGACGAAATTGAAAGTAGTGGTTGTTAATGGTATAAAAAATACCGCTCGAGCTGGAATTACCTTATTTTCTGCACTCATATTTAATATAACTGTGACGATAACCCTCACCCGCCCTTAGAAGTGATTGCTATCTGTAATTCGGTTGAGTGAAATTGTTGACAATATCTTTCCTACGCAAATCCCAGTATAATTATGACAAGTTATCTGTGTAGTATACACTAATTTAATTGCGAAGCGTAAAAAACTGAAACCCAAAAAGCACAAACAGAATAATGACAAAAGTTTCTAACGTATCAGCATTTCAGCTGAAACAAATGTAGATACTACTGAGGTGAGAAAAGTTTAACTGTCAAACTGTTGCTCACATCAAACGCGTGCCATCGATTCATTGAAGACTTCCGGAGCTATGCCTGGAACAAAAAGTATAATGAAGGTTTTAGGCAACAAAATATTACATGAGGTTGTTTTCACTGTGTCCAAGCTTGGGCAAACAAGCGTGAAAAGACAATCGAATCTAGTCGATCAAATTGGAACTGAACTATGAAGACAATACGTTTCGCTCAGAATTTGCTGCATTTTTACATATGTACTGGGTAAACAACAACTAACTCATTCAGCAGCAAGCACATAGTTGCTGGGATTGTTTGGTATTAATTATCGAATCGTTTTTAAATACCACTCATTCGTCCGGCCAGTAGTGAGATACTTGGAGGAAAGTCGGTTTGATGAGTTATGGAAGAGTGGGTTGCTGCGGCAACTCATAACTTAAGCTGATAATGAGTAAGTGTCGTTTGAGCTCTAAAGAAGCACCTGTAGGGATTCACAGCGAAAAAATACTTGGACTGAGTGGGGTGGCGGTGCCTGTGACTATATCCACAGTAATGATGTTGCTCAGACGGACGAATGAAGAATCCCCCCGAAGGTTAGAGAAACTATAAGGCGTATGAAAATTCAGCAGTTAGAGACTCAGCACCTATGTGGGTTTAATTAAACTTATTGTTGATGATGATTACGCATCTTGTTGACGTGAGAATATGTTAAGCATTGTAGAGGATCTTTTAATTTATGAAGAATCCAACCAAAATGCTGTAGATTCCAGCTGGTCTTGAGTCAGCGATACGAACTTCATGCACGGACGCAGCCGACGTTCTACCAGCTGAACTACGAGTGCTCACTTAGAGCCCATAAGTTTTGTATTTCAGTTCAAACGCGCACCATACCCACTGTGTTATGTAGAATCCACCATGTGCGGAACGCAACAAGCTGCCATGGCGGAAGTTCACCGGCAACTCACATTACAATCACCTTTTATCAGTACTTTCAATCCAAGGCTCAACAGAAACGTTAATTGGTGAACGGACTGGGGAATCCCGCAGGTGCAGTCAATCCTCTGGATCGTTTGGTGAACTCCGTACGTCACGTTATCCAGAATTAGTGACACTTCTGTAGTTTCCACATGAACGCCAGTCATTAGAGTCCTTTTTGGAAACCATGTGGAGTGGGGAAGACCATGGACTTTTCGAGGGTCGAATGATCCCAAGTTGGAGCATGTGATCAAATTCCTTGCGAGCGACAGCGAGTTTATCAGGAGCTAAACGTCTGGGCTTAGCAGTTACTGGTGCACCACGAGTTGTGATATGACGAACAGTTGTGTGCTTTATGGACGATTGCTGGAAATTAGGATTAACTATTCCAGGAAATTGAGCAAGCAATGAGGCATATTCCGGATGAGCTTCAGCAAGTGTAACTGACAGACGAAGAGAATCAATGTTCGCCGATTGACCCGTGGCAGTCAGGTTAGTGGTTGGATCGAGCAATCGGCGGTGCTTCATGTCTACCAAAAGACCGAAACTGATGAGAAAATCTGCCCCCCAAATTGCAAATCGCACATCAGCAATAAGGAATATCCATCTTCAGGTGCGTCTCAGGCCAAGGGACAGTGTTACGGAACGTTGACCGTAGGTTTGAATGGAAGAATCGTTGGCAGTTTTGAGTGTTGGATCACGATAAGATGAGATTTGATCTTGTGAAGTGGCGGAAAGAACACTGACTTCAGCTCCTGTATCAATAAGGAATTTGTGACTACCTTCTTTATCAAGTATAAAAAACAGGCGACTAGAAGTTTGAAAACCAGCTGAGTTTGTCGCAGAACTCAACTGGCGCTGCCGTTTCCCGAATGGTTGGAAGTCGGACAGAAAGCACATGGAGTGGTGCAACGTTTTGCATTAGTGCCAAAGTTACGATGATAAAAACATATTCCATCTGTGGTATGAGTTTTCGATGGAGATTTGTTCAACGATCGACTGCGTGGACGAAGGTGAGCAGTCGGTTGTGAGTGAGTTTGAGACAGTTGTGCTGTCAAATGACTCAGCTGAAGTTGAATCTGTTGAATAGTCCGTTGCTGTTCACGGATCAAGGACATAAGCGGTGTTGTGTCGGTGGAAATGGATGCCAAGTGAGTAAATTCAGTGACGTTGTTAGTTGGCATGGCTTCGATAACTTTATCCGCCGACGAAGCTAAACTGTCCAATGTCTGATCTGGGACAAGCGAAAGTGCCACTTGCACGGGACTCGGTAGGCGTTGAACAAACAATTGTTTCAGTAGGCATTCATCCGTGGGTTTGTCACCAAGCAAAGTTCGCATATGGCGCAGCAATTGGGAGGGACGACGATCACCTAGCTGTACATCGTTGAGTAACTGCCGTAGTCGTTTGTGTTCGGACATAGACACTCGATTCAAGAGCTCCCGTTTCAGAACAGCATATGGAGTAAGAGTGTCGGGATTGGCAATAATGTCTCGAACTTCGTGCATAGTTTCTGGCTGGAGTTCAGCAACCACATAATCAAACATAGTGGTCTGTTTGGTTATACGATGTTTGCGAAAAATCGATTCAATCTGCAAAAACCAAAGGGCTGGGTCTGATTGCCAGAAAATGGGAAGTTTGACTGATAGTGGTGACACGAATAGGTCCTCAACGTTGCTGTCATCAGTGAGATTCTGCTCCATAGCTAGTGATGGACGGATGATGAATGATGGCAAACAATGAGCGCTGGAGAAATGCTAAGCGAATAGATCCCAAAGTGAATTCGCGGCGCAAATGTGAGACGGGGAGTTGATCCAAAAACGGGTCGCGGCACCAATTTGTAGTGGAACTCTTAACCGTGATAGCTTGAGTACGCACTAACAAATAACAATATCTCAAAGATGCTCAATGAAAAGGTCAAGTCAATGGATTAGATATTTATTGTTGGGATTTTGGTGTACAAGCTTAATGCAGTAGCGCTCGTCTGGACCGTGTCATGTCCTGTTCCGTTGTCAGTCAGTTGTCTGGTGCAGTTGTGTCACGATCCAGGTCCGACCGCGTCATGCATGCCTGTGTATCGACCGCACGGAATCACATCCAATTGGAGCGTTACAATTGGCTCAGTGCGCAGATGGTGACTACGCGCGTGCGTGCGCTCGGGAATGGAAGAGAGCTGTCGGGCCGGTAAACGGGCATATGCAGGTTGGGGCAATGAGCGTCACTTAGACTAGTCAGCTCGTCAAGTGATAGGACGCGTGAGAGGGCGAGACGAGAGCTACACCATAGAAACCCCTGAACTGTGAACTGCCATCTTCCTCCTTACAGGCTCCAGCATCCCTGCGAGGCATTTCGTAGTTGCAAGGTGTGGTAAATTACTCGTGTCTATGATCGGTCGCAAGAGTATTCCACTTTTGTGAAACTTGGGCAGACCGTAAGGTCAAGGCGTAACGGTGCTCACTGATCGCACTCTCAAAAACCTACCTGGATCGACAAGTCCTTTTTGTTTCAAGCATCGCTAGGATTTTGCTGAAGTAATCTCGATAGTCAACATTTCCCTCTTCTCGTTTTCTATCCCCAACAGTTTGGTTGTATCTTCCAGTACCGAGTTCATTCTGCTTGTACAGTCAACCCTGTCGAGAATGTCAACTCCTGCTTATTTATCTGACCTGCAGGTCATGATTTCCAATTTCGCCTTACAAATGCAAATGAGAATAGATGCTCCCTTGTTAACAAAATCCTGACTACTCGGTTTCAAGTAAACTATTGATAACAAGTTTGAACAACCGTTATCTCAAAAGTGTTTTGATGTTCTGCGCCGACAGTTCACCACCTCACTGTACACATATCCATGCAGGCTGACCCTCGCTGTTTGGTCTCCTGTCGATATGTCTCTCTAACCGAAGTGGAAATTGCCACTTGCTGCCCGATCCCTGAGACGGAACTTGATCACAATTAAGCCAACACTTGCTACGCCATCATCGCTGTCAAAGCAGTGGTGCAAACTGACAGGTGCCCTACGCGGTTGCACGTATCAGACGAATGACTATGTATAAGAGTCAAATCGATGAAGACAGAGGAATGTAAGCTCAAAAATCTGAAATCACGATACCGAAAAACACATGACTTCTCCCTTATTATCCAAATGCACAAAATGTTTGACACTATAGAAACTAGAACCAAAATGCTCCACTTGAATGAAGAAAAACGTGCATTGAACAGCAAAGAGAAGAGCTTTGAGTTGATGCAGTTATTTAAACGTAGAAACTGTACAAGAGACCCTATTATCTCAGTAGTTACATTACGGAACAAAACTACCGCAGATGATCCCGTATCAATCTGCGAGGCCTTCAATTCGTATTTTGCTGCTTCCTTCAACATTGAGGAAAACGTATTGCCCTTACCTATCCCTGTAAAAACAAACACGTTCCTAAGCCACGTTACTGTTGATGCAGTAAAAATACGCTCCCAGTTAGCTACTATCAAACCCTCTTACCTTCCTGGTTCAGAGGGTATACACCCTGTTGCTCTCAAGCACGGAGGGGATGACATCCCCCTCCTTTTGCTTAATATTTGTACACTTTATCGTTAGGTTCATTCATCTCCAATGGAAAAATTCTATAATTCAGCCCCGTTACAAAGGCGGTTCACGACAAAACATCAACAATTATCGTCCCATTAACCATACTTCAATTTGTCCCGGAGTATTGGAAAGGATAAAATGTCGCATGGTTAAATTCTTATTATCACAAAATCTTATAAACCTATCCCAGCATGGGTTCCACAGCAAACGTTCGTGCATGACGTGTCAGCTGGAATTCTTTGATCATGTTACAACATCTGTTGATTCAGGGAATGCAGTTGTTATTATACCCCCGGATATGCAAAAAACTTTTGACCATGTGCCTCATAAGCGCCTTCTGATCAAAGTGGCATCTTTCGGTATATGTGACCCATTACTCAGCTGGTTTGCTTCACACCTTGTGGACCGCACACAAACAGTCAAAATAGGATATAACAGCTCAACGCCCAGACCAGCGGAGTGATCCAAGGAAGCGTCCCGGGACCGTTGCTCTTTCTTAGGTATATAGACGATATATGTAAAGTTATCAAACATGGCAAACTATTCCAATTTGCTGATGACATCAAACTTGTCTATACTTTTCCTACTGGCGATTTCAATTCCTCTTTAGGAAATATACGGGAGGACATCATGTCATTGAAGTCTTAGTGTCAAACCTGGATGACGAAATTCTCAGTCAATAGATCCACCATTGTCGCACATGGTTGTCATATACCAGAGGACTTTATAAAGCTGGATAGCCGTGTTATTTCAATTGCCAACTCAGTCCGCGACCTAGATATACGTTACTCAAACTCATTCAGTTTTGCTGAACATATATCTTTCCTAGTAGCTAAAACTAGACGAACGATTGGATACATTAGGCACTCATTCTTTTTTCCTGCAGTTCGACTGCACCTTTATAAGCTGTGCGTACGACCCCAACTTGAGTACTGCACGTTCATATATAGTCACTTGCGCAAGTCTGATGGGCTAGCTCTGGAAAGTGGGTTATCCGTCTTCGTTGAACTACAGAAAACGCTGCCAGACGCTTAAACTGGATCTTCTTTGGCTACGGCGTCTCAAGCTAAACCTTGCGGTCATGTATAATCTAGTTTATAGCAATAAATTCACTGTCAAACTCGCGATTCGCCTTCAATACAGCTCAACATACAACATCAGGAACAAAGAGTTCACTTTGACAACTCTCAAATCCTGTAGAAAACTCCGTTCAAATTTTTTCCTAGTGAAATATATCTACATTTGGAACAAACTCCCACATGCAATTAGAATCAGTAAGATTATACATCAATTCAAACGAAGCTTAGAAACTTTCCCGACATTAAAAAACGTCATGTTGATTTTCAAACTCTGCCTGCCTGAAGACGATATCTTTGAAAACAGACCTAATAACATCTAACCATCTGACGTAATCTAATAATAACGGAGGGTGAATCTATACCACATGATGTAACGCCACACACACCTCGAACTGATCAAAGCTACCAATTTAACCATTTGAGAAATTCCTCATTTCGAAACTTATTATTTCTCCAGCAGGATAGATCTTGTACACAGCTTTGTCGAAAAATTGCAGCTGCATAACAAAACTACAGCCAACATATGACAACATCTTAAACATCCCCGTTAGTAGTAACCAAACCATCCTGGTACTCTTACTCCATACTCAACGATTATCAGCTCTGTATAGCTATCAACCACTACGCAATAGCTGTGCAAGTTAAAACAGTTTAGAGAATATATATAGCTTAACCTGTTCGCCTCATATGATTACATATAAATACGTGCCTCTTCCTATTCTACAGACCACCTGATAATCTTTCCGTGTTGCTAAACATCTTTCCATTCTACACAACGGCCGTACATACTAAATCGACATCGGAATTCGGCTGCAGACACATACTAAGATAATCAGTGAATCGATCACTTCTCGCGTTATACAACAATTATTTGATAGAGATATATATTTCATTAATTAGCACAAAACTGTAAATTCTGTAAAAAGAATGAGAGGGAAAATGTTATATTCCATTTTTCGTCATACTTCACATCACCATATTACGTTCTGCTCATGACGTAAGTTTGCCTTCCATTCTTGATCCTACGATAGATTCTAACGCTAGACAACATTCCACAACGTCCGGAAAATCATAATCCTGTACTGGTTGGGCAATTCGTGAAATTCCGTCGATTTGAGGAAATACCGGAGTCCAGTCCAGAAGATCGTCCATTTCTCCGGAAAAATTGGTACCCACCTATCTTCCCTCATCTTCCCAAAAGTTTCCACTTATTTTTCCGAGACCATCCACATCAAGTGATGGCGAAATTCTTCGACTATTCATTTTCTCCATCCTGAAAAATCTTTTCTCTTGCATGACCTTGAATATAAGGCCGTCATTAGCCTTATGAAGCAACAAATGATGTAACAACTTAACATTTTTTTTATCGAATTTTGAAAATTTCGAGAACTGTTGTTTCAGAAGAAAGTGAGCCATCCTCCTCCTTACATGCAAGAGTTTTCATTTACTATTTTGTCCATTTTGTTACTCTATTCCCATACTTGGTGTTTTGTACAATTAAAAATTATGTGTACGGTATGTAGTTCACGTTAAAATGTGTGTATTGATCACGCTCATCTGAACGTGTTTCTCAAAATATTGGTTGAGAAATATACCATAATGATTATCATTACCACGTGATCGGCGTTTTGAGTCACACATGTGGTATTATGATCGTTGCGACCAAGAAGGTTCAGCCTTGACTTGTGTCTCTCACGTTCAATTGATACATGCACTCATATGGTACGGCCTCAAGCAGTCCAAAGATGGCTTCAAGCGCTGCCGAATGGCATATAACCACATTCCAGTTGGATGTTATCAAAGTGTGAGATGGTGTACTAAGTTGGTTTCAGTTTTCAGGATCCCTGCAGGCGACTGAGAGTGGCTAACAATTACTAAATTGGCATGAGAGATTTTGCTGTCCAAAACAGTCCTTCTAGCCATCTTCGCCTTCCTACTAGAAGTGTACAGCTATTTTGCGGTATCTCGACCAAAGTACAGTCATCTAGCGGGGTTGCTCCGACTCTATCTCGGTAACAAGAGTCAAGCGGAGCAGTATCTGGCTTCAAAACAAGCCACTCAACCTCCACCAGGTGGTTTACTCAAAGTCTTTCCACGTATCCAAATGACCAAGGAAACACTGCCGAACAAGTAGGAAACCAAACTTCATGGTGGGGAGCAGGAGATTGCCTCTACTCACAATGTCCCTTTTCCAAGTATTGCAGGCAATTTTCTCAATTCAATACAACCGAATTCAGTGCAAACGCACTTACTGGGCTCGCTTAATTACCACTCATTCAGGTTCAGACGTTCGCTTGTCAAAGATGAGAGGATATCAGGAGGATAGTGTACAGAAATCTCCACTTGCTGTTCACAGACAGTAAGGAAGCTCAGAAAAGGCATACATTTGAAATGACCGCAAAAACTTGAATTGTCTTCGCGGTGAGACTTTATCCATCACAGCATGTTTACGCACCAATAAATGACTACATCTTGAAGACAGTCTGAAAAGGAAGTTCGGACCAATCTCTGAGAAACTTGGTTGCAGGATGGGTATGCAGACGCAATTCCATGACACTAGTTCCAGACCGTCAGTGTCGTCCTTACGTATGTGCCTAGTTCCTGTATTCTTTCACTTACGGGTAGTGTAGCCGACCTCATTATGCGGATGAGGATCCCCAACTACGCTAAGTGAAATTAACACAACCTCAATGGTTACCCGTTCATGGGTTCCCGAGTGGAGTGTTCGAGAAATCCAGCCTAACAAATTAATCCACTGGATTGTTTCATGGATTCCATATAACACAATGGGTACGGTGCACAACTAAATACACATGATCTTTCTGAGCTTCCAGTGTGTTTGTTCAGCTCGGTTTGTGGGCCATTCACGTCAGGTGGACTTACTCTTTTTACCAATAGTTCGATCCAGAGCTGGACATGCTAAAATCGTTCAAAAACACTCAACTTGTTCATCTTATGACTGCATAATAACCTCGAGTCGCAACTCTCCCTCTAGCTCCCCTGATAGACCAGTTGGCAACTTATCGGTATTATCAAATATTCTTCTTATTCTATATACCGTCTGTACAAAAATACTTGACATCTGAACTCGACAATAATCGTATGTCAGAAATAGCTTATAATCGATCTCCTTTCGCGTTTTCTGATAACAGGTGTTTGCATGTGGTATACATTTTATCTATCAACACAATGCTATTAACGTCACACAGGAGGTTATGTCAGAATATCATTCGTTTCATTGTTCGTCATAGCTCACAGTCAGTTTCACGTTAACCAGTTTATCGCATGATTCCTCCCTCCATTCTTGGTTTCACTGATGTATCCCGCGCGAGGGAACATCCCGCCTTGCCCGGCCACTTAAAACACCGCAATGGTTAGGCATATCGCGAGCTACTCGAAGTTCTTAGGAATTTGAGCGAAGAATGGCGTTCGGTCGAGAGGTAAATGCGTTCCTTGCGAAAGTATATGCGTCCCCACCTTGCCCACATCATGACAATTTCCTTCAAATTTTTCCGGGATTGTCTACATGGAATAATGGTGTGATTCCTCGCCAGTGTACACCCTCTCCATCATCCAACCACCGTTTGCCTGGCACGACCTTGCGTTCCAGGTTAGCGTGTGAGGCGCAACCGAAACCAGAGAGCGCGCACCAATTAAATTCGAGATGCGTAACAGGGCGTGCTGCTGTGTTGTCGGTGTTGTCTTAGCTTTCGTTTGTGTAAGTCGTGTGCATGGCTTACTGGGCCTTCGGCTCATGCTTGTTCATATTGTTTCTCTTTTCAGAACTACTGTTCGAACCCCCACTTCGGAAGAGCGCTGTCACCTCGTGCGTCCACGTTGTCCGAAGGTTGGTCCGCGAATTCACGGGCATTCAGAATAAAGTTGGCTGGCCTGCATGCCACAAACAATCACCGTGTGGAGTCCCAATTGATGTAATAAATCAATTATTTCATCGAACTCTGCTGACCAAAGTACGATCGTCTCAGAGTTTCCCACCTAAACTTAAATTTTCCCTTTAAATAATGTCTGTTTTTTTTGTTTTGTTGCTCTACCCACACAATTGACTCGTTGTACAATTTTCAAATTTGGTGTTCAAAAATGTGTATGCTTAAAAATCGTAACGTTGATCACGCTCTCCTGAGTGTGTTTCTCACAAATGCGTCGAGAAATATACCAGTATTATTACCATTATTTCTTGGATATGAGTTCGAAAGCTCCATACATTTTCGCGTCTCAGGCAGATCAAGTCGGCGCACTGTAACTAGCTAATTGCCAGTATGTTACTTTGAGTTGTATGCGTGAAGTCACAAGGAACCAGCCCAATGGTAGATTATAGAGTTCTGCCAATATTTTACAATATTCCTTTCGTGGAATTGTTTCGGCGCGGCCCAGTGAAGTTTCGGCGGCAGTGTATTGCTACATGAAGCCTTGTTTCATACCGTATTCAGAAGAGATTGAAGGAATTTAAATCGTTCAAATTTTGATCATGATTATCCCCAAAATATTCTTCACACTCGAGGGCTTCGTGTGGCTTCCAGTACACATATTGTGCGAAAGATTGGCCAGAATCAGACACCAATACGTTTTATCACCAGTCTTTTAAGAAAGTTAAAGGCAATCGATCGCTTGACTGGATGCATCATATTGAATTCCGTAGTGATCTCTCAATCTACGTTCACACGTCTGCATCCCGCCTACGCACATCACTACACTGTCCGGCACTTCATTTGGTCCATCTTTGAGTTGACTTTCCGATTGGACACAAACCCTCTAGATATGATTTGGTTTGTGACCGTGTTGTATTCAGATTCAAGGACATGAAGGAGACCTGTCCGAAAGCCTGTCCTTTCTCTCTGTTTATGCGTTATCAACAGGCAATTGAGTCGGCTTGAAATTTACGCACTGGTCGTGCACGCTCCGTAGTCCGTTGTTCGTTATTGTTGACTGTCAATCCATTAAACGCCGTTTCACTGACCGTTATTTCGTAATTCTCTCACGTTCCTGTAGGTCACTGATCACGTTACAACACTGAAGATGCATTCGTTCATGCAATACCCTCAGGATTGACGGAAAACTTGGCTACAATACCTATGTGTACCGTCCGAATATAAAACTTTATGCAACATTCCATAGGCTTGAACTCGACGCCTTGCACATGATGATGAGCTCTAGTTCATGATAGTATCACACGAAGACTCACCTGCACAACAGGTTTTCAAAAGAAGATGATTAACAGAACATTTAGTTAGAATTCTATTGGTGCTGCGATGATTAGAGACAAACGGCATCAATGGTAGCGTAATTCCGTCCTTCATTTTGATGTCTAATTTCTCTTGCGTTCCCCATCTTCCTCATATGCCTCTGTTATTTTTGCTTCAGTGAACTAATACAAACCTTATGCGTTTCTTTCAATAGTTTACCGTTTACTGCATGAATATGAGATGGACCATACACCGATTATTTATCTGCAGACCATCCTCTCTCCGATTAACCATTACGTTTTGTGGTAAGCTGATCTTCGATGATTTGAAGGTATTACACTGATATTGTGAGGCAAGAAGGCGGATGTTACAGAAGTTGTCAATTGGAGAAAGCCATACACGAGTTACGCGTCCTAACCGGACTGCGAACAAAAACACTCATTTGCACATCACACTGATCTGAGGATGTTCCGGTCACTTTGGACACCAAGTCATTCATGTGGCAAAAGCCAACCCATGTGATGCTGCCCTCCAAAGACCTTTCCCGTATCTCTCCCGTAACCGTCCGACGTCCATCCCGATCCATGCTGTTGCCTTGGTACTGAATAGCTGTGGTGTAAATAGTATAGTGCGACCGTCTATCCTCACTATACTAAGGACTGAATGATGGTAGCTGACTGAACAAACTGCGATGTTTTAGCTGTGGCGCAACCAGTCATTTGCTGTTTTGATATGCACTTTGAGTACGCAGTTGAAATGTCTGAGGAGAATGTTACTCGGACATGCATATTACATTACACTGTTGATGTTCTTGTGCTACGTATCGGGCAACTTAACTTTACTTAGCGATCATGCAATAGTTGTGTGTAATGGATAGTTTTCCAGAATATTTCTCTTAAACGGAGCTCGTGTAATAAACTCAAAAAAGTAGATCCGTGGTTATTCATCGTCAGTGATCTATCAAATACTCACAGTCAAGTGAACGATTGCCATCAGAATTGTACACCGTGTTTCAGACCATATGACAGAACAGCCTCATTTGTCTGTGAAGAATCACTAAACTGATGACACTGGTCATCTCAGTTGTGGATTGATTATCGTTGCGCACCCCAGTGTTTGTCGTTCAGTTTTTATCCGGTGAGTGTGTAATTCGGAGAGTTCGGAGTTTTTTAGAACAAAATTATTATATGAGCCCCAATGAAATGTTTCAGTTGCGACTGTGAAATCCAAACAGTCTAATGCATAACAAACCACCGAGTTAACTGTTACTAATAATAGAACCCCCAGATTTGCTAGAAAATAATTATCTTCATTATTGTCCACGGTGAATTTTCTTCAGCGTAAATATCAAGGTGAAACCACTGAACGATCCGTTCCTCCAATGGACCATAAGTGAGACACCTTCCTGAAAAACGGCAGTCTGTTGCTTGGGATCCCAGATAACTTTACGATGCTGCATGGGGAAATTGTCACCTGAGTGCGTCATCTGTTAGACATCAGTGACACGTACTCCGGGGGTGAATGGCGTTAAATGAATTTGTTAACGTTGTCCGCTTGACAAAATATCAGTCAATTAAGATGCTAAGTTCAAAGCACGCAGCGGCGGCAGTGACTCATACTACAGACCTTCCGAAGTTTAAAATTTCACTACTGATGTTAACAACAAGATAATGTCAGTTCCTTGATTTACTACATTTCTTCTGGTTTCTCTTTAGGCGGCAAGTCGAAGTGCAAGAAAAAGCAGATGTAGAAACACCACGAAACTATCTTATTAAGCAGCGACACGTGGAAGCAGGCAACTAATGTAGGCGAAAAACGTCGACCTAGTTGTCACGGTTATAGATACATCCGAAGCATCCTCGGTAAAAACTTCTAGCTGGATGGAACGAATCGACACACGGTTTTTGAATATGTCTTACCTTCCACTAGTAAATTCATATTCAGTAGTGAAATCTGCAAGTAATTCATGCGTCAGATTACGTTGATGTGTTTGTGGATGTCTCAGTCACGAATCAGAAATAAAAACCGCAGAGAAATGCACAACTTGAAGCAAAATTTCCCGCATCCATTAGTTGCGTCGTCCATCAGATTTGCTGCTGGTTTTCTTTGACTCAGTTGGGCATGTTTGCAAACCACTTAAAATAACCAGATCTCATCTGAAACGTTAGTCGTTCTGATTCACACTGATACTATGGAACCGTTGATTATTCAAACATTTGTTTAGTGTTTTCTTCTCAATGCTATCTTCTGAGCAGTGCTTGCATTCTCCACTAGACAAAGTCAACTTCTGTCCCAAAAGGCAAGCGATGTTTTGAATGCGCCGACAGTTTGCACAAAGTCGTCCTTCTCGATAAATTGTCCTGATGCCCATTTTGTTCAAAACCCTACGCGTTGCCTCTGGCATTCCTTCCTTGAAGGGCACAACAGTAGTACTTTTCATTTCTTCGGCGGCTTAAACACAGAGTTGGGCACACTTCTTGACTGTCTTTCAAGGAACTAGTCAGAGTAGCCTCTGTTCCACAACGTGACCACTGTCCCTTCCCGTCCTATCTCTTGGCGGTCCATATCTAGACACAGATATAATCCACCTAGTGCGGAATGATATTGGAGCAGGCTTGAAATAACTGAGTAGTCCACTAAAACGCAGAACCTTAATGTTGAATTCTAATTGTATATGTTGTAGTTAAACTCTGCCCGACATAATCAAACGGACAGATATAGCTGAGCTTGGTTGTGTTACAGATGAAAAGAAATCTCCGTGACTGAATAGATGAGACCATGTTGATAAATACTGCACAACGTTCAAAAGCAGGCTACGTGCATGTATCAACATTACCGCATACTTAGTTTGAAGGCCAGCAGACTGTTATCTTGTGTAAGAAAAACGGACTCCAAGTATCTACTAACGAGACCATAGTCACCGATACTCACGTACAAGTTCACCCGACAACAACTCATGATTTTCATATCAACACACAAGACAACGGCTCACGAAACTGTTCCTCTAAGAAACAAACTTTCAGCCGAGAAGGACCTTTACAAAGCGCAAGGTTTTCTTCCTTACCTAAGAGAGCCTATTGTCACCGTGAAGAAATTCATTCCAATAAACGAATAAGTCCAGCATTCCCTGGTACGAAACGATGCACAAGTAGCGTTGAACAACGATCAATCTGACAACAGCACCATGATCCGTTCACGGAAAATCTTCAGATGCGCTTTTACGTCCAGATCACAGGTATACTCGACCAATGTGTCAAATCTTAATCAGTGGTAGTTTTGTTCTACGAAACAAGAAAAACAAACGACCATCAAACGAACACCCGAAAACAGAAGTGATTTTTGTCAAACACAGCCTCAGATAAACGTGTGTGCTTGCAGAAGAACAGGTTCACGGAGGCTCAAGGAATGACTGCGTTGATCGCACTTTGGCGGGCACACTATGTTTCGTTTAGTGACCACAAATATCAACTGTTTACGTTCCGTAGTTTATCACCCCGTTTGTCGTTCGATTCGACGGTTGCATCTAGTATCTCAACACTTTCTTGAGGAGTCACGCCACGAACTGCATCACCTCTGTTCAGGCCTGATACACTTTTTCAGGAGTGGAATGGCTGAGTGACCATTAGTTCAGAATGAGCTGAACAATCTTTCAGCACTACAACTGTCTTCGTACGCATTCATTTTAACACGATCTATGATTAACATCGGTTGTTTACTTTCATCACTATTTTCAGCTGTTCCTTACATCGCACTTGCAATTAATCACTTAAACAGAAACCTTCAAGCTGCCTTGCATATGGAGTGATTGCTACCCTAGTGAGTCCTTTCACTCTCAACAAGTGATGGTGTGTTTGGGAGAAACCATCTTACTTGTTCCATTCCACCTGATGGTAACTCGCATATGGAACAAAGTCCTAGCCTCTTGCGAGGTTGGAAATCACAGGCTACTTATGCGGCCTTGTAAAGTAGAAACGCCACTGAGCACTACGTCTTGCACATTCCAGTCGATCATCATTCGCGTTGATGATTGACGATTACAATGTGGAACCGCAGGGAAGTGTGCTGGGTCGGAAGTATGGGTGAGTGAAAATGTTGAATGAATGAATGCATGGTATTAGTGAAGGATGACGTAGATAATGCTCACGAGGGGGAGCACAGTGGCAGTGACCTGTCTCAGTCAAACAAGACGATTACTCATTAGGTGCATTTGCGTGCATAGCGTTTTACAAGAATACGTGAACATTCTGTTCCTTGAATATTCGATCACCATTCTCAACGGTCGTTTTGTAATTCACGTCCGGTGAACTCGAATCTATGACAAGCGACTTAGTGCATCATGCGATAGAAAGCTGAAGTTGTGGCAAGGAATTATCAGCTATTTTGTTCACAACCGGAATTGGTTAAGCGTTCACATTTGATTATTCGGTCGTGCTTAATGTGAGGCGAATGGCACAGTGTTCAACACCGTTGCCTCATGAATGCGTGGCCGCAGTTCGAACGCCGGCCGTGGCAAACATGCACTACTGACGGGATCTAATCAGAGCAAAACTCGAGTATAGTGTTTCTTTTTGAAGGCCGCTGGCTGGAAAGTCTAGCCGAATGCGGAAACTGCGGTCAAACAACCGGGCACTCATTCTTTCTCCGACCTACGCATACCTATGTTGAGCAGCTCGTTCAGAATGGCTGAAGGCACACGTGAAATGTTCGTCAACTCGCCGTCCGGAAAGTGCGTTCGCAGCCAGCAGATTTTGCGCTCTAGCTGGCTACCTCGCATCCATTCGTCTTTCTCCGGCATTTACACTAAAGGGCTGAAAAATGGAAGCCCTAAATTCCACAACTTAGTTTCCATCAGATATGGAGCCCTGTCAAACAACCAAGGTGAAATGCTGTAGCAATCCGAAGATCTCAGTTTACCTGCTGTAATATATGTAAAACTTTTACAAAAACCACAATTCATCTTGTCCGCATGACCTAAGCCTGTCATCCGCTTTCTTCAGAAGATCGCGTTCGTTCGTTTGCCATGCGCGTCAATAGCGGCACACACTTCCGACTTGTTTGCACGTTCGGTGGTAAAATCCTAAGCCTCTCTAACTGTTTCCGCCCGTCAAAGTCGTTCAGCGCTGATTGAACCTCCTTGGTTAGTTTCTAACCTGTTCCAATCTCTACTTCCCGTCCGGCATCCGTTGTGCAATCCGAGATAGGCTAACTTAATGTATATACGTGTAAAAAATACTGTCTCATTGTTCAGCAGTGATGTTGGTGGATTCCGGCGCCAACACGTGCAGTTGATTTGCTAGATCCTGTTGGGTAGTAGCGGTAACATAGTTGGCTACGTATGTAACTGAGCCTGATGGTGATACGTCTGGGATTGAATATCACTTCGTAGTTCGGCTGACACAGCAGTTTTTGGGTCTGGGTGTGATGTTTCTGTCGCTCGTTCAGATTCAGCCAAAGCCCAGATATTTCACAAACGCACGAATCTCCCACTCAGAAGCTGTGGGTGAAACGTTTGCTGGAGGAAGCTGATGTGGTGCTGTGAACTCCTGGAGCCATATTCTCGCTTAACATATTTCAGCAGTAGGTCAAGAAGTGCAAACAATTTTGTTAAGAGATTTTCAAGAATGTAGGGGCTGCAATTACTTGGAAAGCTCTCAACTGGAGTTTCAACCAAAAACCTCTACTTTCGATCAACAGACGGCGGCTGCACTACGGGGAATATATAGTCAGTGCATCCATGTCAAACGCCTTTAGCTACCATCTACTATGCTCACATCTCTCACTAGCTTCCTAACCGGAAAACGGAATATCGGACAACCTACTGAGAACATGTTGAGTAATGTAATAGGAAATGTAATGTAATGGGAAATAATAGGAAAAATTCGAATGCCAGTCGTCAATAGTAAAACGTCTGATAGCCCTTTATTTATAAGAAATTCCAAGGTATGATTGCGTCTTTATCATTGCAGTACTAACGTTGTCTTTCACGAAGAAACAGTGGCCTCGTACACTGAACGGTCTTTTAATTTGAATGGTTTTCCGTCTACTGCTGAATAATAAACTGTAATCTACGCACACCTGTCATCAGAATCTTACTTACCTTTACCTTGGCGCCACAATTCTATTCGGGTCAGCTTGCGAACAAGACAGAGATCATGTTAGCAGAGAGTTTGAGTCTATCTACAAACGGCGTAGCCATAGCTAAAATGGCATATATAGCCTTGGATCTTCCAGGGAAATCCTGCGGAACCTCACAACGTGAAATGTTCTCCACTGTGTTCGTATCCGTGATCCGCCCACCACCGGAAACGATCATACGGGCCTGTCGTTCTTACCTTCTACAGGATTCAACACTCACTGAAGGTGTTTTGAGACCGTCCACCACAAGGGAATTATGGGGAGTCACAAGCCTTACCCATAAAGACTGACAGAAAGAATTCAGCTCTTGGTAAGTTACAGCCAGCTTATCTGCAACTTACTTCCAGATTACTCAACACCCTGCGTAACATACTGGCATGTCACATCCCAATAGAAATGTATGAAAGTTTAGTGGATCACCCTCTAGAATGGAGTGATGGGATAAGCAAGTTATTTAGCAGAAGGGATCGATTCACAGTTATGACCTGTTTACGTTGTAACGTATTGCCAAATTTTTGGTCACAGATGAAGCGGTTGAGTTTTGTAATATTACTTGAACGGTATATACGTGAGAGACAACCTGAACTACAATCTTTATAACCATCACTTCGGCCCCCTATTATGGGACGGTATGTGCCTATGCTTGACAGAATGTTGACTCGGTGTACTTCACCGAAATAACTGCAGCCGACAGCGTAATTTAACTTACTTCTTGAGTTTCTCATTCATCTTTTCTTCACGATTATCCATCGCAGCGGGCTGCCCAACCCTAAAATCTCTTGACAGAACAGAGGGTTCGGTTTGTCCAGTGCAGTACGATAGGTAGACGGGAGTTGTCTCTCCACGCACCATATCCGGATCGTCTGGAAGAGAAAAAACAAGGTGAAGTACCCGCAGGACAGGCGGAAAAGGATAACTCACNAGGTGAAGTACCCGCAGGACAGGCGGAATGGGATAACTCACCGTGTCAACGTATCCGGTGGGAACTGAATAATTTTACAGTCGGCGTTTCATGGACACTTTAACTTTGCGTGTCGTTGCTTTTGGTTCTCTTATTTCTTGTTATCCTGTCTACAGTTGATAGACTTGAAAAAGAAAAGAATTAGTACGCGAATAGACCTGGTTCAGACCAATGCCAAGGAATAGTACGTGGTGTTTAAACTGACAAGTATCCTCAGACAGGTTGTGCGAGTGGATGCCTGGTGGACTAAAATGAAGCGGATAGCGTAGGTTTGACGCTGTAAGTGTTATCCGCGCAACCGCTCGGTGTGAAGTGCCGTTGGCCTAGAGATATCCATGGTTTGCACAAACAAGATGGAGTATTACTTACAAACGTGCGCGAACAATCTCATATGGCTTATTAAAGCTTTTGACACGGTGTTGCAAAAACGAATTAGCGTTGGAGATCGAGGGTGTCTGTGTGTCGATGAACAATCAGGAGTGAACGTGCAGTGGGGACATTAGCGCTGGTCGTGTTTCCCTTGCAGTACCTGCGTTAGGTAGTGCTTACGACGATGCAGGGTCCGATGCCGGCTGAAATGCGCTATGACTGAAACTGCACTCGCGTGAATGAGCGACAGAGGTTGTCTCTGGGTCGGTCCTGAATGTTAAGAATGTCTGATCTCGTGTGAAAATAACCTACCGAGGCATGGTGCTGTGGCAAGCGTTAGTGGTTCGAGCCGTGAGTACGTTTAATCCGAGGTGTTTACCGTGCTGCTTACGACTGTGTACGACTGGAAAGATGTCCGATAGATGGCTAATGAAACCAGAGCCGCCAGATTGGTTGACTCGTGAATATTNACATAAAGTACGGCTTGAAGAAAGTTCGAGCCGCGTCGCGAAGCAGCGATTTCTGCTCCTAGAGCCTCATTGTCTGATAGACCACGTTTAAGGTAACCGCCTTGTCGGGACGCACATGTGTAGTAGACTGTGGTACACTCAAGCAATCTAGTTGCTGAAAAAGCTCCATTACTTGATCAGCCATGTTTGCTGTCTCGGCAAGAGTTTGTGAACATGCAACGGAAACTATTGCTTGCGTGGCTTCTAGCAATCTTTGAAGCCAGAATTTCCGGAGGGCTACGTCTATGTGAGAGTTGCCGACGATTTGTTGCGTTTGCGCTAGCGGTGTTTTAGGGCGTTTGTCAACTAGTTTGAGGTCGTGGAAAATTTTCTGTACTCGGTTCTTGTCGGTTAACGACTGCTCCTTTTTTATATAAAGGTCTCGTACTTGAGCTATGCGGTTGGTTTACTATAAAATCGCGAAGCTGTGAGGTAACTTCGCTCAGAAACCTAACAACTGACAGAACATTGATCAGACAAAATTCCGTTGTTAAAAAATTCCGATTATAAGTAATCAAACCAGGGAGGGTCATTTTCAAGGAACTGAGGGACCGCTAGAACATTAGTGCCAACGCGGAGGCTGTCAACGTGCTTAGATAGTACTTCGGACAGGGGGTAGTGATTACGCGGTTCAGATATCAATAATAACTAATTAAGCCGAATTGAGAATATATATAAATGCTTATATGCCAGATGTATACACGTACAGAAAAAAATCTACTGGTTACGTGTACGTCAATAGAGGCAGTATAAACGCAAGTATGCAAAGGAGCGAAATCGCCAAGACGCAAGAGGCTGAAATTTATCCGCAGGGAGTGTATGCTGTAGCTAGTTCACCGTAAATATGAGGATTTGGAATATTGTGGGTGTAATTGTGGACGGAATATTTAGGAAAGTATGGAATATGTCTACTGTACGCTGAGAATTCGTTTGTTTTAATGCGCAAACGATGTTTATCAAGGACGCCAAGGATTTGCGCTAAATTAACAGCGAAATATGTTGACGAGATAGCTAAAGTTTTGCAATCTGGTTGATAAAAGGAATAAGGAACCAATGATTAATAAACGTGCACCGTATAACTTGTAAGCCATTTTTTTTAAAGACTTTTCATTCGATATTCCTTGAAATAGGTGCTGACAGTTTATAAGTTTGGGTAATAATGATCATCACCACGTGCGATGGGAAACCACTGAAAATTAGAGGCGTCGTGGGTTAGTAGATGAGGCCGCAGCTGATGACTCGTAAACATAATGCGGGCGAAACCCTGCGTGATCTGTTTAGAGTAGATATTGCTCACCGTAATCGGCGTAAGCTGCTTTGGCCTTAAGCTAACCGGAAAACATGTAACAATTTTCAGTTACCTGATCACCATGAAGATGTAATATCACGTGTCTTCAGGAAGGCGGAGCGGTTCAAGGATAAGTGAGATACTGTACTGCATGAAGCCATTCGGGATTTACAGTTCGAACGTCAGCCTACGTGCACCCTATATTCACAACGCCACGACCTATGGTTGGACACACTGACGTCTATGCTCGACGGTCAGCCTACGTGCACCCCCCAGTGAGAACATCACGATAATGAAATATAAAAATACGTTTATTATATGTACATGTTATCATTATCTAGGATATTTCGTCAAAAATCAGGAAGGCTGCATGCTTTCCGTGCCTCTTCAGTAGAAGTCCTCCCCTTGCTGTGTATGCTGGTCTACAGTGAAACCGTATGTAACATTTTAAGTGGGGTATCTTTTACGTTTGCCGGTGAAGTCTGTGTGGTCATTTGCGAACACTCTCACTTGGACCCGCTCGCGTAGGGGAACAACGCAAAACTCATCTTCAGATGTATCATCAATGAATAGTGGAGCCGAACACGGTCTGTGTTTTCGTTTCAACGTTGGAGTTTGTACCGTGGTTGAGGTCGATGCAACTGAACATGCATAGTTAAAGATATCATAACTTACCTGGCGAGGGGGGTTGTAACTGCCCTGTGCAGAAGGGGTAGTGTGATATGTCAACATTATTCATGTATTCCACATGGAAAAATAACTGGTCCTTATCGCACCGATAACCATTCCTATTAACGGGGTTACCACGATATCCACAGGGCACCCCCATGTGAACATTCTTCTCCCACTTTTGCTGTTTTTCATTGCACGACGGAAGAAGGGGAAAGTCTGTGTGGTAAGGCCGCCTTAGCCGTTTCAATGGACTGGTCCGTGAAAGCTATGACAGCCTTGAAAACGCGGCTTCCTGTCCGGGGGTTTACATCGTGCAGCTTGGCTAACCCGTGATGCAACATTTTGTAATCCAGTTGAAATGTGTCGCTGCCGGTGACCGTCACCTTTCGGCAAGACATACTACTTTTGGGTAGATTGTATTCAGCAAGCCATCGTCGACGGATTGGGAAGCGGCCTGGAGCAAATGCGGTCATAGTTAACAACAACGTACTGTATGGATAGAAGTGCTTTTTGAATACGGACAGCATATGCATACAAGGTAACCTCATGGACTTTTAGAAACTGCACTCGCACGTGCCATCAGTGATGTTTACTGTGTACTGTGTGCCATCGTGACCTACTCGAAGCTACCAAGTGATGTTAAACAAAGTACGATTTCCTTGAACTCGTCCAACTGTTTGAAGTGCATCAGGGGGTACGCCCCTTGAGGTGCTTCAACACCAGCTGACTGGCAAATGTTGTCAGCCGAGAGATCAGCCGAGAGAGTACATTCTTAACGTACACGTCTACGCTGATCACCTCTCGGCGGTCGCAACCGTAAGTGCACTGCATCACAAACTCCCGCATTACCCACCTGCTGTAGGACCAAATGTTACTAATGGCCGTGGCAAAGTGATCTCTTGGATGAGTGCGCTTCTTTACTCACCCATTCGCATTCTCCAGACGGTCGGCGTGCTGTACTTAAAAAGATGTCTCGAGTTGTTCACTTCACTATCTGTGAGCCAACGAATCCTTGGATGTTCATCGTACAGCAAGGCAGTTAGGTCGTGATCGCGCTCCAACGTGAAAGAGCTAACAACCAACACGGTATTCCTCTTAACCACGTTAAAGCGTGATTGGCAGCATGTATCGCGGGAACTGTGCAATGGGAGGTATTTCAACTGAACACACTAAACACGTCGTACTCCATAGCTTTCGCTCTTACGTCGCTTGTGTTTTATACAACGGAATGATATCTAACAGGTAAACTCAACGGCAATCACACTCACATGATCATATTTCAAGTGTCGAATGCCTGGTTTCTTGCTTGAACCAAGCACATACAGAACATTGTGATCCTTCATGTATCTATCTAGCAACTTTTGAACACGCTGAAGCTCGCAGAGTCGCGATCCTCAAAGACATCTTTGAAGCCCTGTAAATAATCCATAACCCAAAATGGTATGTAAAATAACCTCGGTCAAGTGTTGATCACACGTGAAAAATTTCTCCACAAGATACCACATTTATAACGTCAACACACCTACTATCGCTAAATTCGATCTCGGCGCCAAATGAAGGACAAACTGATTTACGGTCGACTAAAACAAATCTCTTCAACTTTCCTGATGCCCTCTGTCATGGAAATCAATGACTTTCTTATTCCTGGGCAATACCACGTAAATATCGTCTAGTGCTCAATGACTTCTCATTTTATCGCCGTCTAACGTCAGATTTCACTCCCTGCGGGTAATTTTCATCGTCCACTAAAGGAGGACATATCAGCGAAAAAGTGAAAGCATGTGCTGACTTATATATAGGTATTCTGCGCCAAAAATAGGTGTGTGTGTGTATATACGTATGTATATTTGTATAGAGCTATATATAACTATATACGTGTATATATGTACATACGGGTATATGCACATATATATATGTACATACACCGTGATAATCGTATGCGTTTATGTTTGTATATATACATATGTATTTTCATATACACATATGTATATAAGTATACATGTGCAGTTATATATATATATATA